>WBMW01001615.1:147526-333929 GCA_013396635.1 Penelope pileata
TCTTAATCTCACTCCGGGTATGTTACAGAATCTCCCCTTACTCCGATAATCGGAGCGGGACATTGTCTCACAGAAATCCAGTAATATTCAACATAATACATCCATTGTCTACACCAAAGAATTCATAGAATCATAGAATCCTTAGAGTTGGAAGAGACCTATAAAGGTCATCTAGTCCAACTCCCCTGCAATGAACAGGGACATCTACAGCTAGATTAGGTTGCTCTGTGCCTGGTGCAGCCTGACATTGTATGTCTCCAGAGATGGAGCTTTCACCACATATCTAGGCAATCTGTTCCAGTGCTTCATCATCCTTATTGTAAAAAACTTTTTCCATATATACAGTTTGTATCTCCCCTCTTTTAGTTTGAAACCATTTCTCCTTGTCCTATCACAAGAGACTGTGCTAAAGAGTCTATCCCCTTCATCCTCAGATGAAGAATGACAAAGAACAAGCCTAGAATGGTAACTCAGGAAAAGGTTGATCTGAGGAATTAGTTGGGAGAACTAATGTCTTTCTTGTACTGGAAAGACCAGAATTGGAGATTGTACTGAAATGTGATTTCACAAGTTCTGAGTAGATGGAAATAAACACTCATCTTGACCTACTTTCCTGCACTCTTGCTGCTCAGTATGAGTTTGGAGTTTTTTGTCGCAAGGGCACACTGCTAACATATTCCGTTTCTTGTCCACTGGGACCCTCAGGTCTTTTCATAATCATACTCCACAGTTGATCAGGTGCAGAACTTCATTTTTTGCCTTTGCTGGACTTTCTAAGTTTCCTGTTGGCCCATTTCACCAGCCTGTAGTGATTCCTCTGAATAGCAACTGCCTCCGAAGTTTATAAAAGTCACACCCCAGTTTGGTACCACACACAAGCTTGTGTACTAGTAGATAATTGTTCTGCTTAAGTATCCAAAAGCAATGGCATAGTTCTCCAGGCAATTTCTCCAGAGTTTTGCCATTTTCTATCCAGCTGATTTTGCAGTCTCTTCTTCAGCACTCAAATATCTGAATTCCAATCTTACGTTTCAATACTTGTCAGATACTACCCAGGCTTGGAGTAGTACCTGACTGTAATAAACAAGCTCTGTATTCCACCAACCAGACCATAAGAAACATTTCGAACATAAATAGTCTGGGAAAAACTCCTTCCAAAACAACCTTAAGGTAGCTTTCTGTTTAATTTAAATCCATTCCAAATCACATTTCAATTAGAACTGTGTAATCTGTCTTGCATGCATCCACTATGTACAAGACTATGTTTCCTAACGAGAATGTCGTGACAGACAGCACTCAAAGCTTTACTACATTCAGGATAGAAGTCATCCACTCTTTCTTCCCTGTTCATAAAGCCTGTTATGTTACTGTGGAGGAATGTTCATGTGATTTGAAAATACAAATTTTTGACAAATTTCTCCTGAGTGTAACTTCCTTTTTCAGCTACCTTTCAGATGCCTTGAAATAACTGATGATTTGAGAATTTTCAACAGCAAAAGTTTAACTGACATACTTTCTCTTTTCTCGAGTACTGGCAATACATTTAGCCATGCTTTCACTCTCCATGACTTTTCAAATGTTTACATTAATGACTCTGAAATTGCTTCAGCAAGTCTTCATTTTGGGATGGGAAGGATTCTCAAACCTGTTCTTTATTCAGAGTTTTACAGCTGCATATGTCTTAATATTATATGCACCAACAATACTCTCTATTCAGGGAACTTCAAGATTTATATATTGTTCTTGATATCAGATTAATACTATTAATTCTTTCCCAACTGTTATGAATGAAAGTTAGAACTAGGCCATTATGGTAAGCCAGAAATATTTCCATTGAAGACAATGAAAGTACACTGATCTGAAGAATTAGACTCTTAGAGTTCACTTAAATTTTTCATGTTTAATTTTTGCCATGCATAAAAAGAAGTTATTGTAGAGTAACCAAAAATATATTTTTTTACAAGAGTTTAATTATCTCTCTTCAAAAAATGAGCAATGCATAAAAAATGGAGATGATTTACATATTCCAGGAACTGAAAGTAAAACTTTATAACAAAAACAAACTGTTCAATTTTTAGGTCTCTTACAGAATGTTTAGATAAATTAGCCTCTCAACAATTACCAAATGCCTGAGAGAAAATAAGAAACAAGTAATAATCCAAATTCAGCAGAGAATTGAATAAGTATTTCTAGACATTCATTTCATACTGTTTCAATGTGAAAACTACACTGCCATCAGTAGTGTTCATAAGCAGAAAACAGGAAGTATTTCTGAAGGTGAATTTTTGTGCCGTAGAAAAAAAAACAGCAGGGTTTTAAGTACGCTTAAGGGAATATTTAGATTTTATTTTCTTTTACTCTTAACACTGTAGATAAATGATATTATTAGACCACTTTACACTGTCAGGAGAAAGACCATAATTGCCAAGAACTTTTATATCTGTATAGTTCAAGAAAAACAACTTTAAGTGTCTCCACAACTAAATCTCAAATAGAAAAATAATAAAAATAGATAGGAGGAACAAAAACAAAGTATGTCACCTCTTCTAGCACATTACCAATATTCCCAGGTCTGTCCTAGACTTTTTCTTTTTGATCTACTCACCAGACTCAAGAGTCTGGTGCAACGTCTTGTACATTCTTTAAGTGCCATCTGCATAATACAATAACATTCCCTTTCAAGTCTGGTTGTAGAAACATGAACCGGAAAGTGTGAGCTTGAACCAGTCATCTTCTGTGACAGAGTTGAATGCATGGATTTATCCACAGCTAAATCATTGATGTTGGTGACTTTTTACTACGTGCTGAATAGCATGAATTAGATTATGGTCCTTGGAAGCAAATGCTTACATGAAGCATTTATGCTTCATGTAAGAAGATATTTGAGTACAAGAATCAGTACTTAGAGACACTGTAAATACTATAGGTGAAATACCCAACTATACACAGCAGAGCATATCAAAAAACATGAAAAAATCTTAGAAATTTTAGAAGCCAAACAATTATTTCAGAAAATACTCTGAAGAATCCTTAAGCTATAAGCTTTTATCTGTTTCAAAGGCCACCCAACCCTGACACTGTAAAGATGAATAGCTCTTGACTGGGTTATAAATTCACAAAAGCTATGTACTTAATAGCCATAAGCAGTTTTTCTATGAGTTAGCATGACCCACTGCAAATCCTGAAACAGCAGTATAGTGGAAAGAAAAATAAATGTGCTCCCAAACCAAGACTGTGTGCATTTTGTTCTCTCTCATTGACATGTATTTATTATAAAAAATTATTGAAGGTTTCCAGCTGGGAATTAATTCCAATCCCCCTCTGCACTCTGTAGTAACAACTAGCCTATATCTACACTACACAACTTTTGGTACTCACTCAGTGTTTTTGCCTAAAGTATGACACTGTCATAGTTGAAGATTCAAATAAGCTGCGCAGAAAAACATAAAAATTCCTCTATCACATAGAAATATATTTTCTAAAGTGATACATATCTCACAAAATGACACAATAATATTGTATATCCCTTACCCCTCCCTCGTTTCCAAGTGCTAAACTGATTGCAATCATCCACAAAACACCTTTCTATCTAGAATTAGTTTACCAAGTGTCTTAGTTTCTAACAGAAGTTACTTCTCTCACAGTGTCTAGTATGAAGCTATGTTTTGGCCTCAGAAGAGAAACAAAACTGATAACATCCTGGCAGTGTTGAACAGAGCCGAGGACATATTCAGTTCTGTATTCCTCTGCCAGTGAAACAGTTAGGGGGGGGCATAAGAAGCTGGGAACTGGGAGGGGACAGGACCAGGGCAGCTGACCTAAATTGACCAAAGAGCTATTCCATACCATATAACATCATGTGATTGGTTTTTTGGGCTTCCTGTTGCTTTTGTTATGGAAGAGGTTAGCCAGGAGGAAGGGTCGCCGCTGGCTGTGAGACCTTGCTCTGCGTATCCTCTTTATATATATGTATATATATATATGTATATATGTACTGTTATTTCTTTGGCTTTCTTTACTATCTTAGTAAATAGTGTTTATCTCAACCCACGAGTTTTACTGCATATTTCTCTACTTCTCTCCCCCATCCCATTTGGGGAGGGGGGAGGGTGAGTGAATAACTGTGTGGAACTTAGCTATCTGCTGAGTCAAACCACGACACCAAGCTAATGACATATAAATACACATAACTACATACTTAGTTCAAAGCCTAAGAATGAGCAACAATGTCAAAAGCACAGTCATTCATCCATCACTTGGATTACTTAGAAGTTCTTGAAGATCTTGTGCATGTCTGCAGCGCTGCCACAGGGGAAGCACATGTCGATGATGGCCACGCCGGATATATTTCAGCAGTGGATATTTCACATCCATCACTGAAATATCACTGTTATCACCAGAATCTCACCAGAGTTTTGCTTTAGGTGTTCAGAGATCTAAATGTGTGTGTATCCCATGCATTTATTTCTAAGGTGTCTAGGCTCTTCCATTGTGGACAGTACAGTTTTATTCAAAAGAGTCAGTAGAGCGTAGAGATATCTCAGACCTCAGCCTAGAGATATTTATATCCATCTAGCTGCACAGTTGCCTCAGCTCCACTAATAGCATTAATTAGATCTTCCTTGACTATATGGGATCTTACATATTGTCATGGTTTGACTCAGCAGACAGCTAAGTTCCACACAGTTATTCACTCACCCTCCCCCCTCCCCAAATGGGACGGGGGAGAGAAGTAGAGAGATATGCAGTAAAATGCATGGGTTGAGATAAATGCTATTTACTAAAATAGTAAAGAGAACAAAAGAAATAACAGTACACCAAATATATATATATATATAGTTATTCAAAGTTATAGTTATTCAAAGAGGATACGCAGAGCAAGGGCTCACAGCTACTGGTGACCCTTCCTCCCGGCTAGCCCCTTCCATAACGAAGAGCACCCGGGAACCCAACAAACCAATCACATGATGTTATATGGGATGGAATAGCTTTTTGGTCAATTTGGGTCAGCTGCCCTGGTCCTGTCCCCTCCCAGTTCCCAGCTCCTTATGCCCCCCCTAACTGTTTCACTGGCAGAGGAATGCGGAAGTGAGTTATGTCCTCGGCTCCATTCAAGACTGCCAGGATGTTATCAGTATCTCTGAGGCACAAGATAGCTTCATACTAGACACTACGAGAAGCATAACTTCTGTTAGAAACTAAGACACATATATAGATCACATATAGATTTCTGAACTTCAGAGACTTTATATTCAGGTGTCTGTACCTCGAATTGAAACCTACCTCTTGCATTCTCAAGCTAATTTTTTCAAACAAGATCAAACTCTAGTTGTTGCTGCTTTCCCATGTAAAAATGCTATAGTAGGGAAGCCAATCTACACTGAAGCAACACATTAGGGAAGGATTCACCCCACAAATTTGAACATACACAATTTAGATACCAACAAGTGAGTTATTCATCCCAAGCTCTCTTGGCAGCACTGCAGCACCATTCACTTGATCTGTTTTAGACATCCACTTTATGATGAAGAATTGTGCTCTGGAATTATTTGTTTATTTACATTAACTGTAAGAGGTTAGGATACCTAACACAAATCTTGACACCTGTAACACCTGTTTGCCAATCACAAATATAAAATGGCAGAGCTGTGTTCTAAACATTTCCTCTGTTCTCTGAGAAGCAATGAAGTTTTGACAGCAAGGCTTTGTATGTCTTCATTTTTACAAACTCAAAAATGAGTTAATTGCAGCTTCATTGTCTGATTCATAGTGGCAACTAGCTAATCTGCAGCTCTCTGAGGATTTAAACTAGGAGAGAAAGTGGGATCAGGTTTTTGTTTTCCTACTACTGCTTAAGCAAAGGCCAAATCGATCAGAACTGTGAAATGCTGAATAACACATAGGTATGTTTTGTGCCCTTGGTAATGGCTTTCAGCCACAGCTGTTTAGGTCAGTAGCCAAATACTTTGAGGCTAAAGCCTACATTTTAAAATGTTGTAACACAAACCTAACTAGGGAAAGACAATAACCTTCCAGACAAGAAGTTAGAAAGAAAGTAAGAAAAGCACAGCAAACTCCCAATCAACAAACTTCATGCAGGCAATTCAACACCCCAACGTTACTGATAAGCTTTACAGGAGTTTACTATAAAGTTTCCTTTTGCGAGAGCTGTTACCTTGTCTGCTGTCAGCTGTATACATCATATACATCATTACATCATATAACTGCATATGCTAGTGCTGGGGAAAAAATCACAAATAGAAAATAACATTGCTTCCAAATTTCGTAACTATTTTATTTTAGACAATTATAGAGAAAAGAGGTCTCCTTGAACACTACAGTGCAGATTGAAACACAAATGTCAGTCAAGAATGGTTTCATCAGGTAAAGGCCAGAAAGACAACATCTGGGAACCTGGTCCTGTGCTTGCCTAGAAGAGAGAAAGCCATTGGACCCTACTTTCTGCTGTGTCTATCTTGCATCAAAGGAAAACTTTGCTGCATCCTGACTGTTTTCCTGGGCCAAGTCCCAAAAGTGGATCATAGTGAAGCCTGGAGGCAATTCTTGCAACAAGTTGAAAATTATCCCAACAGGCTGCCACCAGCTGAATATTCCCAGCATGTACAGCTTGTCTGTCACTTTTTCTTCTCCATCTTTGATATATATCTCATTCTGACACAATTCAACACATATGGTTGACAGTCATTGCAATAAATACACATTTAATGTTCTTATTCAAAAGATGCAACAAAATATTTGGACTCCCAGTTTGTATGTGAACAAATGTCTTTGATATGTCTTTGTCTTTTATATCTCTGATTCTTGTCACAGAATGAGACATGTCTGACATATTGTTTTAAAAGACTTAAGGCCTTGTGCAGTGCAGCCATAGAAATCTGTGGGCTAGGAATCTATGTTTTTGAACAGAATGTGAAGATCTGGGAATAAGCATTATTTTTTGACACACTTTAGTGGAGTTTGAGTCTCCACTTCAACTGTTGAGGAAAGTTGTGTGCTGTCTGACATAACAGCTAAACACCTAAGACCCGAAACAGTGTAATTGGCTATAGATTTAAAAAAATGAAGTATGAAAATTAGATGGAAAAAGAATCCTTGACGTGTCACTCTAGAATCTCAAATTATATATGCCATACTTATATTCTCCTCTTCCAATTCTCATTGACTGATTTTTTGCTGTTGTTAACAAAACCAAAACCAAAGTTGAATCTGAAAGATTAATAGGAAACCATTTTACAGACATATAATCTTCTCAGCAAATACCATCATATTTACCAACTCACAGGACTGAGTTTTGCTGTTCATTAATCCAGTCTATAACTGCGACCAAATTATTTGCTCCTTTCTAACCTGTGTTTAGTTATGTCTTTGAATTTAGGCATTAGCGTCAGAAAAATATAGCTTAAAGTGACTCTGCCTTTTGAGCCAAAACCATGTAACATTGCTTATTAATGTCACACAACTATTCACTCATTTTTAGATTGAAGTAGAAAGAGGATTGGCTAATAAAGAGCCTTTTTTTTTCAAATATCTTCAGATAATAGTCACATGTTCTGAAGTCACAAAGTGGAAAATCAACTGCTTTTGTCAGTACAAATCACTGTGACATATAATTAGCCTGAGCCTAATTATGCACAAAAATCCTTGTCATAGCTTCCTGGAAAATCTCAAAATTATTCAGTCTCCCAGAGCACTTTTTCTCCATAGCATCTATCACATTGGTTGGTATGGAATAGTAATTTTCAAGAGCACCCTACAGTTACTATTCGGTCCACAGACACTTAACAGAATTTGAAATTACACGGAAAATAGCAGATGAAATTCTGTGTTGATAAATGCAAAACGATGCTCATGGGGAAGAAAGAATCCTAAAATGCATGTAGACTGTTCAGTTCTGAAATAGTTATTATCACCAAGGAGAAAAAAATCTTTGAGATACAACGGACAATCTAAGAAAATTATCAGTAGTTGTCAGACAAGCAAAATGCTAGAAATTATTGGAAAAGGAACAAAGAACAAAATGATTCCAACATTTAATTCTGTGGCACATCTGCATCTTGTACACCATGTGCAGTTCTAGTTCTCACATCTCAAAACAGAGTACAGAAATCCCAGGAAATGCATGAAGAATGGCAGTAAATGTTTTCAAGGATAAGTACATGTGGTGACTCCAAATAGCAGATAAGCAGCCTCCCCATTGCTCCTCATTCTCCCCAGGAACGGTGACTCCACCATCTCCCTGGGCAGCCTGTTCCAGCACCTGACTACTCTTTCTGAGAAGAAATTTTTTCTAATATCTAACCTGAACCTCCCCTGGCGCAACGTAAGGCCATCTCCCCTCTCATCCTATTACTAATTACTTGAGAGAAGGGGCCTAGTCCCCCCTTGCTCCAATCTACCTCCCTTCAGGAAGTTGTAGAGAATGATAAGGGCTCCCCTGAGCCTCCTCTTCTCCAGACTAAACAATCCCAGTTCCCTCAGACAATCCTCATAAGACTTGTGCTCCAGCCCCCTCACCAGCTTTGTTGCCCTTCTCTGGACATGCTCCAGGGCCTCGATGTCTTTCTTGTAGTGAGGGGCCCAAAACTGAACACAGTACTCAAGATGTGGCCTCACCAGAGCTGAGTGCAGAGGAACAATCACTTCTCTGGTCTTGCTGGATACACTATTTCTGATACAATCCAGGATGTCATTGGCCTTCTTGCCTACCTGGGCACAATGCTGGCTCATGTTCGGCCAAGTGTCTATCAACACCCCAAGATCCTTTTCCGGCATGAAGCATTCCAGCCACTCTGGCCCATACCTGCAGCATTGCATGGGGTTGTTTTGACCATCTGCCGTACAAGGAAAGGTTGAGGGACCTGAACTGTTCAGTCTGGAGAAGACAAAACTGAGAGGAGATCTCATCACTGTTTAGAAAAATCTAAAGTGTGGGAGTCAAGTGTTTGGGTCCTGGCTCTTTCCGTTGGTGTGCAGTGATAGGACAAGGAGCAACAGGCAAAGACTAGAACACAGGAAGTTCCATATAAACATGAGGAAGAACTTGTTTACAGTGAGGGTGACACTGGAACAGGCTGCCCAGAGAGGTTGTGTTGTATCCTTCTCTGGAGATATTCAAGACCTGCCTGGACACTTTCTTGTGCAGCCTACTGTAGGGAACCTGCTTTAGCAGGGGGTTGAACTAGATCTCCAGAAGACCCTTCCAACCACTCTGTTCTATGAAAATGCAGGACCCAGCTGTTGGTCTTGTTGAAACTCACACAATTGGCCTCAGCCCATCGATCCAGCCTATCCAGATCACTTCTTAGGGCCTTTCTGCCCTCAGGCAGATCAACATTTCTTCCCAACTTGGCGTCACTTGCAAACTTACTGGGAGTGCAAACAATCCTCTCATCCAGATTGTCAGTAAAGATATTAAACAGTACTGTGAATAAAGGCCTGTGAACTTACGAAAGATATAAGAAAAGGTTAATGCAGTGTCATTGTTTACTGTCACAACACTAGCTTTAGGAGCATTAAGTTTCATGATCAAATGGCTGATTCAAAATAAGTAAAGGAGGAATCATTTCACAAAATACTTAATATGCTGAATGTGTTGTATCCAAAGTTTACATTTATCCAAAGAATAATCATAAAGATTCATGGAAGAAAAATAAATCTGATAGTAGTTAGTAAATGCAAAGGTAACATGGTCAGATACAGATTTCTTTATATTTTCAAATCTCTGGAGGTTAGGGAAATACACTTCGGAAGAAGAATTCCCGCATCATTTTCAAGTTTATATTTTGTCACCTAAGTATGCGCTTTTTATTGCTTTTTAATACAGGACTGTGCTCACTTTTGGAGACTGCAGATCTTAGTTTACTTCAAAAATTGGAAGGAAGGAGTAGTGACATCCATTTTCACAACCTTTTAAAATACGACACTTTTCTTTCTCACGTATTTAGCTCATTTGTCTGTAAGTTGATTCACTAAAAACAGCAAACATGTTTATGTAATTCTCTCCCTATTTCATTCATTCTCCTTTCTCTTCCTTCCTCTATGGAAATCTCAGCTTGCTATCATTTTTATTTTCACATAGTTATACAGTTACTTAGAGCTAATAGGAATTATGCTCTTAGAGAGCTTAGATGAGAACAGGCACATGAGCTCCCTTTATAGTAGCATTTGACATTGATGCAGTGGATTGCAAATAACATTGAAAAGTTCAAAGTGAATGAACTGAAAAATATCTTAAATTTATTTCCGATCTGGTGATTTCAGTAGTTACATGTAACAGGGTAAGTCAAACAATAAAGGTCTAGGTCCCATAGAGGTCAACGCTAATTAATTCATGAAAGTCCTATAACCTGTGGTATCCAGGACATCATACAGTGACTTCTGACCTTAACGTATATGAATCTCATGGCTTTATTTTTTTCTTTTTTTAATTACATTGATGTGATTGTTTTGTCCCACATTCTGCTTCACCACAGATCTAATCATATCTATATTCCCTAAATACAGCTGATTTTTTTAACTGCCTGAAGTCCATCTACACTGACCTTATCACCGATGGTAGAAATTGAACCTTGGTTACAAGTCTGGGTATTGGCTCATATCAATTTCATATAATGCAATCCCTTCACCAAATTACTCTTTCTTCCATACCCAGTTTCATGCTACTGAGTTCTGTACTTGGAATCCATGATCGAATTAACATGTGTATTGTGCAGGTTATTGGCAAAGCTGTGTTCCTGAAGTAAAACAAGCAGAAAAACAATTTTACAATATATATGTACCTAGTCCAACCTCTTTCCTCCCCAGGCTAAGAGTGCTGCTATTGATTTTAATGGAACAAATAGATTGTGTGACTGTTAGCGATGGTTTGACAAATTTTGAAAGACTTCTGACTTTTGAACATTAGTTTATTAGTCCAAACATAGTCCAGAGAAATAATGACCAAAAAGTTTGTATGTATGTTATTTTTAAAAAAACAATAGGCTAGCCAAAATCCAACTGGACTGAGGCTACTGATCCAGTTCCAGGCAAAGGAACATTTGCATCCCATAAATCAGTGTTCTCATCAGAGAAGTCAAAAGCTAAGCACTTAATTCAGCTGACTCCCATCTCCAGATCAGAAACAAGAAACACAATAAATAAAACCCAGACAATCACAGCTGTGCCTTTACCCTCAGTGTAGGAAAAATGTTTTTTTTTCATTGCTGTCAAGGCAGTTTTTTCTAAAACCATTAAATATATTTTTAAGAAAGCCTATACCTGCTGTTTTAAGAACAGTCACAATACAAATGTGTTGCTTAATTTACAAAATTATTTCTAGACCTTCATGTATATAAATCTGTTTTATCCGCATTTAGTTGTTATCTAGACCAATGCAAAGTAGATTTTATAGAACTTATTCACTCCAGCTGATAATTTTCAATTAACATTAATGTTTTGGCATATAGATCTATAGAAGTACAGGCCAAAAGGGATCTGGTAGTCATATGACTGAGGATTAAATTTAGGCTCTTCCTTTCCATAAATGAACAAAGAGTTTGCATGTGATTACAGTATTTCTTCTTGAGAAGTCTTGATATGAAAAGGTGAAAAACCCATTAGTTCCTTTGGTAGAATATCAATGCATTCCTTTGTTCATCAACTTATCATTAACTCATATCTTACTGGGTTTGTTTGGCTTCACCTCCCATAATGGTTCATTTCCCTTGGGTCTTTTTTCACTTCTCTGTAAAGTCTTTCATATTAGTCTATTTTCCCTCTCTAGATATTTATGCGTTATAATTGCATAATTTTATCACTCTTCATTTAAAAAAAAAATGGCTATATAAGTTAATTTTCTCAAGTGCTCCACTGATGAGTATTATTTTGGGTTCTCCAAACACTTGACAATTTTTTCTACTCTCCAGAATTATCCTGCACCTTTTTGAAAATAAAACACGTTAAAACAATCTCACTATTCTAATTAAGATCTCAGCAGGTGCACCTACACACTGCGTTATAGAAAATTACAAGAAATGATCTTGAATGACGGTCATCCACTCTGACTGTTAATTCCCTCACTGGCTGTGATTTGGGCTGCTAAAACCAGCTCTCTCCAGGCCAAACCTGCTGTGGAGAAAGCCCTCAATAGCATGGATATGAAGGAATCAGTCCAACTTGACCCCAGGTCACCAGTATCATCACAAGCCCTCTTTTATTGATCTGCTCAGACAGAGGCATTTAAGTCAGAGACGAAAGTAAATAATCATAGCATCCCAGGATTATTGGCTTTTCTCTCTACCGCTTCGTAATGGAAAAACTTAGGTTTTCATGTTGGTTGCACCAAAAGTAATATCTCCTATTTCCATGGAAACTACAATAGATACAAAGAACACAATAACACTATCTGATAGAGCAAATTCTCAGCTGCAAAACACTATTTTCCAACATAGTCATCACCATTAGCCGTGCATTTTCACCAGTGATGAACAAGAGCCTGCATGTGACAGTCATGTAGATCTGTACCAGCAAAGGTAAGCCACTGTCTCACAGCTGCCGTGAGGGTGTCATTGCTAGGAAAATGTTGCCCACGCAGTCCATCTTTCATCAAGCCAAACAGATGGAAGTCAGAAAGTGCCAAATCCAAACAATATAGTGGGTGTGGTAGGACAGTCCAACCAAGATTGGCAATGTGCTCCATAGTCTTCAAACTAGTATGGGGCTAGGCATTGTTGTGTTGCAAGAGAAAGGTTGTCTTCTTCTCTGGCCTGACTCTGGAAGTTCGAGCCTTCAGCTTAATTAACGTTGTGATGTTGCAATCAGAGCTGATAGTTTGTCCAGGTTCCTGGAAATCCAGAATGATCATCCTTCCTAACCCTAAAGACAACGCACATCACTTAACCTGCTGAGGGCTGCCTCTTGAACTTTTTCTTCAATGGAGAATTCATGCCACCGCTCCATGGATTGCTGTTCTGACTTTGGCTTGTAGGGGTGACATCACAACTCTCCACTGGTAATGATGCAATCCACGATACTGACACCTTCAGCTTTATATTGGTACAATAGGTCCTGACAAACCTGCATACAGTGTTCTTTCTGTTCCTGTGTGAGCATTCATGGGACCCACCTGTTGCAAGCTGCCATATTCCAACATTGCCACTGTCATTCCCAATGCATTGAAGTTGATATTCAGCTCTGTACACAGTTCCCTGTTCATAATTCACTGATTCATGCAAATGAACTGATTGAGATGCTCTTCATTTTGTAGTATGACAAATGTGAACATGGAACGTCTTGTTCTTCACATCACTGTCACCACTGCTGAAACTCACCACCCACCACCTTATGGTGCTAATATCCACTGTTTGATCTCCATAAACATTCAGCAAGCATCAATGAATATCAATGGGTGCAATTTTTTCCACGTGGAGGAATTCAATGACACACCTTTGCTTCATATGCTCTTCCATGTCAGATGCCATCTTGTCAGACTGCCCCTCTGCTGCCATCTGTGGCACAGCAACAAAATGTAATGGAATACTGGCAGGAAGGTTCAACCTTGACTGCCATACCACTAACATTCCCCTCTGACATCATGGGCCAATATAATAACAACTTTCAGAGTTGCCCTGGTATTTATTATGATCACTAGAAGACCTTTTCAAAAGGTTATATTAGAAACTTTTTCAAAGAGCATTCCACAGATTCTAGCTAAACTCTGCATCTGTCGTTTTTCAGGGGCTACATTTGTAGCTGGCTATACTGAAATTCAAGTTGCTGGAGAGGTCACAAACAAGAGCTCGAAAATACCTCTCAAATTTGTATTCCACACACTGTTTTCTACTCTGGTAGTTTGCATGATTCTGAAAAATTTGTCAGTGGAACTTTTATATTTCATTCCAAATTATTGATGGAAATGTGGAAGACACTGGTCTTATTATTAACATTAATGAAATGCAATTAAAATAGTTCCTTTAAATGATCGTTCTCCACAGACAACAGCTTTCTTAAAACATGGAATCAACATAGGATGTATTTTGGTGGTTCTGGATAAGGATATTCATTTCATCAGCATGGCAATAACACTAAGTCAATAGTTTTACACAATTCTAACTACAGTCTATTTATGTAGTCACAAATTTCAATCAAATACGTACACCTGTTGGAGCACGAAATAGCAGGCCGAAATTTCTATGACATCGTGTGGGCTGGCATTAATAACTATTTCTCCTCTTTAATGTCTTAGCAATTGTAACAGCAGGTAAATATTTTATCCAGTAACTGTGTCCTGCAAGTATTTCACTTGAAAATAGAGCCCACAATCTTTTTCCTTCCTTTGCAGGTGACAATCCTGACCATTAGATGATCACTGTGCTCTATTGTAGGGTCATTTTTCCTTGCACTATGGCATAGATTTAATATTATAAGTGGAGAGAATGTGCAGACTCGCATCTGAAAGGTATAAGGGGTTGATTTTATCCCCTCAGGTGCTACAGAGAAATGAATCAGTTTCCTGTTCCCTTGGTGAATGTTCTCACCATAGCTATTTCTTAAAGCAGAAAAATACTACTGTTCCTGCCACAGAAATGGTTTTCATTTTTTAAGACAATAATGAACCTTGTGCCATCATCACCTACCTATGGCTATTCAGCCTTCCTGCATTGTTATCAAGCAAGTAGCATCTGGGGCTTGTCGCTGTGCTCATTATTTAGTGGCTATCTCAGGACAGCTCTCCCATAAGCAAGATGACTTAAAATTAATCACTGTTCAAAGTGTCAGCTATGTGAATCTCCTTTTCAAGTGCCTCAGAGTTAGTACACAGGGGATATGAGGCCATATTACCATGGGATGTGAGGCTCCGTAGGACCATCTCCTTAAAACCTAGGCATATCAGAGGTAAACTTGAAAGTTTACAGCATTGTATTGGATTTTGCATGATGAGCCTTAGTAGCTCTTCCCTTTTGTTAAAATAAGATGTGCACAACTAAAGCTATACTTGGATCAGGAGCAATTTAGTCCCAGAAGTATTCCGTATCACCCTAACAAGCACTTCTAAATCAGTGCCTCCACTAACATCATCTCTTTCAGTTCTTTCAAGAAAAATTAGCCAATTCAGCAAAAGCTGTTTTGGCAGTACTACTGTTTGTATAATGGAAGCTTCTGCTGTCAATCAAAAATCATGTTCTTGATGACAATCACTATGTTGGCAGAAGCTGTTGTAACAAACACAGAATAAATTGCTTGCACTGTGAAGTGCTATGACAACCATAAATAGTTTGAGACTAAATGTCTATATCACTATTGAAATAGGACTTGAGCTTTAAAGACATTTAAACATTTTCGAAATTTTTACCTGGTACTTCATGACAGAATAAACAAAGAAAAATTTAGAACATTACATTTTCATTTTAATAGTGAGTTTGAGTACTCCTATTGATTTTTCTTGATTGATTTTCAGCCTCAGCTCAACAGGCATTACTACCTGGGTGATAGAACCAGGGTTTCATTTATCTACTGCCCTGCAGCATTCGATGCTGATTCATCTGGTGATTTACATCTTTGAAAAATGTAAGTAAAACGATACTTGTAACACTTAATGTGTACAACTGCCTTAACCACAATAAATAACAGCACCGAATGGCAAGCAATAAAGAATCAGATCCCAAGTGTCACACACTTTCTCTCTGACCAGCAGAATTATATACATGTTGACTCTTGAATGTTATCCCAAATTTAGGAAACCTTCTGTTCATTCTTATCGCTCCAAAATTCTCTGGAGTTAAGAATTGACAGTCCCGTAGAAATTTATGATAACACAAATTATTGACTGCTTTTCCTTCAAAGATGTTCTTCTAACCTCTGTTTTTATTACCATTTGTTCCTAGTTATATATAATGGATCTAGCATGTGTTGCACAGAGAGGAATAGGCCCTGAAGACAATACTTGCTTTGCTGATTCTATAAAAGTAAAGAACGTGATGTATCACATAAGCCCAAGAGACCATATAAATAGAAGAACACATCAAGCCAGCACGCTCTCTTTACTACTGGAAAATACTGCATGCAAGCAGCTGGGAGACACTAAAGGATAAACACTTGCTTGTGAATAGCGTTATGTACACATTCTGTGGCCTTACCACTTCATGATGTGATCAAACAAAATGTCACAAGCAAAGCAGAGATGAGCTAGCTTGGCACTTGGCCAAAAGACCTCCAAGGAGCAAACAGATACTGCAGGAAGTGATGTTAGCAATTCATAGGATGATATTTTTCTCTTAGCAAACATCCAAGTGTGATAAAAAGGGTGAGTGCTTGCAAATTTGTGTTCAGTATGTAAATCAAAATTTGGTTTCTGAGAACTTGTTCAATGCAAGAGGCTTATCTTAGCATCAACTTTGCTAATTATTTTCTACTTTCCAAGCAGGATCCAGTTGACATCTGTTTTGCATCAATTCTGATCAAGCTGCTGACGTGCAACATGACAGAACAAATCAAAATCATGCAAAACTAAGAATGGTAATGGGTTTGGGGGAGTTGAATTTAAGTTATATTTTGCTGATGCACAGTTGCATCATTTTTCATGAGTAACAGAATAATGAAGGGTTGAGTGGCAGGTTAACATCTGAAAAAAAAATTGATTACACAGAGGGAAAGTGAGCCAACAGGAAGATTATACTAATTTTGTATCATAATATTTCTGAGTGATATGAGGTCTTTTCACAATAACATTTTCTTCAATCAAAAAAAGGTATACTTGACCATCCAGAGACTGGGTTTTTTTGGAGGGTGTTGGATTCATTGAAAAATGTCAACACTCAAATTTTTCCAGATTATATTTTTAAAGATGGCTCCAGTCTTTTGCACAATTACTCAATAATCAAAGTGTTCATCCAATATATGCAAAATCAAGTTTCACAATTTTCCATAGCATCATGACATTTGGCCCTCTGTTTAGATCAATACTTTTACTCCTTTTTGGAACGTTCTACAAAGGGTTGTGTTCAATTTCTCCCAAGTACAAAACGAAACATTATCAATAGCAGTTATGGGTAGCCTGGAGCAGGAAAAGCAGTATAATGCTCAATCTATTAGATGAAACTCTATAGAGTCACTTGATGTGTGATTTCATGCAACATCTTGCTGTAGAAGTAAATTGGGGGACTTCTAGAAAGCAATATGCTTCATCTTAAAGTAAGAACAAGATGCAGTTCATCCTGCTAGATTTGACTGTATGACAAAAATTCAGGATATGGTTCATCAACATTTCATTGTCTAAATACATATGTCAGCATGTGAGTTAGGATCTTAAGGTACCATTTAAGTCAAAGGGGATTATAGCCAATATAGAAAACGATATCTATATTGTGATTCACAGCTAATTAAAGTGGACAAATAGTTTTATGTTGCCATGTTTTAAAATACATCCCCAAAATAATAAAATAGGTATGAAATAAACCATCGCATTCTGACTGAAATCTGTTAATCTTTACATTTCAGTTAAAAAGAGAGGCAGAGAGAGACAGAGAAAAAATCTTTTGCTTCCAATCAGATTAATTCTTTAATCACAAAACTAAAAATAAATTACTCATCAATGACTGTGCTTGATAGTCATTTCTCTAAATACAATATTATCATGTTATTCACACCAATTCACTCTGCTGTATTTTGGTTTCAAGATCTAGAGCTTTGAATCTATTTGCAAAGCTAGTTTGGCTGAAATTCTTGTTATTCTTTAATGTTTTGTTACTAATTGCTATGGATTAATTTTTCACACTGAAATCAAAAGAAATCAGATATATATTACCTCAATGTTGCAGTGAAGTGGGTTTATTTTCTTTAACTTTCTTCTACAGATTGTAAGTCATGAGACTAATTTGACGTAGTGTTTTGTATGCCTAGTGAAAGTAAATGACAGCTTGCTAAAGCACTTTGTTGTAAGCTGCATTTGAATTATGATTATTTTTTGTATTCACTGACATACTAAAAAAAAGATGAAAAAAAGAGATGAGAGATGAAAGACTGACTTAATTCTGTGTTATCTGTTAACTATTTCGAAAGACAAATCACGTTTTTCTTATTATATGGTATTTCTTAATGACTATTAAATGGAATAAACAATCTGTTTAAAAGCAACTTTACTGAACAAATCTCAGAGATGACAAGCAACATGTTGATCTTGGTGAGCACAGTTCACCTTACGTTACTTGTGGTTCTGGTAAAGACAAAAATAGCTGAGTTTGATAATATGTTTTGTTGTCAGGGCTATCAAAAAGAATTTTTTAACACACTGATTATATGGTAGCTGAGCAATCTATTGGTAATAGGTTTAATGGTGCTTTTTGACAGTCTTATGTAACCTATCTCATTTGTTCAGGACATTCACAAACTAAAGCAATTTATATAAAGACCTTTCTTCCTTGTTCCAACTTGTTTACTCTCATTTAATCACAGTTTTCTTCTCTATATAAATTCTTCTATATAATTTTTCTTGTCTTTGGAATGTCTGTCTTTTTATTAACACTGAATAAACATCTTGGTTCTTTCATTCTGTTCCTTCCTCTGGATATCACTTTTGACATCCTGTCACTGAGCACATTCAGTGTTCTGTTTCCTAAGGTTTTTAATAACATACTTTGTTTCTAGTATTAAAGTAATTGTTACTGGTATGCCACAAAATTCATCTTTCTTCCATACACTGTACATTATTTGTGTTATCTCAGCCTGAGTTTTTATTCTTGGGAATAGCCATTTGTACCATGTGATAACACACTAATTGGTCTTCTTTCTATCACTTGTTGACAAATCATTTTATCATAGCTAAATACAAGGAGGTTGGCCTTAATGCTATGAAAACAAAATCCTTACAGGTTAGTAATTCATTTGCCCTGAAAAATTATTTGGTTTAGAACTTTTGTTTTTTCTTAAATAATAACAATAAAAAAAAAAAAAAGCTGTCAAGTACAAACGCTCTTATAAACCTGAAAAATTCATTTCCTCTTGTTTCTAAGTTAGGATACTGGGCATTTACAAATGGCTTCATTTGCTTAATTGCCACTGCTTATCTCAGATGTTTCATTCTTTGCTACAACAGAATGCTGCATTAGCTTGGCTGATTCTTTTATCTTGCATATGGATAAGTAAGTGCTTTCTAGTTTGTCTTTCTAGTTTGATCACTCAAAGACAGCAGCTTTCTCAAATGCAACTGAGTGAATTGATTAGGTAATTTCAATGCCCTTGTTACAAAAATATGTCATTACCTATGTTTAAAGCTTCTCTTTTGAACTTTGAGATTCAAAATTACAAGTTCTTGAGCAATGCATTCAGTGAACATGCTTGTGGCTTCACTGAGAACACTTATTGACAAACACCCTGAGAATCTGAGAATTGCTTCCATCTTGGGTGCCACTTGGTGTCTTATTACTTTTCTGATTCAAAGCAGAACTCCTCCTCGAAAGGGACCCAGTCCAGGACAGAGATGCAGCTCTCAACCGGCATCACATTCTCAATAGCTTTAATTAAAGGACAAAAAAGACCAGATAACTTGATTCTATATACCAATGCTCTGCATCAGGAATCTCATAGCAGGTGGTTCACAACAAAAAAGAAAGCACTGAATTCTCAGTTGCTGGTTTCTGTTCTTGGAGTCAGCTATTACATTCTTTTCTCTTTGATTATTTCAGTATGTTCTGTTCTATTCTAGAACAAGGTGACCTATTCAAAATGATATAAAAATACTCTTATAAGCATTGGAAAAATGTTTTTTATGGGTGCATCACTCTACCACATCTGCACTGCGCACACTCTGTAAAAATAATCCTGTTACTTAGCCTATTACCTAACTTAATTCTGCCTCGTTTTATATAGTATTTCAATGGCCAAATTAAATAAATAAATAAATAAGCAAGTATGCTGGGCCAGAATATGTGATCCACCAGCTGGCTGTCAGACCTCTTCACAACACTCCCCAGGCTCTGTGAGCATGTCTTAGTTTCTAACAGAAGTTATGCTTCTTGTAGTGTCTAGTATGAAGCTATCTTGTGCCTCAGAGATACTGATAACATCCTGGCAGTCTTGAACAGAGCCGAGGACATAACTCACTTTCACGTTCCTCTGCCAGTGAAATAGTTAAGGGGGGTATAAGGAGCTGGGAACTGGGAGGGGACAGGACCAGGGCAGCTGACCCAAATTGACCAAAGAGCTATTCCATACCATATAACATCATGTGATTGGTTTGTTGGGTTTCCAGGTGCTCTTCGTTATGGAAGGGGCTAGTTGGGAGGAAGGGTCGTTGCTGGCTGTGAGCCCTTGCTCTGCGTATCCTCTTTGTATATATATATACACATATATGTACTGTTATTTCTTTTGTTCTCTTTACTATTTTAGTAAATAGCATTTATCTCAACCCACNAAGTATTCAAGGCCAGGCTGGATGGGGCTTTGGGCAACCTGGTCTAGTGGGAGGTGTCCTTGCCCATGGCAGGGGGGTTGGAACAAGATGATCTCTAAGGTCCCTTCCAACCTGAACCATTCTATGATTCTATGATTTGGGGAGGGGGGAGGGTGAGTGAATAACTGTGTGGAACTTAGCTATCTGCTGAGTCAAACCACGACAGAGCATCAGCCTGAATTTTTAGTCAGGAGCCCATAGGAGGCAGAAGAGTGAGCATTTAGACCCAGAGATTCAACATTTCTTTTTCCTCTAGACTGTGGGACCAAAGTACACTGACATATGCTGTGGCTATCTGCTGCCATGTCTCCTGACTCTATTATGGGGCCAAGACCCCTTCCCATAGAGGAAAGCTGCAGAGATGGTCTTAAATACCCCAATGTCACCTCCCATAGACACAGAATCATCACTACCATTTCTAATTGGTAGTGAGAGGGAATGCTGAAGTTAAGCCTTTCATCAGCACAAGAAGTCAGGAAGCAAGATTTGCATTACATCCATTTCATTTCCAAGCAAGACCAAGATGACTTGCTGTTACCTCATACCATATTCTTGCACTCACCACAGCAACAGATCTCTGATACGAGAATCAGCACCACATTGGTACTTTGTGACCATCTACAAGACACTTAACTGAGAGTACTTTACTCCAGAGTCATTCACATAAACCACAGGTAGGGCGTATATTGAATGGAAAATAGTGTCTACACTGCCAAAGCACTGAGAAAACTTCCCTATAAGGTAACTATTACATTTAAAAAAACTCCTTTCATCCATGACATTCTGAGGACAGCATCCCTATGGCAACAACATTTGGCCTTAATCAACAAAGAATAGCCACAAGTTTCTCTCAAAATGGATGCATACTGATGTAGTTGGAGCTAAGAACCGTCTTTGAGGAGCTTCGCATTTCCATGACACCTTCAGTTTTCATTTAGTTTCAAATACATTGGCACCATGTATTTTTCCTTTCCTGACTAGCTACCCTCAAGAACTGTCACATGGTAATTCTGCATCTAGAAAATTCAGAGCTTCTTTCTTGAGATTAAATGAAATTTCAGTGATGACATTTGATTTGACCGCTGTCAGAGAACTATCAAGGTGAATTCAGTTGACTACTTATCAATTGTACCAGTAATGTTAGTAGTGGTCTAGAAAACATATTACAAAGAAGGAAGAAGTGAAAAATACCCTTATTTGTAGAGAAATTATGTATCACTGTTAATTAACTTATTGTGAAATAGCTGTCTGGTTTCTTAACCATTCAGAAAACATGAGATGAATCACACTCTGGCAAAGTTGATCTTCCTTTAGATACAGAGGATCAAAGAGTAATGAACCTCCCATCTAGCTCCTAGGTAGACAAAAGTGGCAGGTGTGAGGACTTTATACTTTACCCTTAGTAAAGTATTTCTAGATTAAAATAAATAAATAAATAAATAAAAGCTACCATCATTTCTTTTTATTTTGTTCACTTTTCTTCAAAAACCACAGGCTATATTTCTTTAGTATTACAAGATTTATACTACAGATTTTTGACTATTCTCTAAAACGGCTTGTGGCAGAATATATCTCCCCTAACCTTTGCTGTGTAAGGTATAGAATCTAGTGTAAGTGATCATTCAGGAAACGGGGAAAAGAGATGTCTCTGATAGATGGAATGGACACCTACCTCTATAGAGGTAAGAATCTTGTGTAGATGAGACTTACAAATGAATCTAAATCTCAGTGATCGTCATGGCTATACCTTCTACAATTCTGTGATTCTATGTCTATAGAACATAGATACTACCATAGATACTCACCATACTCACTGACTCACTTATAAGACTATTTTCTAGTCTCATAAGAAAACTATTTCTGATTTTTTTAAAAAAAGCAGCAATATTCCATTTCTATACAATTGTAAACAGATTTTTTTTCTCTCTGATGAACTTCTTAAGCTTTTCACATCATTAAATTCATTCAAAATGAAAAAGAGTAAATAAAAACCAAGCCATTTGTACCAAAATTTGTGGCTGTTTTTTCAAAGGATTTGTTTAGATTTCACATGGGAGAGGTAGCTAAGTATTTTTTCTGCTGAATATAATTGAATAGGAATCACGGTTATAACTGTATCTGCTTGCTCCAAAGTCTCTTTAGCACAAAGGAGACAATCTCACTTAGGACTCACTTTTAAGAATTTTTCAAAAGCCTGTCTTTAAATAATGATGGACTCTTTCAGTTGTATGTATTTAAGGCCAAATTTGCGAATATGTCTGTTTGTATCTTGATATAGACATGCTTTAACTACATGTTATTTTCAAATAACTCATTTGCCAGTGCCAATTTCCACTTGAAGTTTGGTTACTGGCCATTTGTATCTCATTGTTCATACAACTGAGAGCTTTCAGCAAGCAATAGATGTTTCTGCACCTTCCAATGTGTAACACAGATTTCACATTAGAGACTCTTGTAAATTCTCTGGTATTTAAAAGATTATTACTCAGAGTATTGCAAAATTACAGCCTTTCACCAGGACCCTCATGCTTGTCTGTGATGTGATATATCACATCATTTTTGTTAGCATGATATTACTTTTGATTGTTGCTACTGTATTGGGACAACAAATTAAAGCCCACTGATAGGGTTAACATAGAGTAAACACCACATGTAAAAAGACATATAGAATAAAAGCAGAAATAGTATCTCCACCTGTCAGCTGCTGCAAATCACTCTTTGCCTGTTTGTCACACTCTTTGTGACATAAGCTAAAAAAAAGCTTCACTTTTTTTTCATTCAGTGATTTTTTTTCCATCCCATCAAACTCATGACCCATCAGTCAAGATTTCCAGTTACAGAAGGCATATAGAAATGTAGCTGAACAAGCTGCTGCAATGACAGATAAAATTAATGTCAAGAAACTTACATGCATTAAAAAAAAGTCATTGATCTATTTTTTTATTCATTCCATAGAGACATCTATCTTTCATTTTTGATCTTGCAGTTTGGAGGATTAAAAATAACAAGGTGAAATGCCTTTATCTTTCTGCCTCTGAACTTCATTATTTAAGATAATGGAACTATTTCTTCCACAGAGGTTACTATCTGTAGTTCGGTTCTTGTTAATTGCACTTACTGCAGTGTATTGAATGGGGTTTTCAAGAAAATAACTAATGACCTTATTTAATCTGCACTAGTCTGCCAGTCCAAAAAGCCTAGGAAAAATGTTTGGTAATTACTAAAGTTATTTACATCAATTATGCTGACCTTCATCAAAAGACTTATATCTCAAAGCCAACATACATATAACTCAAAGTCCCACTGAAGCCAGTCTGTCACACCTCATGTGCAGGAGTAGGTTTCCACAGAAGTGCAATAACGAACTGGAACAGAAGGAAAACATTTTCCCACTCACCTGAAAAAAATTGCTTTGCTATCTGGCACTGAAGCACTCAATGACAACTTTTAAAACACGAAACAGTCTTGGGGAGTAGCTCAAAATATTATTTAGTTGAAAGAAGTTGATAAAATAGATCCCAGATGATCATTGAGGTCTCTTCCAACCCAAGCCATTCTATGACTCTCTCCAGAAATCTAGGGACACTAACTACACTGCCTGGCCATTCAGGAATAAACCATTTTTACTTCACAAAAAATAAGCCAAAAAGCAATAAATAAATAAATAGATTTTTTAAATAGGGTAGAAGAAAAAGCACAACAATAGAACATCTTAGGAAATGTGCATATTCTCTGAAAAACAAAATACTTTTCAGGGTGTTTACCTGGTTTTTACACTGGGAATATAATAAGTCCTTCTTCTTTAGCTGTATAAAACTTTTCTAGCAGTGAGCTATTACTGAATCTCAAGCTCACAGGAGCTCAGATGACAGACAGTGTGTTAATGACCTTTTAATACAATGTAATCTGAATTTGTGTCATTGGGGTAAAAGGTCCCACTAGGGTCTGCCCAATTCAATTATGTGTTGTACTGCCTGTTTTTCCCTGATGACCAGGTTAATTAACTCATCCTGCATTCCTCATATATCAGATGTGACTTTGGCTAGCCAGGAAATCCCTCACTATCTTGACTTTCTGTTAGCTCCTTCTACTAACTGTGTTCTTTGCTACTTCTTCCCATTACCAGTTTCTCCACGAGCCGTGAGTATTGCCCATGCTTGCTAAATCAAACTTCATGCACATCACCAAAATGTTTCGTTTCTTAAGTCTGTTAGAGCTCTGATGGAGGACCACAAGCAGCCTCAGTAAATCTTTTCTCACAGAAAAATTCACCAAACTTCACCTTGCCTTTTCACATAAGGTCTGCAAAGCTGTGCTGTGAGAATAAGGTATCTGTTTGTCTCATTATACAAGGAGAATACTTGGCTTGTCTGTATTTCTCCAGCTTAATTTCACATTTTCTCCAATTTTTAAATTGGCTTTAACAGAAATGCCTTCAAATGTATCAAAACCCATAAATCAACTTGCTCCAGTGTGTCTATTGGATCATTCTGGCCTGTTTTCCTACCAGAGTCTGAAAGCTCTTAGAGGCTTCCATCTCATGGGAGCTCATGTAGAAATCAACCTTCTTGCACAGGCTTCAAGTTGCCAGGTTTACACAGGCTTATTCTTGAATTCTATGGGGAAAAAAAAAATGCAGTAATTTTGAAACTGGTACTTTCCATGGAAATTAAAATGTAAGAGAACATGTTTTTTGTTGGCTGGAGACACATGAGCACAGTACTGCTTCACAACTTGGGATGCATTTCACTGTGGATAGCATGTGGAAGTACAGTTATGATGAATGTTACTCTGAATTTTGATTTACATCAACTGAAACATAGAATATGTTAATAAATTCTGTGCTGCAGGACAAATTTGTGTCAGGTAGCTGTTCTTTTCTCACTGCCATCTTAACAATCAGCATGTATGCACATGCTTAAAAGACAAGGCAATTTAGTTTTACAAGCAAACAAACAAAAAAAAAGAAAAAAAGAAAAAAAAGACTGAAGGCTATGTAAAGCACTATAGAAAACATGAAAACACGCACAAATATGTGAAAACAATTTCTTGTCTGAAAGATATCTTATGTCACAGGATGACTAAGCAAGTGGCCAAGGCAATGAAGCCATACACTATTGCTAAATGATGACAAGAGCAGGAAAATGAACTTCATTGGATAGCGTCATGCTACCTGGATGGCACAGCGGAAAATATTCTTCTCATCCTGCATTGAATCCAGACATTCCATAAACACAGCTGATGTTGCTTTTCTCTTGGTTTATGTTCATTATATGTGCAAAAACATTCTGCATGAATTTTATTTCTTTTCCTCATCTCCTCCCTCTCTGAACAGCTGTAAAATATAGATTTTACTGCCAGATAGCTTCAAGATTGAGGATATCATCTACTATTCCTTCTGCACAGGAATTTGTACAGAGAAGATAAAATCAATTACAGGAAAAAAAAAAAAAGGTGGACTCAGGGTGTGAAGTATGCATGTAAGTAATTGCAAAGGAATCTAGAGGGGGATCCTGCAGCATCCTCTCTGATTACCAGAATACGCTTAGGCATTTTTGCCTCTTTCAGTAAAACTATCAATAAGGCAAGGCCTTTAAACCAAAGCACCGTTTTTGTCCTGTATGATAGAGCAGGAAACAAAGATATACTTTGAGGATGCTTGTTGCATGGTGGGAAAACTAAATCAGGGGAAGGTATGTCCTGAATCTTAAACATTTTTTTTTCCCAACATACAAATGAAGTTAAATTAATTGTTCAGAAATCACAATTTACAATTTTAAGCCAATTGCGCAACAGAAATATGCTTGCCTACTTTTCAACTCTACAAGAAATCCTTGCAGCAAAGACTATGCAGCTGGAAGAAGACTCAAGCTGACATGGTGAAGCTTTCAAAATGACTTAGTCACACAGCCTTAGGAGTAATATCCCAAAATGGATGAGACAAATAGTTGGCTGCACGTTTGGTCTGCATCTTTCCCTGCCTCTCATCTGTCAAAGCACAAGCACAAAAACCTCTCTGCTGAAAGTCAGCTTAAATAAGATTTTTTGCCAAACCTTTGGCAAACTGAGAAACAGGAACATCTGGATTGGTTTTGTTGTCTTTTTCCACAATGAACCATTGCAATAGTGTTTCTTTTTTACTTGGCCATAAAACCAAGTGCTACCCATGATTGTAGGCAGAAAAATATCAGCCACAAAAAATGCCTTCAGGTTTTCCTATCATCTGAGGTACACAATACATCTGAATAAAACCATGATCATACATATAGAAAAACAGATTTTTCATACTTTAACAGATATATTATGATCCTACATCCAATTGGATACATGGCAGAGTAGATTATCTGCAGATCATCTCTGATTGAAAAAGTACCACATTATCAATCTTACAACTCACTAGTTCTCTCAAGAGGAAGAATGAGATAAATATAGAAACAGACATCAAACCTCTATATTCCCTCTACTTTACTCCAAGCTTCCATTTTTCACTTTCTTATTTTTCACTGAACTTTCTTTGGGGAATATTTACACTGAAGTTAGAATGCTAGCAACCCACCACCCTTTATCAGTCAATTAAAGAAAGAAGATTCTCAAAATAGCAATATAAAAGTACTTAAATTGGAGCTCCACTATAAATCCTCTGGATTTATGAGTAAACAAACAAGTAGACAGATAAATAAGGTATATTCATATAGAAAATTTGCATTGTGCAACAGTATTTTACCTTACTGGCTTCATTCTGGGAAAAAAATAAAAAGAAGAAGAAAAAGAAGAACCTAAAGAACTGGAAAGAAATATAAGAAGAAGGAAATGCTGAGAACAGATGGATGATTGGTGTTAAAAGTCTGGCAACACTCACTCATCAGAACTGATTTGTATTTATATGGCTCTGAGTTTTAGTATCTTGGGCTACTTAATGACAGAAATACAAGCAAACAATATCCTTTCCTATTTTACAGAAAAGCATGCTGATACACAGCTCTGAGAAGCTAACATCCAAAAAGTTTCAGCAAACAATTTTCTGAGATTTCTGTTCTTATCCAAATATAAGTTTCCTCTGATATTAGCTAGAAGAACCTCTGCATCTCAAAAATAAGTATATCTGTGACTGTGAAGAGGCCTAAGCATCTGGAAAGGAAGTATAATCTGTATGATTCCTCTGTCACATCCTCTGCTTGTGCCACCGGCCTTTGGGTCATCCCAGCCAGACTACTACATCTTCTCATCTGAATAACATTTCACCATCTTCATTGTGCTCATTTGCAGAAAAGGTTCTACACAGCAGAAGTAAAAGCATCCAGCCAATGAAGGAAAACATCACTGTTATCTAAAGTATTGCACTATCTATGATACCCCTGGAACTGAACTGTATTAGAGTACAGAGACCATGTTGTCACAATGTCTTATACTGAGTAAGAGACCTTTACTTCTTCACCATCATTGAAAAACCATTTAGTCTTGTGGCTCCTAATCGGTTACTGAAATGATTCAAGACTATTCAGTACAGCAGATGTAGAAAAATAACAAGATAAGTTTAGGAAAGTTTGAAGTTTTATCACTCCATATCAAGCTGCAGTCTCTCTTCTAATACTGGTTAAAATGTGTTTGGTTCCCAGATAATCTATAACTGACACCTGTATAGCATGCAGTTCTGTCTGCTTAACTAACCAGTGCTTCTCTGTCCTTCAACTGCATATATGAATTCAGATATTCATCAAGTTTAAGTGTCCTACACTCACAAAACAAACAAAATATAAAATAAACTTGCACCTGAAACTTTTCCATTTGTGTTCATCAGTTGTCTCAGGCTTCAGAGAAAAAAATGGGTAAGATTGTTCTACAACTGAGTTTTTCCATGGTAGTTGATAATACTCAGGAAAGTCTAACTCCTGGGAAGAAAAGAAACTATAACATTCATAGTTCTTTCAAGAATTTAATTACAGTTCCTTTCCACTACTCTAATACGTACACGCATTATATCTCATGGCTGCAGATCAGAAACAGAAACAGATATATTATAAAGTGACGGGAGTGAAAAAATGTTCTTTTTTTTTATGCACATTCACATTTATCTTTGTTTGTATTTTGTTACTGGTGCTGAAAATACTAAACTAACTAGGCAATCACAGCTTGTCTGCCCTAAAGTTTGAAGATTTAGCTAATTTTTTTCCTTTTATTATTATTATTATTTAACTTGAGATGCATTTAATGTTTCTTTCCCTCCTCCCCTTCTGTTATATGCAAGTTTGATTCTCAATGGTTTGCTTCAAGCATTTCAAAAGAAAATTGTATCTAAAGTGACCCACAAACAGAGAATGGCATCTGCTTTACAGTTTATGCAAACTTTTATCCAAGAATGCAGAAACTTTTATGTCATTTTAGTGCATTGGCTCAGCAGTATCTTCTGTTGCTGAACAACAAAACAACTTTCTTAAATCACATACCCTGAAGCAAGGACAAAGAAAAAGGTAGGTAGTCAGAGTTAGACTGGGATTCAGGTGTCACTGTGCCAGCACAGCTTAGCAGACCAGACAGTGGCTGATGAAATGCTCCTTTATGCAAGGAGGATTTCAAGCCACATGAAACATTTCTTCTCCTGTTACAAAAGCTTATCAGGTTCCAGAGGCTTTAAAAAGTCCACATGGGAAATTTATATAAAGCCGCTTTAATCAATTATGTCAAAAAAGGTTCCAAAAGAGTGAAAACATATCCAAGTGAACAATACCATACATGAAACAATGAAGGAAACTAAGTATCTGTGGAGCTGCTGGGGCAGATCTGAAGCTTGGAACTGCTCTGCTATTGTAGGTATTTACACTATTTACACAATGCAGTTATGAATGCACTCATCCAGACATGATTTTTTTTATTAACAGCAAGGAAAATTGAGGACTAATCCAATGCTAGGTGTTTGAAACAGAATGATAAAAGCTCACTATTACATTCAAAATCCAGCTCACATTTAATCCATCATACACATACTGGAGTCACAGAAAGTAAAAATTTACCAACACTTTATTCTGGTCTTTTCGTCAGACTGACAACATCAGAGAAACTGACTGAGTACTACTGTTGAAAAGCAGAAAACAAGTTGTTGTGAAATTGCAGACAACAAAAGGAACTTGAATTATAGCAAATAAGTTCACAGCAACAAAACAAAATAATCCAATGCAGTTATTTTCTATTAATTGACAGTTAAAGTAAAAATTTTTGAGTTATTGCTAAAAAGATTGAAAAGAATTGTGAGATAATTCCATGCCACAATAATAGTTGAAAATGGAGATAAGATACAGTATTTTGTCTTATGTGGTGGCCAGAAGAAAGTATTGATAGATGCTTAAATCATCTCAAAGATCAACACGTATTATGAGAGATGCATGGTTCATCATTCCTCTTGACTAACAGGAGTAATAAAATATTCAAAAGATAGGTATAAACCCTGAAACACTTCTCTTCAAGGGTATAAATATGCCTCCTGTAAAAGAAGAGTTCTCCATTTTACCAAATGGAGTATCAGAAGTCAATTTGTTCATTGCACTAAGCCCATTTTAAGTAAATGATGCATGTTATCTGGGTAGAGGAAGCTAGAAGGCTTCTTTCTAAACAGGTAATTGAACTCTTATGGATCATTAAAAGAGAGTCCACATTTCCCATGGATGCCTGCACATAAGACAACTCAGCTAATTAGTAAAAAATCAAACTGAACACCAATTTCTGATATAAAATGGTACACTGGAGTGACACCTACCTTAAGTCTTCTGTAGTTATTTTCTTCCTTCCAAGAATCACCTGCATTACATCAGGTATACCATAATCTTCAACGGCTTACAAATGCACATGAACGTTTACAAATACAAAACAAGTATTTGTGCAAACAAATTGTGCAAACATCTGTAACTGTGCCAATCACTGTGGTTCCTGCTTTTGACGATTATGTTTCCTACAGCTAATGAACTTAAAGTTTAAATAATAAAAAGCAATCTAACAAAAATATAAAATCTTGGTGTTGGAAACTGTTACATGCTTTGTTAATGTCATGGGGGATGGGATCCAAATGGGATGGAAGAGAGAAGTAGAGAAAAATGCAGTGAAACTCGTGGGTTGAGATAAACACTTATTACTAGGATAGTAAAGAAAGTAAAGGAAATACCAGTACATATATATGTGTATATATATATATACAAAGAGGATACGCAGAGCAAGGGCTCACAGCCAGCAGAGATCCTTCCTCCTGGCTAACCTCTTCCATAACAAAAGCAACAGGAAGCCCAAAAAACCAATCACATGATGTTATATGGGATGGAATAGCTCTTTGGTCAATTTGGGTCAGCTGCCCTGGTCCTGTCCCCTCCCAGTTCCCAGCTCCTTATGTCCCCCTAACTGTTTCACTGGCAGAAGAATGCGGAATTGAATATGTCCTCGGCTCTGTTCAACACTGCCAGGATGTTATCAGTTTTGTTTCTCTTCTGAGGCCAAAACATAGCTTCATACTAGACACTATGAGAAAAGTAACTTCTGTTAGAAACTAAGACAGCTAAGTATGCAATGAGTCCTTTGAAATTCAATATCTTTTCTATCTCATATTGTTCTGGTTTCAGCAGGCAGGCCTGGAAACCCCACACAGCCTTTCGCTCACCCCCCCCTTCCTCCCAGCTGGGATGGGGGAGAGAATCGAGAAATAAGGTAGAACTCGGGGGTTGAGATAAAAACTATTTACTAACAGAAAGAAGAAAATAGAGTACAATAACAGTAATGATAATTATATACAAAATAAGTGATTGTACAAAGCAATCGCTCACCGACCGCGACCGATGCTCAGCCAATCCCCAAGCAAACGGGCCCTCCCCACTCACTTCCCTTCCTTATATTACATGATGTCATATGGTATGGAATATCCCTTTTGGTCAGTTTGGGTCAGCTGCCCCATTCTTGTCCCTCCTAGCTCCCTGCGGCCCCCCCCAGCCTCTTTACTCTCCTGGCAGAGACATACAAATGTCCTTGGTTCTGTTCAGCGCTGCCGGCTGTTATCAGCCATGTTTTCTTTCTAGAACCAAAACACAGCTTTGTAGCAGACACTGAGAGAAAGTTTCAGTTAGAAACTAAGACACATATAAAGGCTTGATAGCACATGAGATCATAAGGCCAAATAGATACTGCCTTGGTGAGGACAGGTTGCCAACAAGCCAACACCACAAACTGGGATAAAGCATCTGAACACATATAGACTTAGTCAAAGAGATAAAGGAATCCGTGGCACCTTCCACAGCTGTTTTTCCAGTGGTGAGAGTGACACGGAAGAGGTCAACATGACATTTTGGTGTGTGTACTGATAGGTGCTCCAGGCCTTTAGAAGAGCTCTCCCAGAGCTGGAAGACGGTGAGGCTGTGGATGAGCTAGGAGGCTTGCTGGAAAGTTGTCTTAACCTGTGCTCAGAACAGCGTTGGCTAATGCAGTCATCACACCCACTGACATGGTGCTGACACTGAAGAAACCTCTGTTCTGAATTGTTTGGTACAGAGGCTCAGAAACAGTCTTGAGCTCAGTGTCATTTCCAGTACCTGAAGCATCTAAAATAGGAGCAGTAATCCCTCTATCCAACTTCTTTGACACAACCTCTTTGACTCACGGAATACAACAAGCATCTCTAGAAAACAATCCACTCACACATAAGAGCTGCACTGCCCTATGAAGTCATTTCACTCTCTCTCCTCCTCCTCATCCTCTGGGAGAGATGACCACAGCTGTAACAAAGATGCCTAAGTGAGATGGAATAAATGTGCAACTTAGATTTTTATTATAAAGTATAAAAAATACCCCTTCAAACTGCTAACTTTTTTTCTTGGAGGGAAGAGGCAATGCTTCATAATTTTTTAAAGAATTCTGGGCTCTTGGCTGAAAGTATACACTGAGCAGTACTAGTCCATGAGGGCAGCAAACAAACTGCCCTTAACTGATTCAAGTAGTAGTTACTGCCAGCACCCATAAAAAGATTCTAATGTGTTTGTTATTTAACCAGCAGCCATGCACCTTATGTTGACTGTATATCACTGCTCAACAAATGAGTGTTAGTTTTGCCCTGAAGAAAGCAATATAGTGGGACATAAATTTAATAACAAATACCAGTGCATATAAGTAGTAAATAGGTTTTAATGTTTTCAGCTCTTTAGAGGGAAGAAAAAATCAATTTCTGTGTAAAAGTTTGATACTTTCAAATAGATCTCATTCCCCCAAAAAAACACCCAAACATTTTAATCTAAAAAAAATTAGTAGAAAAAAAATGTTTGACTAAATTGATTTAAAATCCTTCTTAGACTTTCTTGTAACTTCAGCTTAGCACAGAACTAACAGTCCTGTGATCAGATAATCTATAAGTAAATTCAGGAATTAGAAATGCATAATACTTTATTTCTTCAATGTCCTACCCAAATACAAAAGACGCTGATGTGGGTTTGAGGTTGACTTGAAGGGGGGGGGGGGGAATGCCCAGAGAAATGGGGCCTATTTACACTTGAAAAATAAATGCCTTGAAGAATGGAAGTGTGTCCTGACAATACAGCCTTCCAGCAAGGCTCCCATCCTTTTGAGTCACCTTTTGTTTGCACTGCAATTTCAATCTATTCTGCTCTCTAGCTTAGGTATTCACAACAAACCTATCATCTCCATCTCTAAATTCCTCAGATAAGGAACTTTGTCCCATGAGGCATCAAATCTAGCAAAGTTGTACAAGTACATAGCTTCTGAATGAGTGCAATTAAGCAAAGGTGTCTGTTGACTGTGACCACTGGCATTAAGGGAACAGAAAACAGATGTAAGGCAATAGAGACCTACAAGGGGTACTGACCAGAAAAGATAAGGCAGCAAGTAAAATCTACCTCCCTGAAGAATAAAGAGGGGGACATCAGGCCTTGGAGGCTGAAGCATTCAGTTCTTAAGTTAGAAAGCCAGCACCAAAGAACATTTCTCAGAGATGTTGCCCTGGGAAATCTCTGTAAACCAGGTGTTGAATCTATTCAACACGGAGCTTTGATAACTGAAAAAAAAAAAAAAAAGTTTTAAAGCTTTTAATGTTTTCCTTAGCGAGATGCTGCCAATTGTTGGCAACAAAATCTTCCCAGAATAATTTCTGTCCAATTTCTCTTAAGCTTCACGTGAAGCAAGTCTTAGGGCCAAATTAAACTATTATTTTCCTCCTCCACCCTTTTGTAATTATAAACAAGGAAGAAAAAACACTAGAATACATGTGTAATTAGCACATTTGATTGATTTGTTACTCTCTTGTTCCTGATTATCTGTCCAAGAACAGTGATAGATTATCAGCAGTTAGAAAGTGCACCAGAGGCCGAGACAAAGACCTTGTAGGAAGAAAATAGATGAAACATTAGCACAAGGGAAGATGTTAGGAAGTGTAGGGAAACAGTTGATCACAGCATGAATTGATGATTGAGCACATGGTGGAGGGGCGTTGCTGGCCTGGGGAATACAGGTGGATCACTTCCACCTGTGACCAAAAGGGGTGGACCTGGGGCGGGGTTGCCCCCAGGCTTAGATAAAGGCCAGCCAGGCAAAGAAGAGAGTAGTTTGAGAAGCTTGGGAAAGAGAAGATTGGTGAGAACCCTGAGAGTGAGAAGACTGGAAAGGAGCTAAAGAAAGAGAAGATCAAATGATGTAGTTCTAAGAATTTTGGGACCTTTTGTGTTACAGGAATCAAGATAACAATCATTGAATTACAGAATGATAGCATGGCTTGGGTTGGAGGGAACCTTAAAGATTATCTGGTTCCAACACCCCTGCCAAGGGCAGGGTTGTCAACCACCAGATCAGACTGCCCAGGAACCCAGCCAATCCGGCTTTGAACACCTCCAGGGATGGGGCATCGACAACTTTTCTACTTTTCTGAGCAACCTGTTCCAGTGCCTCACCACCCTCTGTGTAAAGAATTTCTTCCTAACATCTCACCTAAATCTCCCTTTTTTAGTTTAAAGCCATTCCCCCTTATCCTGTCACTATTAGGCCATGTAATAATTTCGTCCCCCTCCCCCCTGTAAGCTCTCTTCAAGTATTGGAAGGCTGCAGTGAGGTCTCCCTGGAGCCTTCTCTTCTCCAAGACGAACAAGCCCAATTCCCTCAACTTTTCTTTATAAGAGAGGTGCTTCAGCCCTCTGATCGTCTTTGTGGCTCTCATCTGGACCAGCTCCAACAGTTCTGCATCTTGCATTATAATGTCAAAATACTTATCCTTCACAAAAATTTTTAAAGAACTGGGGTTTCATACGTTCTTTGCAGAACAATGCGAGGTGATCTACAAAGCAGGAGCTGCTTTACTTAAGCAGTGGCTTACAACGAACTTGCAGGGACCTAATCTGATTTCTTCCCATTTGATTACGGAAGTGAAATGTGTCATTTAAAGTGCTTATGTTTTCTTGTGAAATTTGCTCAGGAGGAAAGATTTTTTGTTGCTGTTTAATAACTTTTTCAGTAGTAACCTACTCTACAGAACACTTAACTTTTTTCCCAAAAATCTAACTGATTGAGTCCTTCCTCATCTTCTCTACTTCTCCCAAATTCTTCAGTGTAAGAATAGCTAAATAACTGTCCCATACAACTATGACATTCAAAAATATGTTCAGGGAAACAGCACAAAGCAATGATTTGCAATTCTCAAATGTTCAAGCATACTGTATCCAGCAGGCTGAACTAGTGACAAAAGAGACTGTGTATTTATAGTAACAGAGATTTCCATCAGATATTAGATTAAACTGATTATTACTCATACATTCAAGTCAGCATGTAATCTCTTTAATTCCTGCCTCTAGATATCTAAATACATCAGAAACATTTCCTAGCAAGACAGCAATGAGCACAATGATAGTTACAAACCCAATGAGTAATGTAAATTTAATTGAATCCTTCCTCTTGGCTATCAAGGTAGCAGGAAATAGCAGAAAAAGTTACATGTTTCATCAATGAGTAATAGTGACCAACACCTGCTCCTGCATGAAACATCATAAGATTTAGAAAAAATAGCACAGCAAAACCTTGACAATATTTTTTAAGAAATAATCATCAAAAAAAAAATATGGAAACAACAGAAGTTTTCTCATAGTAGCTGATCCTTTGAATTTGTGTTTACACCAAAGAACAGGTTTAACCTGATACTATCCTCATTTTGTGTTTGTTGGAAGAAAAATTCAGAGACGATATCCATAACCTGTGTATCTAATATAGTTATATATGTTTATTTCCATGGCTTATTGCTACTCCATACTATATTTGTGATCTGAAAGAAGCTATACTAACTTCAAGAAAGGATGAACAAGGTTGTAGTGACAGGAAATGAAAGACATTCTACTAATCGTTTCTTTGAAACTGTGATAAAGTTTATAGGAAGAGGTAATGTTTTAGGCTTTTTGTGGTGGAACCTCTCTAATCTGAAAAGCCATTTATGGAAATATTGACTCCTACAACAGCTATCTTCCTCAGGTCTTCTCTCAAATACATTCAGAATTTTTACTTTAAAAAGACTTTTAAATACATAATGTGCCAGCAAGATCAAATGACGCTACTGAATAAAGGTTCAAAATAGACTTTGTGAAGTTCATCAGTTTTTCCCTGCTCTTGGAAAAATACTCTGAACTGTGAGAACTTGTTCATTGCTGTAGACTTTCCTTCATAATCCATGGAAGCACTGCACTGCACTATGAAATGTAATTTTTTTTCACTCTGCAAGGCATGATTTATATAAATCTTTGACTATGGTAAATTACCTAGGCTATATCATCCAAATGAGCTCTTCATGAAAACGTATTTTAGATATTTGCAGTACATGAAAAACACAAAAAGTTTCTGACAGCTTCCATTTTAAAGAGAAATTTAAAAAGGAAATCTATTCCAGAGAATGCTATAGCTCAGCCACATATTTTGCTCAAGCAATTTCTTCTTTAGATACTCAATCAGGACATGGAATTTAAAAGAAAGAAGAAAGAAAAATGACTACACTTTTTGATTATCTGAAAAACATTAGCTTTACTAAGATGCCAAATTAATCATTCTATGAATTTTAGAGATTACTCTACTTCTGAAATATAGAATTGTTGGGTCTGTGGAAAACTGGTACAGATTTTTATAAAACAAACAATGCTCAACCAGTACCTGACTTTTGCATCTGCTGCCTCATTATGAAGTGAGCTGTAGATCGCAGGATCGAGTAGTCCAGAATGACATGTCTACACACTGCCCTTGCACCCTTTGATCTCTGCAGCAGCCAGCAGATATGCAAGTTACAGGCAGCTAAAAAAAATCTGTGAAATCTTGTGGGACAAGGATACTTAAGCACAAAACTCAAAGCTGAAACTTCCAAGTTAAAGCTGCTGATTTTTTTCTGATTCAGTTAATATTTTCTACTAATTTTACCCAATTTGAGCCAGATGTCCCTTCCATGAAGTGCTGAATGCAGTACACTTCTGCAGTTCCCCCCATATGAGAACACAACCTTTAATTAACGGGAACCTCAGCCAGACAATGCTAGCCTTTCAGCACAGGGATGATCCCATTTGCTCTTTCCACAGCATCACTCTAATATTAGCATTAGACACCTATATTTTGGAAATATACTCACCCAACAGCATTTTGGTTCTTTGAGAGTTAATGTGCACTTTCATCCATGTATTTATTTAGGTCAGATACCTTTCAATAATTATCTTCTCTTTTTTATTTTCACTTCTAAGAGAATTTTATAAACACCTTGTAAAAATCCTAACATGCTGAAAATCTCTGGAGTGAAGGACAGGGTGGTTTGCTTGATCTTCTCATCTGCCCATTGAACTCAAAATGTAATACACAAAATTTTGTACAAGCGGATCTTCAAATATTAGTCCACAGGCACTCCTCTGTTCCATGTTGATTGAATTTGATTGTTTTTACTTGCTTTAGGCCAAAAATACAAACTTTCTCCCCAGTAAGCACTATGTAGCTCTAAGCAGATGCTGCTTTAACCCTGTTTCTAACAGAGAAACCAAAAGAAACTTCCCAGAATTCCTGAAGTTTGCCTTACAGCTAACTTAAAAGACTGCAATATAAACCTCCACATAAGCTTTCTGAACTCAGTCATTCACTACTGCTTTTTTTACAGGATCCCTTTTTTTTTGCTTTCCCAACTCCCTTTACTACACAGTAACATTTCAACTCATCTTCCATCCGTGCTAGTAAACTTCTGCTGACTACACATCAGACTGAGTTTGAAAGATTTCTACTTTTCTAGCATCTTTTAACAAACTCAAATCCTATCATCCTATTATATAGCTCATTAACTCACATTTCCCACTCTTCAACTACATAAATTTGAAATCATTACAATTTGACATTATCAAGAGCAAGCACTATTCTGATAATTGCACAGTGCCTCCAGTGACTGAAGATAACTATATGTCAGAATAGGAACAACATACCTGTGTACATCCTACCAATGAACTATCTCTTCAGAGCCTCCATTTTCATAACTTTATTTTCATCTCATAACACTACCCAAGGAAAAGGACAATGGCAGCCAGTAAGACAGATAACTACCCAGATTACTACTGACAGGACGAGAGGGAAAGGACACAAGTTGTGCCAGGGGAAATTTAGATTAAATATAAGGAAAATCTTTTTCTCTGAAAGAGTGGTCAGGCACTGGAATGGCCTGCCTAGGGAGGTGGTGGAGTCACCATCCCTGGCGCTGTTCAAGAAGCGTCTGTATGAGGTGCTAAGGGATATGATTTAGTAGCTTAGTGGGTAGTGATGGTGATAGGAGGACAGTTGGACTAGATGATCTTGTAGGTCCTTTCTAACCTAGTGTTTCTATGATAATGATTCTATGATGATTCTATGAAGAAAGGGGACAGTAACTTCAAGAGAGGTATTTAAAGAATAATGCAATTGGGGGCCAACAAAAAAAAACATGCAGTTGAGTGATATATATAAATGCTGTGTTTGTACCTTCAATTAGATTTACAATCCATCCAATTTATTTTAGTTGTTGGATGTCAAATAAGTATAAAGGGAGTTTTCCAGAGAAGAAAGAGTCCGTTCTAATAGTCTAATTTTTTCTTGAACAGGTAAACACTATGATATGAGGTTATGAGTATTGGCAACACTCAACACCGTCAGCATAAAAGTGCTGACAGTGGTGTGTGTGGGGATATATCGATATGAAGAAAGCAAATAGACCCTAACTTCATTTAAGAAGCTTGTGTAAAAATGAGCATGCAAACAAACAAACAAATAAAAACAATTACTTTGATTTTTCCCTTGCATATACTTTAGAAGTGGTGTATTTTTCAATACTATGATTCCAAATGGAATGCCACATCATGCATACAGTTTGCTGATATGTTCTACAGAGTCCTAAGATATCCCTAAGATTGCTTACAAGTTAAAGCCGCCCAGAAAAGTCACAGTATCAGTAGATAAGCTTTAGTGTGAACCCTTACATCAAGTTAGTGTAATGAATCAATATACTGACCTTTTTTAATAGTACCTAATCTGCAACATCGTATGAAAATCAGATGGACTTATGAGGCAACAAGAATGACTGACAGGGAAGTGGCATAACTGGAAAAGATAACACACTAGAGAGACTGTAAGAACATGCAGTGTTATGGCCTAAACAGAGTTAAAGCCATCTATCACCGGCCCTCCCAGCCACAAAATCCAACAATTCATAAAGTGAGAATACAGAAGTGCTTAATAGTCCAAAAACCCTTAATGATTGACTCATCAAGAAACAATGTAATTCACTCATAAGAAATGCGGAACAATTAGAGATAGGCTGTTAATTAAGAGCAAGGCACTTGAAGATATGGGCATAGAGTCTCACTAGCACTTACCACTAAGAAAATTGTGAATAGATGTTACTCAATTGAAAATGTGGGAATTGAGTTTACAAATATGCCTTTGGTATGGACACACTGTGAGAGACAACAGAATTTTTCTTTAAAAATGAAAACTGCAGTAGCCAGTGATAAACACAAACTGGAGAAAAATGAAGATATCAAAAAGGGTTTGTTCCACACGACTCAAACAAAGAAGGTGACTGACTTGATAAAGGGCTGATACAATGAATTAATGGGTTCCCACGTATATCTGGAAATATTGGTCAGATAAGGTTTGAATGTGCCATTTTAAAACTCCTTCCTTTGGAGTACCAGTAATATATAAACACTTTGCTTTTAAGCTCCATCTGGTTGATGTCTCCATATGTATCATCTCTTACTTCTGTAACTTTTGTTTCACTGAGACCAGTGTATATGTAGAGTTGCCCCAACTACTCTTTGGTTTTGCAAAGATCCAAAAAGTCACAGTCCAAACAACTACACCACAGAGTGCAGTCCAGAAAGTGGTAAAAATGGCAGACAAGTGACTTACTACAGGTAGTAAAATCAGAGACGGTAGCAAGCAAGCAATGAAATGAGGGGATACGTTTACTCTGACAAAAACTGAAGAAGGTACATGAAACCTACTGGAAGAAAAGCCATACATGTCCCCATTAATATTTTGACCAACTTGATAAAAGTCCCTGCAAACATGTGCATGTCTATTTCTTCTCTACTTTACTAAATTTAGTAACCCTTCTTGTCTACATAAAGCTTTTCTATGGAAAATATATTGCTGCCAACTTCCTTTAGCATATTATACTTTTCAAGGTTGCATAACCAAGTTTATTTAGCCTCATCACCATTTTTCATGTGAATTACAAAGCTTTATTCACCCTCCACCCTATGCCATTTACAGCACTGACCGCTCCTGAGGATTTCCCAAGAAATTAGGTCATTTCCAGAGTGAAAGGGGAAAGAAAATCCATGTGCTCAAATGAACAATCTGTCTGCTGAGGGAGACAGAGATAAATCAAAAAGACTCAAGGCCAATATCAATGACCTCATGTGAACCAAAAAAAGTATTACAGCCTGATAGGTATCTCACAGGTTAGCTATGGATTCATTTTCATTACAAGCTAAGAAACACTCAGTAGAAACTCACCAAGCAGAAAATTACACATGATTTCATCATGTGATGGCTCATCACAGAATAGTAAGAGAAGAGATAGGAGGGAAATACTGTTCCAATGGAACAGAAAGAAACTGTTAGCACATCACCCATTTCCAGCCATTTTTCCAATGAGATCTAACTTTATTCAATATCCTAATGAAATCCTCTTTACGATATGTAAGTATTTCTTTAATTACTAGATTTCAGATTGATTTCCAGAAGCAGGACAGTACTACATCCCATCTTGCAGGTAATAAGCTAGCTAGAGAGTAAAAAACTCATTCCCATCTTCATCTAGGCTTTACAGGATCCTTCTCATTCTGAGGCTAATTAAACCGTTCAAAAAGGTTTTTCAAAAACAGAGACACCAAAACCTCCATTTGGCTGCCACCTTAAATGCGTTTCCTCGTGTATGTATTAGGTTTTTTTCAGAGTTCTGCAGGGGGAAATGAAACTGTTTCAAAATAAAAGAGTATATCAATTTTTCCAAACCAGCATTATAACTTGGAAGTAAATATAATTCAAAGATAGTTCACAAATATAAGGTACACTTTGATTATGGTCATTAGTCATTTATTTCAGAATAATCAAGAGCTACAAAACAGCTTTTGGACATTACTATTCCATTTTCATCTGTACTTCTCCCTCAAAAGACAATTCACCAAGTTACCCAACTCACACTTCAGCAGTCAATGTAACATGTCCTCTACCACAAAAACTAGGAGCTCGGTTTCATATCTCAATATGGCAAATGATATAGGACCTATCATCAAAAATTGAAGACTTTACTGTTGTTTAGTCAGTGTGCTTCGAAGAACAGTGTACGCTGAATTGCAAGTCTTGCAAGTATTGCATTATTATCTTTACTAGAAACCAAAGAACAATAAGACAGAGGTTAGCAAGTCATGCAAACCTATAAATACACAATGGAGAATATAATTTTGCGTAATCACACAGATCTAGTATAAAGAAGGTATAAAGTAAATAAAGCTCCTATGCAACACACTATTATAACCTGAGGAAAAGAACCATTCCTGCATAGAAGCTCTTCAGACAGAGATAGCAACTGAAGCCAGCTCTCTTATTTCAGGGATGAGCGAGGTAATCTGTAGGCTTATGTATAAAAGACTGATGACTTTTCTTTCCAAAATGAGGTGAGCACAACCTTTTTTTGCAAGGAACAAAATTTGTGTTAGGCATCCTCAAGACATGACAAGTAGGTTTGGCTCTTTGGGGGGGCATAACAAGAATGTCTAGTTTCAAGATGTAAGGTAGAAGCTATACAACAAGATGCTATAAATACAGCATGATGATCCAAGAAATCTGCTGAACTTTGAAATATTAATAATACTATTAAAAAAGATCATATAATAATTTCAGACATATTTAATGTGAGATAGTGCCTGATGACAGAGTGGAAGGGAAGTAGAAATGGAAAACAATTTTACATCTGTTCTCCTTGGTTCTAACAGTATACTATGGTCATCACTCCTACAGTAGCAAGCAATGCTTTGCTTGCCAGAAGTCTTAATATATTCATCATCTATATTAGTTTTACATCTTCCCTTTTTCCATTTCATCATTTAAAAAGAATTTCTACAGTTCATACAAATCAACAGCATGAGCACCATCTGATCTATATAACAATACACTGTGACTTTCACTAGCATCTGATCATACCATTATTAATAAGTTGTGCATGGTAAATCCAATTAAAGACAGCAGCGGTCACAATAGCTGTGATCTTCATAGAACTGGTTCCACTGAACTAAATGAGTTAAAAACAAGCACAAATACTACTGGGTTAACATAAACTTATCAAGGAATTAAACTCTATTCTGACAATGAGCTCTTACTTTTATCCTTATTGCACTATACAATAAAAATGGGTAAACAAACTGGCTTTTCCTGGAAGGCTAGAAATAGTAGTAGCAGAAATTGTAATCTTTATACTCTAGAATGATCTGTTATTATTCTGTCTCTGTTCCTTCCAGGTTCCCAGGGCACAACTGGCAGTCATGCACATCATCTCATTTCACAGAGAAAAACTTCTATATTGGTGACACCTAATGAGATATTTGAGAACTTAAGGCTGACAAAAACCTGTTAGAAGCAAGATATGCACAGCTGTTTGGCAAAGTCCAACAGAAAAATACTATGGATTTCCATGGTGGGGGGAAGAATGAACTCACTGAGCCCAAAAATAATTAGATGGCAGGAGGTGAGAAATTAAAAACTTAAAATTAACCAAACAGAACATCAAAAAGGCAGAGTCAAAATAAGGTAACAAGATCAGCACTGAGCAGAGAATTCAAACTTAATGCCAGCTGTGGAGTGGCCTACAGCAAACCTGGAGTGACCTGGGAGTATGAACGGGAGAGAGAGGGGAAAGTTCCCAAAGCACCAGAGAGCCACTGGACCAGCTTCATCCTCTTGTACTGACTGATGATCGTCTTTACCAGCACCAAGAGAATGGAGAGACCTTAGGGCTTCCGTGGAGCTCATGGAAGATCATAGCCATGCAAAAAACAGCTGCGATCTCCATAAAAGATTATAGATAAACTGGAAAGCTGCATTTATCAGGAGTGTCACTGAAGTGTCAGTGCATTTTTGTTTGTTTTTTACCTAGAAGTGTTCATCACTATCACAAGCTTATGAAGGATTAGGTTTAGAGAATCAAAGTTGGACTTCTTGCCTCTTTACTCTCCCCTGACAGCATTAGGTACTGGGGCAGGATATGCCTAGCAAGGAAAGCAGTGTAAATACAACAACAACAACAACAAAAAAGGAGTCTGATTGCTATGTGTCACAGGGAAGCTCACATGCTTTCTGCTCAGGGTTAGCCCATTTTCCCACTTTCCCAAGGCAGATCTGACCTGGACAGAAGTAGCCAAGGCAGTCCATGGCAGTGAAGGAATTAAGCAGCAGAGACTCTAAGGATCCAGGTCTTTGAGCACATTTCCAGCATCTTTTTTATTACCGATATGGATCTATTAAGAGTAGATTGTCAGCTACAGAAATAAAATATCTGTCCTCCTACTAAGGGGGGGGTCAAACGTACAGGGGAGTGAATGTTTTCCATGCTTCAATGTGTCTCAAATCATTATGAAAGGACAACTTCCAGGAGGATATTGAAGCAATCCACTTTCAGAATTGCTCACAGTGTCTGCCTTTTCTCCAGTGCCTGCAAACTGTACATGCAAGAGCTTGAACCAACACACCCAGTAACAACCGTGGAGGAAGTTTTATGGTGCAAGTATCTGTCCCCTGGGAACAGGACTGAACCCACCAAACTAATTTGCATGGACAACTACGCAGTCTTCAGATGTTAATAAATTAAAATGATTATTGCCAGCTAAAGACTTGCCACTCTTATTACAAAACTCCTGAGCAAGACAGACAGTATATACAGCTTTTGAAACTCTAAGTCAGACAAGTAACATTTTGTGAACATGGGTTGTGGCATTGAGGCAGATAAGACAGTAGTCTTTAAAAGGTGTTTGGGAGTGGGGAACATGTCAATCAGTACATTAAAAATTAGCTGAGCAAAACACATTCTTAATATGCATTCACGACACACCAATGACTGAGAATGCTACAAACACTGAATATAAATTATTGTTTATGTGTCTCACAGCCATGCACTGTGGAACACATTCAGTCATGTTTTGAGTTTCAGTTGATGGATGGATACCAACTGACAATACACTGCACTGGAATTCTTGACATTGCTGCTTTTTGGTATAGAGACAGATGCATATTCACAGCAGGACACATTTCCATATGAATGATCAGTCATAGGAAGTGGTGCATTATGATGTTTTGGTAATGCTGACTGTATGGAAAATTAAGTATGATGAAGACAGTTTGACAGTTTTCTCTATCATTTCATAAAATGTTGCTTTGAATGATGCAAGGAGTAGTTAAAAGAAAATTAGAGATATGAACTAATAAACTGAAATGTTCAATTTACATAATCAATTTGTATCTGGAAAATCAATTGGATGAAAGTAGAAAAGTCAAAGGTGGTTCATTTTAAATTGCAAGGAAATCAGTCTGAGGCTCAACGGCTCCTCCTACTGAAACAGAATGACAAAATAAAAGTTTCATTAAAAACTTGAATAGAAACAAGAGGGTCCTTTGAAACTATTTTCCATTGTTGTACGATATATATGTATATATACATACATATATGTATCTACGTATACCTATACAGAATGTCCTGAGAATATGTTTACAACACAAAGTTATCCATGGCCTATGCTGGTGCTGACACCAAAACATAAGAAGAAAGCGTGAAATGTTGGATTGAAAGTAACACTCGAGAGGCTGCATGACAGTATAAAGTACTAAAATATGCTTGTAAGAATCATTACTAACTTTACGTATTTTAAATGTTACATAGTTTTTCCTCCTTTTCTAAATGACTCTTAATCATGTTTGCTAACAAATTCTCAGAAATGTATGCCATAGGAATGAAACAAAGGAGTATCACATGAATGAAAATGTTAGAGGCAAAGTAGATTCATGTAAGAATAGACCACGTAGTTCTCAAGAACATTCCACATAGGAAAGTAATAAAGGTAGAAAAACCAAAGGCAGTTTGATTTGTAAGAGAACGAGCCCCAAACTAAGTAAAATGAAGGTAGAACTAAATATTTATAAACTGCTTTAAGAGATATTTCAGTGGATTGTAAATCTGAATTACTACACAAAAAAAACTGTTTGAAATTTGAATTAGTGTAATTGCACTATCAATAAAATAATATTACTATAATGTATATCAATCAAAGCAAACCATAGATCTCTTGTTATTTGCCACATTTAATTAAAAAGCATTCTGAGATCCATACTTCCATAATTTTCTAGACCTTCTGTGGCTGCCAGTGACAGTGTACAGCTACAATAGCAAATCAGTTCATACAACAATGCATACTAATGAGGAAACTGATGCAGCATTCGCTGCCAGCACAGGAGAAAAGACAAAAATGTTGTTGCCATAAGTATGCAGATCACTGGGAATTATAACAGAGTGCTGTTTTTTCCTGTACTGTGAATAGATACTTTGGTGTTCAGATGCACAATATGTCACATCAGTGTGTTAATTCCTTGATGTAAGTTCCTTGCACTGCTGTAATATTTATTTTCTTTTTTCTCCTGCCTTGTCTTTCCAGAGCACAGTTCAGCATACTCTAAACCTCTGCCAGGTACAGGGGAATTACGGATGTTGCTTTGAAGAAATAAGATACCTTGAATCATCCTCAAAAAGAAAAGGACACATCTAGGCATGTAGAACATTCTGCAAAATGTCTTCACAGAGAATTTACTAACTGACAGAGAAAATTCATCTGTTATCCTTCTATTTCTTATTATGGTATGCACTTCCACTTGTGGCAACTTCACATTATAAGGTGGCATTTTATTTGTTATATACTGAGTGCTAACGCCGACAACAAAATAAATAAATAAATAAGCCTATCAACAAATGTTTCAGCTAAACAATCTTTTCCACATTTCCAGCAGCATCTTTTCACTCAGATGTTTGATATAAAGCAGTTCAAAGAGATGGAATCAAAACTTTTAAAAGGAAAATACAGATCTTGGCAAGATGTCTGATGTTCTAGTCAATCAGTCAAATCAGCCGGATTTAATACTTTTCTATATGAAAGCAAGCAGGAATAGAAATCTGTCTCTAGCATTGACTAGATGTTCAAAAATGCAAAACAAATATGGTGCTTAGGGAAGATAACGTTCTGACAGATTTGGTCCTCATGATAGTTAAGCTGTAACAGATCTTTATGTGTAGAGCTAGTGTAGCAGAGAAGCGGTGACTAAACTGTGGACAGTGGATCAAACTAGTCCATAAAGCAGTTTAGTCTCTGGGAATGTTGCTGGCCAACCACTCAGCTTGCACTGTCTGTCATCACCCCAGGGATGAGGCTCATGAATCTCAGTAATTCCCAGACAGGTTGCAAATCATCTGTGTTAGAAAATAAGAGCATTCTTCTTTCTGCTTCTGAAGGTTGTCTGTGAGCTCCTATGTGAAGCTAAAGGACTAATAATGAGGCAAATGACGAGACAGGAACAGATGTAGGCCTAAGACTTGGCTCACATTCTTGTTGACACTGAAGAGGAGACCAGGTTGAGAAAGAGCACATCTCAGTTTGGCTCCCAGTCAAAACCTAAACTAGCAGAGAAGAAGGAGAAGGAAATATAGGTGATTGTACAGAGCTAGCTTCTGCCTACCTGCGCTCAACAGCTGCGTATAAATACAAGAGACAGCTGAAACTATAAAGCCAATGGAGCCCAGGCTGGGGCCTCTGCCTAAACTAGAGGACATGGTTGCTGCTTTCCCCTTCGCAGCTACAGCCAGAAGCAAAGCTGAACACATATTCCACATAGACAAAGACAGAAACACAACATGAGTGTATATTCATAAAAGAGGAGGACAGGAGGAAAAACATGTAGACATTTGATCTTCCATGTATATAAAGTCTTTGTAATTTTTGCTTATGCTATTTCAGAAAGGGCTTTAAGAATGGTCAGAACAGGTCCAGATCAAGTAAAATACGACAACAGCTTTCAGGTATAGAAATTGAGTGAAAAATCTTGTGGTACTTTCTAAAAATATTGGTAGCACTTGATGGAGTAGTTGAAATGTCCATAGTACAAATACTGTTATGTTTGAACAGGTTGAATTCTTTATTAATATTGGTGAATAACACTTGAAAGCACTAGTCCAGACATGTCCAACCCACAGCCCAGAAGCCACATGCAGCCTGGCACCTCTCATAATGCAACTTGCCCCCTGCTGCCAGCGGCTCTTCACTCCCAGGATGCCTGGCCAGGCCTCCAGCTTGCACCCATCACTCAGCAATAACCAATCCATCAGTGTGCTATTCAACACTGCCTGAGCTGAACCCAGCACAAGGGGAGGGTGCGGTGCAGTGCAGTGCTAACTCAAGTTACGGCAAATAATTTTATACATTTTGATACATTGGCTAAACACAGTCCTGTGAATAACAAAAAATATGCAGCCTTGTTTTCCGTTTTGAGAAAGGAATTTGAGAATAGATTTCAAGATTGCCCAAAAAATCACTATGTTTTTGGTATATTTGCAACTTCATTTTCAGTTGACATAAATATTTTACCTGAGAACTTTCACATGGAATGTACAGAGTTGCAGTCAGATGTTCAACTCAAAGAAAAATTTGATCATGTCTCTTTACTAGACTTTTATAAGACCTCTTTTAGCAGAGAAAAATATCCCTCCTTTCACAATGACACCTTATTCATGTCATCGCTTTTAGGCAGTATATACATTTGTGAACAACATTTGTTTTCAAGGATGAAGCACAGGAAGAGTAAAATCTCATCAAAAATCTCTGACGAGCACCTTGAGAACTCACTGAGAATTGCAACCACTTCCATCAAACCAGACTGATGCATTAGTTTCACAAAAACAAGGTCAGATGTCCCACTACTATTACGTTTCTGTTGCTCTCTCTTATTTTTTTAATAAAAAACAATTTAAAAATATTCTCTTATATACATCAGCTATATTGTAAATTTTATATGTGGCCCAAGACAATTCCTCTTCACTCAATGCAGCCCAGGCAAGCCAAAAGGTTGGACACCCACACACTAGTCTGTTTCTTCAGAAATAGAAAATTCAAAGAATTGTTACCAAGTACCTACTAACATTGAAAGAACAGTGTCCAGAATGGCAGAGAGCCTAAGAGCATTAGTACAGCAATGAATTGAATAAAATGTGCGGAGGTCTTGGTAGCACGAAGATAATGGTTTGCATTACTTGATAAAGACATCAGTCTACAGTTTGCTTCTGATAGCTTCTGAATCATATTTTTCACCCACAGCATTTTATATATCAAAAAATTACAAGACATCTTTGTTTTCCAACTATTCTTTCTCTTGACAGGAGGACTTTTTCAGTAGGACACTCACAGAAAAACAGAATAAAATTTCCAGCTATTTAGAGAAAGGGTATAATTACCCAAGAAATAAGAAATGTATTTTCTCCTGCCAGCATCACCAGGCAACTGCAGAATTACTGCCTTCTTGATTTGAGGTAGGCACCTCATTTCAAAGTTTTATTCCTTGGTGCCTTTGATCAGATCATCCTAATAAAATATAGCTCTTTAAAAAAAGCCACCTGCTTGTGAGATTGAGGGTTCTTTTTGGTATCCTACCAATTGTCCAGTGATTATAAAGGGCAATAAGAAAATTAAAGTAAAAATGTGACAATAAATATAGCACATATACCATCTGCAGCATTGCACTGCATAGCTAATTTATGGCATAATGTTGAAAGTCAGGACAAGGCACAACTGTACTTGCATAGACTTTTTCTCTTACGTTGATTAATAGGGAATAATCAATCCAATGTATTGCTCTTTCTGTAGACTTAATGTAAAATGAATTGATAGTAATTAAACTTTAAATTTCTAAATTGTCATTTGTTCTGTGATCTCTCCTTTTTTTTTTGCCCGTTTCCACCTATAAATTAGACTCTAATGTATTTATTATTAAAAGGATGAGAAGGATAAAGGAGACAGTATTGAGATTAGACAATCAAATTAGCACAGCAGCAAACAACTAGCTGCTTTCAAACAGCTCAATCAATTTTCAAAGAAATTTTTATCCTATGAGTGCAGGACAAAAAGAGCACATGATCTTTTACTAGGAGCAGAGAAGAAAGTACTACATGATTAAAGTGTTTCCAACATAGACTGACAAGACAGATCCCCTTCTGGACAACATAGCAGAGCTAGAATCAGGACTTCAGACATGAAATCAAAAGTTTCTACTATAGAAGCTAAAAAAACAGCTTTGGTCATGAATGTTCTATTAGATTCATCTTCGATAACTAGTCGCCTATCTCAGATAATCAATGCATTTGATAACTTCCTAACCATAGTAAATATCCCAAGTTCATGTTAGTTGTCCACTTTCCCTAGACTCCCTTTATTGTCAGTGGGAAAGGGCAAGCTTCTAGAAAGTACAGGAGTCAAAAAGGAAGTGGTCTAAATTACCCTTGAGTAAATTACCTCACTCTGCACATGGGAGAGAACCCCAACGATCCTAGCTCAAGTATCTAAAATTAGGCAGCTTAATCCAAGTCAGTCTGTCCTAACACACCTGTACATTGCCTGTTTTTGAAATAACAGAACATAAATTCTACTTTCAGTTTTTCTGCTCATAGAGATGGTTTTGCACTGCAAAGAAAGTAACAGTCTTTGCATTACAGTGAAATAACCAGGACTCTAACAAGGCAGGACCAGCATCTGGCTCATTTTTCCTTCAGCAGCCCAGGAGAATTCATCAAGCAGCCGATAGACCAAGGCTAGAAAGCTGATGTGAACATATTTCAACAGACAGAGATTATTGAAATTGATTGCTGGCTACCAAAGCACGGCAAGTTTTGCATGAGTAGTCCATGGAGAAGGGATGCGTGCTGGTGTGTGTGCATATGCATGTGTGTTTACACAAAGATTGCATCAGTAGGACAGAGTTAAAATTGTACAAAAAGATGTGCTAAACTCTTCAAGAGCAAACTATTTGTCAAGAATGAGAAAAGCTAGTTCAAGCTGGTTTAAGTGTAAGAAATGAATAAGCCACCTTTCTTTGTCTCTATTGTGTGACCCTACAGTGAAGAACTCCTTGCCACCAAGGACTGATGATATCAGATGTCTAAGCAGATTCAAAAGTGGCAGGACAATTTTATGGAGGGGAAAAAAAATGAAAACAAAAACCAAACCACCAAACATTGTTAAACTCAAAGACACTCCTAGATCCCAAATTCCATCGATCATGTACAGGAATTTAGGAGAATATTTTGAGAAATAATAAATACTGACTTTTATTCATATACTCTTCCTCAGACTACTGTTGGATAGCAGATATTCTGTCTGACACAGTTATGCTACTTGTCATATTCTCAAATACTCTTACCAGACTGGGGGTTCTCTCTCACTTCCTAGAAAACCTACAATCACCGTCTCCCTCTGGAATGAACCTGGGTATGGACAGCGGGAAAACAGGGAAGTTTGAAAGAAAAATCTACCTTTTAGCAAGGTGCTCCAAAGAGAATAAAAGATGAAGCATTTGTTTCCCATAGACACAAAGGAGATAAAAAGAAGATATGCCATGCAGCAAGCAAACAGCTGATCAGGAGGAGATTTAGTCTCTCTGTGTCACACTGACTTTTATACTTCCAGTGAATATACAAATGTAAAACTCTGGATTCAGGACTGGTTACCTAACTTGTTCGGTTCTTCTGATTTACATTATGTCATTCTGTCAATTTTAAGAAGTCATAGGTCAGACATTCTAAAGAACTACCAAAATACCAAGAGATTCCTATATCTGTTAACCTTCAGCAATTCATCTAGATATACGACTGAACACACCAAAAAAGAATTAAATGCTTGGTCAGCCCAAAGGCACGCTTGAAAAAGAGACTTACCTTTAAGCTATGTCACAGTTCCATTTATTTCACTCAGACTTAAATAAGTAGTGAATTGCTTTACTGAATCAGGATCCAAGTATATTTCTCTGAAATATTTAAACTACATTTCCTGGAATTTTTCTCACAGCCTGCAATAAGTGCCTGTGGTAACATGAAAATATTTTTATATATTTAAATTCTTGTACATGTAGTATGCTGGTGAAAATATTTCTATCTACCCTAGAGCTGTCAGCTAGCCATGCACCAGCTTAAACTCTGATGGTTGCATACAGATTACCAGTGGCAGTCAGTTTAATTTTTTGTTTGTTTGTTTTTGTATTTATACTTGACAGTTCTATAATAATTGAAAGTTGTTTTGAGTGTTTGGTGTTAGTAGCAGGAGAGCTGCAGGGCTGCTTTGTGAGGAGAGGGCAGGGCTGCCCAGTGCCAAACACAGCCGGTTCCAGCCCTCTCCAACAGCCCCACCATAGGGCACAGCTGGGCCCAGCAGCCAAGATGACGGCGCCTAGGAGGAAACATGTTTAAGAAATGGCAAAACATTGCATGACAGTGAGGAGTGAGGGAAAAGTGAAAGAAACAGCCCTGTGAGCAACAAGGTGAGAGAAGGAGGAGGGGAAGAGGTACTTCAGGTGCCAGCCCAGAGAACCCTCTGCAGTCCGTGTCCTTCTCAGCAGCCTTTGAAAAGGACCACACCAGAGCAGATGGATATTTCCTGAAGGAATTGTGTGTTGCACGGAGAATACACAATGAGAGCAGATTTTTCCTGACGTGACTGCAGCCCAGGGAAGAGCCCACACTAGAGCACAAGAGAAGGAAAGAGTGGCAGATGAATTGCTGTGGTCTGACCACAGTCCCTCATTTAATCTGCAAGGTATTTCATCCTGTTTTCTCCAGCTGCCCTGTTGAGGTAGTGAGCAAGCGTCTGAAAGGGCAAAGTGGCTGATGGCCAAGCTTAACCCACTGTAAAGGTTGTTTGTATAGCAATGCTGAACGTACGTACAGAACAAAAGATCACAGACATCACAAAAAATTACTAAAATGCTATGTCATACTTTCTGTTGCATTAAGCTCCAGAAGCCAAATCTAACCTTTCTTATACAGTAACTCAATAAACACAAGCATATCCTTTCATCCTTCTCTCTTAAGCAAGCATTCTACTGTGTACACATGCTTTAAAGATTCACAGAGTAAGAAAGATTGGTTGAGTCAAGGTTCAAACAGTCACAGTTCTTTATAAATCAGTGTCATATAAGCTCTGAGCTATAGCACAGTCCATCGCTATAGCACAGTCTGTTCTGCCATGTAACACAGGCCACATGTATTAAATCCTGCTTTGGAACCAATAACTACGATTGAGCCAGAGCATATCAAAAGGGTTTGGCAAGAAATAATTAAAAAGGGAATGGGGCCAAGATACTAGACTTTTCAAAGCTGCTGGGAAGTGACAGTTCTTAGAAACAGGAGACAATATATCCTAACAAAGAAACGTAAAACGCAAGAGAAAACGAAACGAGAGAGTCATAAAGATAATCCAGTCTTATGTGTTCAATGAGACAGAAAGCAATAAAGTATGCTAACTATGCTAGACCTAGATATTTCAGTTTAAATTATAACCCTAAATTGAAAATGTTAGTTTCCTTCCAAAGACAACCAGAATCCCCAAAGCATCTGGCTGCTTTGAATAATACATAAAGAGGAAAAAAATTATTCTAACTTCCTCAGAAAAACAAGCTGATTTTTTGTTAGAATTGTAAACTTTACAGGCTTGTTTCAGAAAAATAAAAATGTCTTAAACATAAAATATTCTTAAGCTAGAACAAGTCTAGTAGTTCAAACAATTCATTCAGGTTTTATTCAGGAATTATTGATACACCATATGTAGCTGAGACAAACTGTCAACAACAGTTAGTCAAAGGCTTAAGAGATCTAAAAGTTGACATTATAGCACTGCTTCTACTTTCAATCAATGTAGTTTAATGAAAGTCAGATATCACAAAAATTTATGTGTGCTTCATTTTTTGTACTATGAGTAGTCCTATCCACTTCAATAGGAATAGGTGCAAAGCATATAAAGGCAGTTACATGTCTCTGTGCAGATTGGTGTTTAAAACAACTGGGAAAAATAATTTAATTAATAGCCTCCAGCCGAGAAGAATGTGAAAGGTACTGATCCCAAAAGAGATCTGGAGATTTTAATTGGGGATGAATTAGATTACTACGTAACATGACAAGAAAACAAAAAGGCAATGCAATTCCAATTGACATATCTTATCATCGAAGTAGGGAGAAAACAATCCACTCTGTTTTGGTCAGATAAGGAAAATAGTAGCTATGTTTAGGACAAAAATACGTATAATTACATTATTGAAAAAGAAAAGTTGGAATAATTATTAGAAAAAATATTCTCATATGGCAAATTATTAAGCTGCAGCATAATCATTTGGCAAAAAACAGAAAAATACAACAGCACTTAGGAATTTCAAACTCCACGGGAAATAATGTTAGAATATGTACTCCCGGGACTTCAAAGGGCTGCAAAGCAAGGCAAGTAGCTTCATTTCTGTATTTCTATTTTTCATCATTCCATGAGCTGTATAAATAGTACTAGAGACTCTGAGTCAGTTTTGGATGTAGTGGCTTCCTCAAGATATAGACATTCTGTTTCTGAGAGTATTCCCTCTCCAGGGACTTTCCTTTGGGAACTAAATGTGTCTTACGACTGAATCCAACTGTGCTAAATTATGCCATAATTAAATAATTATAATTACTTACATTAACCATAATTTAATATAATTACCTCAATGCTCACTGTAAGTTTGTGTCTCAAATTAGCAACTTTTTCTCCCATTGAAAGACAGATGTCCTATGTGGTAACTGTCAGCGCAATTTTATGTTTGTTACAACCTGTCTTCCCTTGCCAATTTAACTGAATAACAGGTACCTGCTCTTTGGAGAATTTAGCTCACTAGCTAAAGAATTTTGAATCCAACAGAGTCTTAAATAGACTTGGAATTACAGCTCCTGTGCAACTGTAACAGCACAGATGACTAAGGTTTACAACACTTCCCATTATAAAATTTTTTTTTTTTGTTTATATGACTTTTTAATAAATTGAACAATTGGGGCCAAAATTTTCTGGAAAATCTTCTGGAGACTAAGACAGCTCCTTCTGTGACGGTTTCTAGCATTTGCTGGGACAGACAGCAAAAATAAGAACAAAGAACCTGACTCACTTCTAGAATGAGAGGCAACCAGTTTCCCCTCAATGCAGCAAAATATACCAGGCAAAGAAATCACCGAATTTGACTGCAAAAGTAACAAATCTGAAGGAGGAGATGGAAGAGAGAGAATGTGCCAAATAAATACATCTTGTAGAGCTGAAACTGCGAGCTAAATGAGAGAAGACTATCTGCTTAATAAATTTATTTGGAAAGTAGACAGTAGGGCAAAAAAGCTATGACTATACAAAAGCAAGATTGAGGAAAGAAACTTTCTCAGTGGAGGTGATTATACACACACTGTGAAGCTCAGAGCACAGCACCATGCTTACAGAGTAACGAGCTCTCAACAAGAGGTCAGTTGTATTGGTCCATCACAGGGCACAACTGTCACAACCACAACTGGGGAGCTCTTTTGCATGAACCACTACAATTATTTCTGCCCTTTCAGTTGGTGGGAATCAGCCCTCTACAGCAAAGAAAACATGAAAAATGATGGCTTTGACTTCTCGTGCAAACTAATTATTCCCACATAGGGAGATTTCGTTAGGAAAGCATGTTGCAAAGATCTGTAAAGTGTACAAAAAGGAAAAAGCATATTCCCCTAGGTGCCCCAAGGATCTGGCCAAGAGGGAAAAATCATGGTACACAACAATGGCATTTGGGAGGTAACAAAGTCAGAACATCTGAGAAAGTTGAGCAGGGCAGCACTGAGTGGACAACAAGATGAGGAGCTCAAGACCCTAATAGAAATGTTCTCAAGACCCTACTAGAAGTGTTCTCACACGGTCATGTACTATTTGGCAAAGGTTTAACATCTTATTTTTCTTGGTTCATATGAGTTTTCTTAATAGCCTAGCTCAGTTGGCTACTTCATTGAACAAGCACTACATAGAGCAGATACAGAGGAGTCATATACAAGATTTAGAAGCTCTTTAAAATGATATGAGTTCATAACACTTTAATGCATTTCTAGCTCACCCCACTGAATAAATATACACAGCTAATACAATCTTCCATGTTGTGAACACAGCAAGTTTCTTTTACCTCTCTATGAGGGCCAGATCAAACATGCCTATGAAGCCAAGAAGAGAGGTTTTCAGTAGTTCTTGGATCAATTCCCTGTTCTCCTTATCCAGTGATATCAGTGTCTGGGAGAAAGTAGAGAAAGGGAAGTATATGTGTATTAACTTCTTTTCTGTTTCACTGGAACATACTTTGCCTTTAGCCCAAAAGGAGAATGCTGGAAACAAATAAACTAGATTCTATGATCTAGGATGCAGCCCAGCCTCAATAACCCCTCCCCCAAAAAATTCAGTTTCAGTAGTCATTTTTTCAATTGCAGTACTAATTTGTAACAGCAAAGTGATTTTTAGAATATCACATATAAATAAGATTTGCTTGTTCTATTGTTCAAAAAAGGCAGCTTAATAATGTGAGTTCTCTTATTCTTTACATCTTACGACTCGTGATTCTTCTGCTTGTCACTTTGTTTTCGAGTCTCTTTATTCTATGAAAATAACTGGTGACACAATTGTAAGAAAGGAAAGTCTCTAAGGATTATAGAGCAATGCTAGTGCTTATATGAATGAACCAGTCTCTACAAGCAGGAGGTTTGCAACTGCTTGGTGGTAATAGATCCTTTTTTAAAACACAAAAAGTTTCATTTGCTCAGATTCTGTAATTCTGTGTAAGAGTGCTGCAGCTCCGTGACCCCATTTCCAGCCAGTGGTGAGGCTGAGCATTCGCTCCCAGTAAGCACACATGTACATTGTATAATGTATATATATATAGACTAATGTCTATCCACACACATAAATCCAGCCACACAGATCAGCACAGACAGAAAATACACAGCACTCACACAAACACAAACAGCACAAACAGCTCGATTCCTGTTTCTTCTCTCCAGCTATTAGAATTGAAGTCTGTCAGTAGAATGTGTCCATATACGTAGCTATAAATATGTATACTCGTGTATGTGCATGTACAATATGGATCACTTCGACTGCTGGCCTTACACATTTAGTCTATCCAGTAGCTGATCCCAAATTCTCGGGTCATCCCTGCTGTTGGCATACAGTTCTGTGAGCCCCTGGAGTTTCAGGGTCCCACTTCACTTGCTGGTACTAAGAGCTCTTCTACTCTCTGGCTAGTCTGGTTTTGAATTCATTGGTACTCACATACACACCTACAAACACACACACTCAGGATGAAAAGCCCTCCCACACAGACAGTAAAAACAGTATTTAGTAAGAAGATATGGCAAACTGTGGTAATCAAGCAGGGGGCTCAGTCAGATGAGTGTATACTGACCAGCAACCTGATTACATTTAACTGGGTCCTTTAACCCCTTCTCCTATTTTCCCATACTTGTTCCTCCCCAGTCCATCCACCTTTCCCTACCTTTGTTTGTCCCCCACATGCCATAATAAGCGCACACATCTACACAACCCTCTTAAAACATCTCATAGTAAGAGATGTTTTAAGTTTTACACCATTGTCAAAAGGCTCTCCTGTCTGCATCCCACAATGCATCCTATTAGCTCTTTAGGCAGTAGCACATAATTAAAGAGGACAACATTTCCTAAGCCTTACATAACTTCCCCTTGTGTAGCTGACATATAATCAGGTACATTTTTTTAAAGAAATCTGAAACTGAACGGAATATAGTATACAAATACCAGCGAGGGAAAAAAGAAAAAAAAAAAAAAAGGCTTGAGGTTTACTTACACATAAATCATTATATCCATATTAGCGATTCTTTACTCTGTGCAGTGGGTGAGATGGTGGCTGCAAAACAGATATTAAGGTATTTAATGCAAAGAGTAAAACAATGAAAGCATTTCCCCACTGAGGGATAATTGCAGACACTACACCATGCAGTCACAAGGACTAAATGTTTGCATTAGTAACAGAGAAATTAGCGAACAAACTGTCTGTACCAGATCATAATCTTCCTACCTTTATGCAAAAAGTATCTGGAAAATTTGGAATAATCATTAAGCATCCTCTTGTGAACACAATATTTAACTGCACTAAAGCAGATGTAAAGTACGGTGTTATATCTGGAGCTATTTTTTACACTGAAATGGTGGAATGGACAATAGCATGATTTTTCTTTTGGAAAGAGTATCCAGGTCTTTCAAAGCAGACTTTGGTTTGCTTCAGAACACAAGGCTAGTCTGAACCTGCAGGTAGTATCGATTATTCAGCCTGCTTTCATTGAACTCACTGGTTAGGAGCTCTGTTTCGTGATTTTTCAACGAACTTCAAGTTTCTCAGTAAGCTTGCTAGGTTTTGATGTCAGATTTTGACTTTAACCTATAAACTCTAAGTGATTATCTTCAAGTGATGATATGAAAGATTGCTCATAGCCACAGCAGGTAGTAACATAAGTTCTTGATCTGGACCTCCCCTGCTGGTGGCAGGACTTTCTCTGGAAGACAGCCTTCATTTTTGGAACTTGCTCACCTTTAATCTCTTCCTTTCCCCAGAGTACAAACCTGTTTAGGTTTTCAGACGTGCAGCAGAGCCAATCACTTGTCAGGGTCTTTCTCAAGAGCAGATTGCAATGATTAACTTTACAGACCCAGCTTTTCTCTCTTCTTAACCCATGAGATTGAATATATTAGATAAATAATAACGAAACTTCATGTTGCAAAGCAGGCATAGATTTTATACCTATGGCTATCTGAACTGTTCATACTGGGTACTCAGAAAATGAGGCCATTTAGCTCTGAATGGAAAGGGAGGGATGTACCATGACCAGAAATTATCGACACTCAAACTTACAAACAAAAATTTCTGCATTTTCTGAGCATATATCATACTTCATAATGCAAAATAGAAAGGAGAGATAAAGCCTCCTTAGTCTGTCATCTGAGCTCCTGTAGGAAAACATCCTTCCAATCTGTCAAGTGAAGTGCATCAAATACATACAAGACTCTTGATCCTGAGGAGCTTGCTATTCGAAAGACCTTTCAGCATCTACTATAGGTATGTAAAGCATTAGTAGAGAATAAGATTAAAAAAATTATTAGAAGTTAACATTAAGAAAAATATTTTCTAGCACAGTTTTAAGAATAAGTTATAACAGTTTACATACAATCCTTAAATATAAATTTACTGAAAGCTGTATTACTACATATGTACAGTAAATGTAAAAATATCTCAGATTATTTTGAGGTGATAAGTGCCATGCCGGTTTCACGTTTTTCAAGCAACACTGCTTCTCAAACAACAAATAAATTCATTTCTTTTTTAAATTTTTATAGTTTAGATAATAGTTTATATATAGTTTATAATTTTAGAATATTTAAATTTATCTTGTTAAAAGATTTGAAGAATATTTTTTCAGGACAACAGATTTGTCCATAATATGAAAGAGGAATTACTCAAAATTTCTAAGCATATATATGTGTGTATATATACACACACACACACATGGGTATACACCAAGATCTTTGTAGTTCAGATCATGCATAACATTCTCCTCTCTTACAGAAAGAATCTATCAAGAGCTTCATGAAGCTGCATTATGAGACCTTTTATAAAGCAAATAAGTGAACCCTCAGTGATTAAAACAATAAATCTTTTAGTTTTTCCTGGAAAAGTTGTGACGTTCATCAGCACACTGCATGTTTTACTATATGTAGGTTGTTCCAAAAGTAATGCCTCCTATTTATTTCTGTGGAAACTTACAGCAGATACAAAGGACACAAGAACACTGTGTGATAGAGCAAATTCCCAGCTACAAAACACTAGTTTTCAACATAGTCACCACTATTAGCTATGCATTTTCACCAGTGATGAACAAGAGCCTGAGTGCCACTCTCATAAAAATCTGCACCAGTGGACGTGACCCACTCTCACTGTCGCCACTGCTGAAGCGCACCACCCACCACCTCACTGTGCTCACATCCACTGTTTGGTCTCCACAAACATTCAGCAAGCATTGATGAATGTCAGTGGGTGCAAATTTTTCTGCATGGAAGAATTCATGACACACTTTTTTTCATAAACACTCCTATGTCCGACGCCATTTGGTCAGACTTCCCCTCTGCTGCATGGCAACAAAATGGAACGGAATGTTGGCAGGAAGGTGCAACCACTGCTGCCATACCACCAACATTCACCTCTGACGTTGTGGGCCAGCATACTACAACAGGAGGCATTACTTTCAGAGCAGCCCTGTATCATAGTTTTCTATGACTTTGCAACAGAACAGTGCTTAGCACTGATTTATCCAAAGACAGCTAACAAAATTTATTCAAAGTATTCTTTGTTTTAATGTTCTTTTTCAGATGCTGTGGATAGAAGACAGCATCCATGGAAGAGCTGTTGTCACACCATAGCTGATAGCTTCCAGCAACGCATAGCATGGCTCCGTAGCTCCAGAATGGAACACATAAGGGAAGAGGGAGCTTTTCTTTCAGCTCAGCAAATCTCTCAATGGTTCTTTCTACAGATGACTTTGTCAGAGAGAAAATCATTGAGTTCCCTCCTAGCACCCTCAGTCACTATATTTTACTTTTTCAGTTCTTAAGACATCATGTTCGCATAACATCAGAAAAGCCTTTAAAAACTTTTGATACTTTCAGACTTACAGCTTGAGAATCATTGCTTCTCCTTGACAATCTGCTTCTCTGGTTTTCTCCTTGACAGTCTGCTCCCATAATGTTCTGAAGTTCACTGTGTTGCTTGGAGGGTAGAGCACAAAACTGAGTGACAAAAATAATTACAAATAAAGATAAGATGTGACTTTGAGGTGGGAGGTTGAAGTAAGAGGAACAGACAGACTGATTAGATGAGCCCTGATTTCTCTCTTGTGCATCATCAAGCTTTCATCAGTATGAGAGGAAATACTGTCTGTTCATATGGGCTAGTGCCTGATACATAAGGCAACCTGTGGGAGATGCCAATATGATTCCCATCAAATTGAGGTAAGACTTTCACATTAGCTGTGAATGCTCTCACATCATTACCATTCTCTTCTGCTTCTTTTCTGACATGTTTTAAAAGGGGAACATAAGCAGAAGGGAAGTGTCCAGAGTGCAGTCCTCCTCTGGCAAGCAGTAGGCACAAGCATAAGAACAAATAATGAGACATTTCTGGGCATTTTCAAAATTTATGCTCTGAACAAAAAATAAATAAATAAATAAATAAATGAACACAAAACCCCTTCAAATCAGTTAGCAGATGAATGGAGTACAAGTTTGGACTTCAATGCTGCAATTTCACTGTCACTCTAACATAAAGGATTGAGGTTTTTCTTTGCATCTCAGTTTTTGGGACTTTCTCACGTGAGCAAACCACAGTATTCATCAGAACTCCTCATTGAAATGCACATCTACATGGCATTGGGACAGATAAAAGTTAATCACACCTTCTGCAAGTTTAAGTGGTGACTTTTTAAGTCATTACCCTTCAGGGACCTCATATATTCAGCTCATGAGCATCCACTGAAACTACTTGTAGACTCTTTACAACACTTGGATATATTTCAGGTTTTTGCAACCCATCTGCTCTGTGGCAACAGACCAGTGTTTTGCTTCTGCTGCCATGGAAGTGTTGGCATTAATGTGTAACCAATATGATTCTGTATGCAATTCTGATCTAGCTTCAGAAAGGCGTATAATTCAATTTACTGAATTGTAACCTTGGAACTACTGCAGCTGTGGATCCTTGCATCTTACTCAAGGACAGGTAAAGTATAAAAATATGTTACCGAAAAGAGGAAATTTTATTAATATGTTTATGTTTAATACTTTTCGTTATGACCTGAATTTCCCAAAGTATAGAATCATAATCTTTCCTTTTCAATTTATTAGCAGAGTAGCTTTAATTATATGAACAAATGAAAACCATTATTGAGAGAGGATGCAGTCTAGAAACAGTCCTCATTTCCTGCTCCCCCATCTCTACCCCTAGAGACTGGAGTTTATCCTTCCACACATTCCGCTACGGATTGTAAAGCTCATTAGCTGTCAGATAACAAAAACAATCTTTTAGCCTTTGCACATAAATAACAATTACAAACTGTGCTAGCACTTCAGGTTAGAAACTGACTTTTGTGGATTTGTTGGATTAGTAGTACAAAGCAAAGCACTTAAACTTTGGGTAAAGTTTACCCTACAAGGTTGTCAGTCAAATTATTTATGAAGCATTCATGGTTCCGTGGCTGGGTAAAATATCCTAAGCATAACCCATGAGTAAAACCTTGCACCTTCATTCTGAGTGCCCCTAGCACTGTTTAGAGCTGGGGCAAAGTACAGATCTACTCCCCTTTGAAGGACAACAGAAATTTCTGTCCTGTTCCACAAGAAACACCGATTTTAAGAGTGATATGCACATGTGCTAATTACATAGGACTGAACTTTCCTGGAGTGCTTTCACTAATGAGTTCTCAACCTGGAGAAAAGCAAAATCAGTGTAAGTACAAATGTTTGAAAAGAGCATACTTGCAGCACTGTCCTCCCTTGACTTCATGTTGCTGAGACCAGAAAAAAGGTTCAGAGTCCTTGACCTGCAGGGGGAGAAGAAGACAAGCAGGGAAAATAATTTTGTAGACCAGGACAAGCTTTTCAGAAGCTCCTTTCTAAAAAAGCTTCCTTAGTTTTGAGAACCTTACTCTCATGTAGCTGATTGTGCAATGAGTTGTATGGAAAAGACTTGATACCTTTTCTAGAACCAGGACTCCCATTGGGAAGTTGTGTGCATCTAGTCCAAGGTCCTTCCACTTCAGAAAAGACATGGGGTTGAGGAGGATGAGAAGAGGATTGTGCTTTACTCTGAGCTTCATGCTGTGACTCATTAGCACACAGGCTTTATTTAACTACTACCTCATCCATAGCCAGCTTGGTTTTTCCGTGTTTATTCTGCTTATAAAAGCAAGAGTAGTCATCCCAGTGTATGAGGGCTGCTCTGGAAGTATTGCCTCCTATTCTTTTACATTGGCCCATGACATAGAGGTGGATGTGCTCTTTGTATCTGCTGTAGTTTCTGTGGAAATAAATAGAAGGCATTGCTTTCTGAGCAATCTATGTACTATTTATTGCAGGATTGTGGCAGGAGCCTGCAGATGAACAAATGTAGCTTTTGGAATATCCCAAGTATTGCTGTGAAATAGTCACACCGGCAACTGGACAAGAAAAGCAACAAAAGGCTGAAATTCCAGAATGACATTCAAATCCACTCTGTTATTATGTTGTTTATACTGAAGCCCATGGTTCTGCTGTTGTTAAGGGTCTTGTCAGCTTTTCCATTATACGTTCTTATTTTAAGGGATTTGTTGGTCACAGAGATCCACTCCAGGCAGAGTGTGAACGGTAGGAGACTAAAATTTAGCCAAAGGCAAAGAATATTGTTTTCAGCTGATAAATTCACAGCTGGACCAAATCTCTTCTTTAATAGTCTCAAAAATAAATGGACAAGTAAGCATGTCTTGCTGTAAAATGAAACACTAAGAATCAAAGTCTTCAGCTGTTTCTTTTTTTCTTCGCTTTGTTTTTTGTTTTTTGTTGGTTTTTTTTTTTTACTATATCAGAACCTATTAAGCATTAAAATGCTGTTGAGTAAGACAAATGTTCTAGGCAGATCTTTTCAGACTGGCCATGTGCATTGTTGCACTCAACCCCAACTCAGGATTACAGTTGGGATTCAGTTACATTTCTAAAAGTACACTTTTATCACCCCTACAGAAAATGTTTGCAGATCTTCTAAAGCAGCAATAATCCAGGTAAAATGGATGGCCCTGAGCTGTGAGCAGAGATCCAAATAGTCTAAAACTTTGGATACAGTCACACTTCAGTTCACATGTCATAACAGGTTCATAAAAAATCAGAAACACCTCCAAAGCACCTCTGACAAAAAAGAAGCACAATTCAAGCATCACCTAGGTACACCTGCAGATCATAATTCTCTACATTTTAAAGAGTAATTATCTCATTAAATGATGTATATTAGACTATCTGATAAATGTTGTAGTGTGTTTTGGTATATTTTGCTTTGTTTTTAATGATCATAAAGAAAAATGCTTTAAAAAAAATTAGATCTTCCCTTTTTCAAATAAAGTCTTCCAACATTCTTACCACATGATTTATGTGTAGAAAATATACAAATGCTGATTCATATAACATCTGAACCAACTTAATTCAAGAAATTTTTTCTTTAAAAAAAAGAAATTAAGATCCATATGTAGCAAAAATACCTTCTTAATTTCAGAGAAGCATATGTAAATTTAAAAGTCACAGATATTTGGATTTAAACAGCGTGCCAAGATTTCTTTACTCGTATTTAGGGTACTCTCAGCTTGACAGCAGGGAAAAGAACGTGGCACAGGGCTGGGAGTGAGGACACCGGGTTCAGCTTCTGACCATGCTGTTTGCTTCGTGACCCAGAAAAGGCCCTCTGCTGTCCTCGTGTCATGGGACTTCTTCCTGCCTCAAGGTGCCATGAGATTTTCAAAGGCAGAAAGTCATCACATAAGAAAGAAAAGATGAAACATAGATACCTTCCAACAAGAAAAGACTTTTTTCCTCACTTTGCTCTGTGAATAAAGTGGCATTATCAGCTCTTTGGGGAATATATAGAACCATTCAAGCTCTAGTAAATACATTATTTTCCCACTTCTTGAGTCTATAAGCGCATTAGCAACCATTTGCCTGAATGTTTTGATTATAGTCCATTCCTGCAACACTTAAAAAGACAAGCCATCCCAAAGCTTTTACAAAGAGTGACAAATCCTCTTGGATAAAAGCCGCAGTATTAGAGCACCACAGTCATCCTGTTAGATTTGAAACCTGTGCAATTATTTACAACATCTTTTTAGCTCACCTCTGAGTTCTAAACCTTAAATCTCCAGCTTTCAGCCTAGTTACCATAAACAGTGGGAGGTCTCATGTATCGTGCTAATACTTTTGGCACAGCAGCAGGAGACACTATAATTGCCTCAGCCAAATTCCTTCATCTATATATGTACAACACTGAGGATTTTGCAATTCTTTTTAAATGTTTGCTGGTAGGTCTTTTAAAATACATTTATAGAGCTAACATTTTGTGCAGCTCAGAAACTGTAAACTGTACAGTCTGTTCATTACTGTTCTGCGTGTTTCACTTCAGTGACACTACAGTGTATCTAATGCAAAGGAAACCTGGTACTTTTACTGCTACATGAATTTTAATGGGGTTTTGAGACTGCACTGCTACTCTTCTTCAACTCTGTAAAGGGTCAACATGAGCTGCTGTGCTTCTACTGGGCTATTAGGATGAGATAGAAATTATGTAGCACATAGGGTCTATAAAGCAGAAAGAGTATCTCTGACCTCTTGATATTATACTGTACAGAAAAGCCTCTGTGCCAAGATTTCCTTCTATCTATACACAGACATAAATGCTCAGAGTGATTAGGAAACATGCTCTATTCTGCTGTCTCTAAGTGAAGAATATCGCATATTTTGACAGCTCTATGGCACCTAATTTTGTGTATTTTCCTTTGTTGGGGCAAAATGGAAGTATCAGTAGGGCATTAAGAAGTATGAACAAAAATTCATTCACAAACTCACAAGATGTCCCTTAGCTAAGAACTTGGCTGAGTGGGAAATTTTCACCAATAATAATTGTACTCACATCTGAATTATTCCAGTTCAGGTATAAGAGAAGATATTTTAATTATGGTTTGAAGCCCCTTTCAGGTAATACATATGGAATTTATAAATAATAGTTCTTTTCAAATCCCAGATTAAGCCTCAACATTTGCAGTGTGTGGTGGGAGGCAAAGACTGCAGAAAGTTACTTTGTGAAGCAAAAAGAGGTACCGTCAATGCTTTAAAAATAATTGCCAGAGGAAATAAAAAGATATATTTGGATGCTTATTTCTGGATATCTATAGGCAGATGACAGTGAATTTCTACAGGAAGAAATCATTAATTAGAGTCAATGGCCCCAGGAGAACTACTTTTCCACTAGCAAATAGTAAAACTGTGGTGGGCTTTGGTGACTGTTGCTAGCTTGCAGATAAGACCAAAGGCTACCTGCAATGTTTTACCAAGCAAAGGGACTCTCCTGAAGAAGTTGAAATTTGCATCCAACTTAAAATATGAAATTTGAAATACTATGCAACTGATGCAGGAAAAAATAGACATCCATAATTCCAAATTAACTAGGTATATTAGCTAATATTGGCTAGGTAAGCCAATATAAAATCCAGCCTAAAAATGGAATCATGTATTTGTAAATAAAATGTAGAAATTGCCAAGAATTAACATTTTTAAGAGCAGCTGAAAAGTTACAGTAGTCAGAAAATGTCACTTGTAATTACTGGAATCTTTCAACACGTCATGCCACATCTAACTCATTCCAGATGAAATGGAGGAATGTAGAAAGCTGCACACAGAGCACTAACTTGCCCTCACACATCTTGCTACAAAGTCGCTTGAGCTTTCCAGTCAGAGCATCCTTCTAAAGCATTCATTTCTTCAAGACTCAGAACAGCCACCTGAAATCTCAGCAGAAACTTAAAACTCTTATTGAATTGAACTGAGCAATGATTTTACTTTACACTAAATGAAATTAAAAGCAACACAACTGAAAAAGAGAAAAGTAGCCAACCAGGTTTAGTCACTTGATTTTAAGGCAAGTCTAGGTAGTTTGATTGAAGTGAAGGTATCCACTAAAAACTGAAATACAATAGAAGAATTTCAGAATAATTGCTATTACCTCTCTAAAGCTGTATTTAGTTAAGAAGCAGTGAAGCTATTTAGCCAACTTTGCTTAGAAACTATAACAAAATTTAAAATATGATTAACACAAAATTCTGAATCCTATTTAGCACGTAATTTGCTTGATAACAATATGGAGGGCAGTGATAAAAATATTAAGAGGTCAGTGCAGGAATGAATCTTGCACACGCACACAAATACACACACACACATCTCCAAGCCCATTTCTTCTGCTGCTAGGGAGCTACTGTGCATTGCGCTGCAGGCGGGAGACAGCCTGAAAGCTGAGGTAGCCATTAAGCAGGAGGATTCCTCCGGTGCAGGGGAGCCCTCCAGTGGGGCAGAGCTATTACAGCGCTTTCTCCACTGCCTTTGGCTTCAGCTTACAGCAGTGTTCTCTGAGGTTCGCTGTGCAGATGATGAACTGCGGGGGGAGTGGGTCTCATCTGGAGAAATAAAGTTGTTGTTCCAAATCACACAGGGAACTAACTGTCCAGCACATGTAGAATACAGCATCGAAAAGTGAAGCAAACATATTTGTTAAGTGAAAGCTGTGAGCCTTTCCATGAGGAATGCATGCCTGTTGATTAGAGGATGTCTCTGCATTCATGACAGCAAAGTTCAAGCCCAAGGCTCATTAGTTAAATCATGCCAGAACACTCCTCTCCGCTGGATGACAGCAATCCAGCTGCACAGCAGAGCTTTTAAAACAAGTGCATCCAAGGCAGCTGAACGCTGTGTAATAGCACTGCATTGTCAGACCGCACACCTGCATGTATTCCTACATAAATAGCATAGAAGTTTCAAAGAGCAGACAGACACCTCTTCTCTGGGTCATTTTTCTTACTGTGAGAGTCCTTGCCTCATTTCTCACTTACTCCATCTGCACGTCTGAGGAAAGGCCATTAACTGTAATGACCCAGAACAGCGTCATAGAAGATAAAACCTTTTTGTTAGAACTGCCTGCAGATTGATGCCAGCATCAAAAGCATTGATCAGCTGTTATGCCTCTGGTGTCAGGCCACTTTACAGAGCCTAAGTCAAGGTCCACAGCAATAAGAGAGCCCCCTAACAAGAAGGGAGATCTGCATGAGAGATCCCAAGGGACCACTCCAGTCAGCTGGCACTGCCATCTGCAGCAATGGTGTTTACAGAGCAAGGGAAGAGTGCCCAGATGGGGATATTTCATTACAAAGCAAATTTGATACTGATGGTTGCTCATTTTTCTCTCACAGCTTTATTTTTGCTTCATATTGACTATTGTGAAGGCTGTGTCTAAACATCCAAGGACAAACTAGGTAAAAGAAATGCAAGTTTGAAATTGCATGCTTTTTATGTGCCTGGAAGCATGCTATTTTCATAAAATAGTCCTAGCATCAAGATAATTTTGTCATGCTCCCTTTCATTTGTAATTCCACTGCTTTCAATTTGATATCTAAGCTCTTCAGTCACTTCAGAATATCAACCCTTCCACCGTGTGCACATCACACAGCTTCCAGTCCTCTTGCAGAAATCCTCTTAACTTCAAGGGAAAGTACAAGTATATTTAATGTATTCAGAAGTGATCTCTTGATGTTGCACTTCAAACCACACAGTTTACAAAGCAAACAAAAAAAAAATAAATAAAATAAGAGTTTTTCTATTTCTAAAATGCAAAAATAATGAAGGAATTAGTCATCTGGCTTAACTGCTCAACTATTTGCCTTTCCTTTTTTAATTCTTTTATTTTTGTTTAAAGCATTGAAAGTGTTGTTAAATTCTAAGAACAAGATGACAGAACACTGGCATTTCAAAAAGAAGCCAAAGACTAATTACTAAGGAGTCAACTGAAAAATGTGATTTTGTTCTACACTTTCATTTTCTTCCATTCAGCAAGGACTAGAGATGATCGTATTAAAATATTCATTAAGCCTTGAATTTTCAAAGGTTAAAACAGGCTGTTCATTGTTTAAATGCTCACAATATCATAATACAGGAAAAATAGAAATTAAGTGTAATCGGTGTAATTATAGAGACGAAAACTTTACTTTCAGTGACGCCAAACATTCCAACTAATGTGCAAAATGAATGGCTCTATCATATTGTCTTAATGTTATATCAGTTTATTAATATTACATCAAAATGCATTTTAAAAAATCTTATTTATATGATTAATCTCTTCCAAACTAGAACAAACCCCAAGGCAATATAAAAGTATAATTTATAAAGAAAAAGAGTTTTATTTGACTATAAGGCATGAACTTCATATTTCTTATTATATTTTGCCTACATGCGTGTGACAATACTCCTTCCTATAGATCTAATTTGCAGAATAATTAATAGCTATTAATGGATGGTTATGTTACATAGCTTCCTACTGTTATTCTAAGGGAACATTATTTTAAATGAAAATTGTAGTAAAATTATATATTATTTAATGAAGAGTTACGAATACATACAACTTACTTCTTATTTCTTAAATTAATCTCACAGTGGGAAGTGTGACCTCTGTTTGAAAAGGAAGAGGAGAACGATGTCAGCCCTGTTATGCTGTCAGACCTAGCAGGAAATGAGCATGCATACACACGTAGACTCTGTAGCCCTGGGGCAAAAATCACAATTGAACCATGGATGAAATATGCAACGTGTTGAACTTCATTAAGCTGCTGAATGCACCTACCATCTGAGCAGAGATTGAGGTAGGGAGACGTAGTCTGGACCTTTAATTTAAGGACCAACCTGGTTTTTCAACATCTTCCAAAATTCAGCAGCACCCAGTGAAATCAAATTGTATCACATTCTTAATTGATATTTTGGCATTACTTCTTGTGGAGTCTGCACACGGAGAGGTCCTGCCCCTGCAAAATGTCACTACCACTAGGAGGTAGTTCACCTCATGTGGCTAAGTGTTCAGACACTGACTGCCTGCCTGCTGTCAGCATAGGAAACCATCCACACAGAAACATTTCCTGCACTTAGTGGAAGAAATACAGGCCTGATTCAGGTAGGTTTTTAAGTTTTATGTATTATTTACATGAAAATAATCATTAAAGTAAAAATTTGCTTTGGAAATATATATATATGTCTAGAAGCTAATTTTGTGTATCCAAAAAAACACTCTTCATGCACACAGAACAGTTTTGCCAGACTTTGTATCACTAAGACTTAAATTTAATTGGAAGAAGCTTGCAGCATCATTTTTAAATGTTTCCAGAGGGAAAAAAAAAAAAATGTAACAGATCAGACTGTCAGTATGAGTTAAGTCACTTGCAAACTGAATGCTTAGATTATGTATCAATTTATATCAATATATCAATAATATATCTATTTATTAATGTTAAATTACCCTCCTGTTAGTAAGAGCATTTTGAACAAGTTGGTGCTTTCACTGAGTGAACTGCACTTTAAAAGCTCTTTAAGCTAGGTAAGATGGTTTCTAGTCTTGAATATGCCAAGTTTTCACCTTTTTTTTTCTTTTTTTTTGTTTTGCTACGTGCCATAATACAATATATGCTACAATTATTCTGATAACAGCTTAATTCCAGATCAGGGTCAGACAGAAACCGGAGAGAGGCTGCAGGGAATCGAGTTCTGGGAGTGCGTGATGCCATGTTATGGTATAACTCATGTGGAAAGAGCCTGAAGATGATCTGTACTCATTTTATTTATGACCTGCTCTGACCCCCAGGAGAAGAATTTGGCCAAAAAGTTCACTCAGAGTCCTCTCATTTCAAAATCAGCAACAAAACGAGAAATAGATGTGTAACCTGAGGAACTCTCGGTTAGGTTTCTTTTGCTATACTCATTTCAGTGGAGTAACACTAATTTACACCAGCAGGGAATCTGCCCCAATGTGTTTCACTTTCTCATGAAGCCCTCTAAAAATCATAGTAAGTTCACTTGGCAATTTTCACCAAACTTTTGAAATCAGCCACCCTTAACTACTTCTGAATTTCTTTTTGTATCAGAATGGGAATACAGTTTATCTGCATTGAGATTGTTCACAGAAATCTCTGTAAATTGGAAAGAAACAAAGTGATGATTCCACCTACTGTTATATCTCATAAATAAATACAACGGCAGAGTCAGTGCTGTTGCCAGAGCTGTTCCACAGGAAGCTATCATCCTTACTAACAGGTTGTCAATGTGTTTAATTACGGACTAGAAAGCAGATGAAAGCTCATGTTCATGGCAAGTTTTCAATCCAAAGACCGTAAATGTATGCTTGCATCTCGTGAGACAAAAATATTAGTAAAAAGATAGCAAGCCACAAACTAAAACAAGTGTCATGAGACAAGTCGTGATATGATTCACGTAAAACCAGCTTAAAAAATTGTAAGTCATTCTACTAGTACATCAAGGGAAAATGTAGCTTTCTTCTGAAGGACAAAGAGATGCTGTGAAAAACCTGGTAATAAAAAAATTACAAGCTTAGAAATTTATACAAGCTCAGTCTCAGTGAGACTGATAAGTAACTGCCTCTATACATAAAAGATAAAAATGAATTTTAAGTCATATAAAACTTTCAGAAAAAAATTAGGAAATTATCCTAGGCTTAGAGATAATGACTGATTTAGGCAAATGAACACGCTGAAAATCTTTTTGCAAAAAGAACACACAATTTTGCATTTTGTACTGTGATGTACCGGTGATGAATGGCATTTTACTGTTTAAATAACATTCCAAATAAAACAAATAATTATGAAAGACAGGAAAAATCTCTAATACAGATTGAAAATTATTTAAACTGCCAAAGACTCCGGAGAGAGGTAAGAAATGCCATATGCTGCATTATACCTTTCTGTAGTTTCCTTGGGTGTGGGTTAGAAGGATCCTGGATCACGGTTGGTATGTCATTGTCTAGGCAGTAAATGCATGCAGAACGTAACTCCTTATGAGGGTTAGTAACTTTGTTATAGTTCCTGACCTTACTGTACCCATAGCAAAATGGGTACATCTGGCTCCTCTCTTACTATTCTCCTGTACCTCATTTCCTAGCATTTACCCTGCATGTGTTTCTACCATGCAATCAGACCTTCTTTTCCTAGACCAAACAAGCCTGTTTCTTTAAATTCATTTTAAAAGTATTGGCTCTCAATTCCCTAACCACTCTAGTACCATTTCCTGCAGCTTTTGCATTTTGAAATCATTTGATATCAGTGAGGTTATATAAGAGTAAATCTGTAATGGAAAGAAATAGAAGTTCTATAGGAGAGACTTAATGGTACTTGTGTGTCCTAGAGTATAGTTGTTGATTATAAGGGAGGAAAATAGCACTGGGTTAATAACTTGGCCTTACTAGACTCATAGCTTTTCTTTATTTCTTCACAATCTGCTTTATTATTAATTGCAAAGAGCAAATCAGAATAAAATTGCAATGCAAAAATGCAAAACTCAGCTGTGCCAAAACTCTCCCTAACCTCAAGGACATTTTGCCATTAGCAAATGCTTCATATAAAACTAAAAATAAATGCATGGGCTCAGCTTACAAGATTTTCTTTCTACAGCTTCTTCACACTGCCAGAACACAAAAAACAGACAAGGGCAATAACTGTATCTACAGCCTAGGGTGCTCAATTTTCTTTCCCTAAAGGTTATAATTGCTTATACATCAGCTCACGCTTCAAGAATTTACAGTGTAGGGCGATAAACTTATTATTACATTATTTCTGCCTAGCTTCTTCGTTCTTCAGATTTAAATGGAAATGTATACATAATAATTTTATGTTTCATTGGACCAAACCCTGGAGCTTTATAATTTCATATGTGGAAACAGATGAGAAATAGTCTCACATGTCACAGTCAGTCTCAGATCTTGTTTTCCTTGTCTTTAGAAGATTGAAATAAATTTTCCAGAAAATGCCAACAAGACCTGAATCAGCTCTATTTCTCTCATGGGATGCACTGCTAGATCAAAGTTTGCCACATGAGAAGGGCAAAAATATGGCAAGAAGACTCTAGTGAATTCTTTAGTGTATTCATAGACAAAATGACTCAGTTTTTAACTAGTTCATCCTGGATCTTTCCTATTTATTCCTACCAACATGTGACATTACAGCCTAGATTAATGTAGCTGAAAAAAAAGTGCTGTTTTTATCAGTTCCCTCACCACATAAGTGTGAAAAAAAAAGATATCATAGCCCAAAAACAATAACTGGCACACCAGTGGCAATGACTAAGGAGATAAGGACCATTTATATCAACTTAGACAGCTTTACTATGCAACGAGTATTAGCCCTAGACTTAGAAAAATGTTGCATGTTTTTGCATTTAAAGTCCTTTACTGACTTAAAGGAAGTTTTCAGTCAGCACAGGCATTTCAGTTATTTCATGGTATTTCAGAATCATGTTCAAATTGAAAGGGACCTCGAGAGGTCATCTGGTCCAAATGTGCAACAGAGAGAGCTTTGCCATTAGATTAGATATCTCAAGGCTTTATCCAACTGAGTTCTGAATGTTTTCAAGAATCTTCCACACATTTTACAGCAACATGTTCCAACATCTGGTGACTTTACTATGATTTTTTTTTCTAATGTCTAATTATGATTTTCCCTGAGGTAGCTTGTGTCCATTGCCTCTCCCTCATCCTCTCCCCATGTACTTTTGAACAGAGCCTGGCTCCATCTTCTCCATAGAAGGAAAAATTCCTTCTCACATTAGATAGCTGAAGACATCAGTTTATGCACAGGAAACAGATGGGGAGAAAAGTAAACAGTGCTATTTTATTGTGACACCTCCAAATATTGAAAAATTCTATACTACAAGAGCCAAGGAAGACAGGTTCACAAACTAAAGCATATGCGGATGATTGCTAAGTTATCCAGTAAGAATAACCTTCTCAAGAGTAGGAAAATATTTTGTTGAAATGTAAAATGTGTTTGATAAATGGATTTTCTGTTTTAGTGCTGTTATCTTGCTCTCTGTCAACTCCAAAGTGATATCTCCATCACATGAAAAGAGGAAAACAATGAAAACAATTAAAATTATTCAGTGAACTTTGTTGTTCAGTTTATTGAAATAAAACTCAAACTCTTCTTTCAGGCAAGCTTTAATGAATTGTAAATTCTTCCCTGAAGGAACAGTGGTTGGATATTGATTTAGAAAATGTAAAAGGATGTGATTACAAAAAGCAAACAAGCAAAGAAGCCTACAAATGAATCAAATTGCAACGTGGAATCTCACTGTATGAAAAAATGAAACCACCCTATACATACTATCACTATCCTCAATACGAATAGGGACAAAAAAAAATGCACAGTTCTTTATCTCAGAGGAAGCAAAGAACAGGTAGAAAAATCATCATGCATTGTAGAACAGGTATAATTCATCCCTGGAGTGAGCTATCCCAGATCTTTCTCACTCTCTAGATGGATTTTATTAAGCTTTCTTTTCCATTATTTCAAATGTGTCTTCATTTTTCTCTTGCTCAAATGATGCAGGAAAAAAAAGTGTTATTTATTCTTTTCAGGGCAAGTATTATTCTTGAGCTTGCACTGTGCAAAGACTAACAAGATTCAGTCTGTGTTTTGTGGGTGGCTTGTATATCACCTCAATATTTATAGATGATGAATAAATGCACTGAGACTCCTAATTGGAAAGTAGATTTAAATTGTGGTAGTAATGTGGTTTTCAGTCACATACACAAACCTTAAAAAAAAAAAAAAAATCATTTTCCTATTTGATTTCAGCTCATCTGTCTCTTTAATGTTCTCTTCTCCCTCAGGCTATCTCAGTATTTCAGCAGATATTAAATATTGTAACATATTGACCCCATCCCAAACCTAGTCCAGTCTTAATATGCTAGAGTTCTGTCTTACTAGAACAAGAACTCATCTTAACGCTGTAAAGATCCCAGAATCCACCAATAAACTGAACTCTTCTGAATCTGATATCTCTAAACTTAATCCCAACCTTGACTGTTACATTGTTAAAGTGGCTCCTGTTCACCCCAGCTGTAGTCAGAGGTGACTTGCTCCCTAGGACAGTATTCCAAGTAGGCCAAAGTTCCACCCCACCATGCTTCCAAGAGGAAATGAGGGCCTCAGTCTGGCCAAATGCTATCTGTGCCACACAGAAAGGAAAATGATCTCTTGTTTTGTGAAACCATAATTGTGAACCTCATCTACACTTGCCTTGCTTTTTTGGTCACCAGAACAGCATAGTGTTTGAGAGGAAAACAAAGCATGAATGAGGAAGAGATGAGAGGTAGTTGCCTTCATCACCACAGCATTGCAGTGTAGATGTAACAGCATTTATAGTATCTTGTGTAAACACCTATTCTTTTCTTCCCTGCTAGTCATTATTGTCTTCCACTTGCCTAGTGTTATTTCACACATACTAACTGTAACAGACCAGACCAGAGAGGGCTGTGCAGGGTTCAAGGAGTAGAAAGACAGCACAGAGGTGTCTTCCTCTGGATCAGATGATAATCTATTTCAGTGTGGAAATTAAAATCCTCCGTCTTTGTGTCTTTCATGCCACGTGCTGCTCAGGCTGTGTACTCTCAACAGCACTGCTCTTCTTTAGCATTAGCATCCTTTTGCTAAATGCAAAGATAAAGCTTGTCTCAAATATTCTCATCCTTCTGCATTTTCTGCTTAAGAAAATGTAATTTACGGCAGTAAGGTAGTCACCGTGGCCACCATTCATACTCTCAGCCCTCAAACGCTCCAAGATTTCATGCTCTCCTCTAAAAATACTGTATTGGTCACTTACACCTGAGTAACTTCGCTGTTCGAACTACCTTGAATAATTATTTATCATCAACACACTGAATTATCTCATTATTCACTCCTTTTTTTTTCATATTATTTATAGATATGTTAAACAGTACAGATCTGTTTGATAACACTGTCAGTGACCTCTCCCCTTTTGGAAAATTGGTTATCTCTATTCTTCATTTCATAATCTCTTAATGTCTCCCAAAGAGTAGCTTCCATTTTACTGATAGGGGCTTAGTTTTTGGAAGGAACTTGCAGTTGACAGTCAGGTCAAAAGTTTGCTGGGACTCAATGTATACTATACATCAAGATGATCTTTATGCATTTGTTGATTTCTTCAAAGTTATTGAATTAGAAAATATGATACATTGACAGAATGGAGAAGAATCACTTTTGATTTTGTAGAGGGAAGCTATGGCTAGGAGAAAGATGTAAGGCAAGGAAAAGAAGAGTGTGAAGAGAGAAGTGTTAACAACATTTGAGAAACTAATAATATTGGAAGGAGAACTGAAGTCAGCTCCAGAACGACTAAAATGATTTATTGTCTACACAGTCAAATCAGGATCTCAGGTCAAGGTTGGTGTGGGACAGCATGGCTCACTGTGAAGCTGGAGCAAATAAAAATTGTCTGATTTTTCCAGTATCAAATAATCACAGTCCTGAGGTTCTGATGAGGGTTTGGAGCCCTGGGAGTGGATAGGTAGGTTCACTGAAAGGTCAGTGGAACTAGGGCAAGTGCTATTGAGTTTGCTGATTGGAGTTGCTAGTGTTGCAATGAATGCTAGTGTTGCATGCCTGAATCTGGGCTAAGAACACAGTTGCTGCGTCAAATTTATTGTTGGATCCCGTGTATAGGTTCAGAGAGAAAACCTATTTTTGTGGATTCTGTTAAATAGCTTAAACATTTTTGCCTATGCGAGGCTTTTCCCTTGGATTAAAACAAAATAAATAAAAGCTGAAATTCAGAACTCAGCAGAGTAGAGACCAATTTTATCCTTCAAGCCTGCAAAGTAATCTAGAAAGATATAACAGGTAGTCATCAAAGAAAAACATTTGTTGTCAAAATAGTTAGTTTAGATTCAGAATATGGGTTTGGGGATAGATTTTGTTAAGAATTGGACTCTAATTAGGGCTCATAACACTGGAGAGTAACTATTTCAGTTTTCTACTGATTTATATGGAACCATGCAAGATCTGCCATCATAGAGGTGCTGACTTGTGGTCAGTCCTGGGGCAGACAGGAATGCCTATGTAAGTATGGGAGTAGGGTATATGCCCTAGTGTTAAGTCTCAGAGTGAAGATTAAGTGTATTCTTAACCTTCAAGACATTTGGGGGCCAATATTATTTCCCAGCAAATCTCACAGAAGGGTCTGGAAAACTAGCTTTAATGTTAGCTATTTGTTGTAGTATCTTGTATTGTCTGTAGAAGTAGTCTAAAGATCAGAACTAGTAAAAAGTAATGGTTTTCGTTATTTTTGAGGCAAATCATGTTTGGTGGACTCTGCCTAAGGCTGGAGTTAAATCCATATATTCAGAGATGTTTTGGAATCAGAGAAAAAGAAGATCTTTTTTTGTTGTTTGTGGAATATCCACATAAGAGGATAGAGAAGACATAACAGGCATATTGATCATTTTTGCCTTAATCCTAGCCAAGAAAATCTGATTGTTAGCCTATGGGGTTAGGGTTTTATAAGGTTGGAATGGATTAAATTCAGTGGTGAATCATCTGCAGCATGCAGAGATAAGATGACTTACAGCAGCAACAGGGACAGGTAACTGGGAAGATTGGTCTGTTTGGCCATAGTTGTACTGAAGGAACAGTTGGGAACCTGTGAAACCTTCAGGGATAACCCCAATCAAAAGAGGGCAACATAAATGCCAGAATTACCGGCATGCTCAATTCTAGCCAGAAAGTGAGCTAGAACTATATAAAATTGTGATTAGCTGTTGGGTTACTGGCAGTAGAAAAACAGGTTAGATTCTCCAAGACCAACATGGCCAGGATGAAAGGAGGTACTGGCAGAAACAAGGCTGTGGTTGTTGATGTCCTCATCTGATGTTAGCAGTCATTTCAAGTGTGATTAGTTTAGAGATTCAACTAATCAAAGATGAAGGATAGAGACCAAACAGCTAAGTTTTTTTTTATTGAATTGTGCACTTAGATGCTGAAAGCTGTTGCCAGAGAAGGAGAATAGCTGAGGCAGGAAATGCATAATGATGTGTTAAGACCTGAAGTGAAGATTAAATGTATTCTTAACCTTCAATACATTTGGAGGTCTACAATAGTCTTGGAAATTTCTCAAGGGTCACAATGAATTTGAGAACAGTATATTGCAGGACTGTCTTAAACCTAGTTTAAATAACTCTTAATTTCCAGTGCACATGCAATCATGACCAATTTATATTAAATTGTTGTTTCATTCTATTAATGATCCGATGATATAGAGATCACCATTCCCGTGTTCAAATTATTATGTAATTAAAGTCAGGTTCTCACACTAATAACCTTGTCAAACTCGTCAAAGAAGATGGAGGGCCTGCCTGGCTTTTACAGTCAAGACTGGTTGTTTTGCAGCTGAGCCACAGAGAGCCCTACACAAGGCTACCATTCACTGGCTGCTGTCGAAGGCTGTTGGCAAGAGTTCAAATCCAGCAGAACAGTTTCTGCCTTACTTTCTCTCATTCTCTTTGCATAAATCACACAGCAAGATTACAAAGAGATCTGACTTAGATCTGTAGAGCTAGGCAAAGCATACTGAATTGCCTTTCATTTCAGACCAATAGCAAAGAGAAGAGAGCTAAGCCTTCTTCTAGTCCAAAAGCTAATATGAAACTTAGGCATCAAGCAGCTAAGTGAATCTTAAGGGGAAAAAGAAAAGAAAAGAGAAGAGAAGAGAAGAGAAGAGAAGAGAAGAGAAGAGAAGAGAAGAGAAGAGAAGAGAAGAGAAGAGAAGAGAAGAGAAGAGAAGAAGAAAAACAGCCTTCAAGCAAGAACAGTTTCTAGGAGAGTTCAGAGAGAATGAAGTCTTCCCTAAGAAAAAGAATACAGAATAAGTTTGAGGTGGTCGTAGAATCATTTGATTTGGAAGAGACCTTTAAAGGTCATCTAGTCCAACTCCCTTGATGCAAGACTGAAAGAAATCGAAAACTGAAACCAAAGAACTACAAAACAAGACCAAAACAGCTGGAAAATAAATTCAGAAGTTCTTGCCTCGATGAGAGACTGAACTGGCTCCAGTCTGTAAATGAGACTGACTTCTTTGTTTCCTAAATGGAACCCTAAAACTTGTAAGTATTCACCTAAGTATAGTGTCTCTATTACCTTTTATCAGCTGTGCTGCTGATATCCAGCAGCTCTGGATGTTTTCATGGATGTTTACAGGGCCACATACCCTGTTATATACATCCCAGAGGTTTCTGTAACTCCCTTCAAATAGAATTAGAACATATACTTTCTCTTCTGTGCTTAAAGAAGTAGTATTGCTTAACAGGAAGTATTTTTGAGTTATTTAATGTTGCACTCAACACAAAAGTAGGAAACACAGCTTCTCAGACCAGGAATTTTTCTTCATGATATTGATTAAAAGTTGACAAAAACAAATATACACTTTCAGGTTCACTTTAGTCAATAACATCTGAAGTGCTAATGACCTAGTAGTGAAATCAGCTGACCACAACATACCTCACAATCTTTCCAGGGTTCCACACTGTGAATGTGAGCTTTTCTGCTTCTCTATATTGGCCCATTCAGAAAGCTAGTTGAAAATAAACATAACATAACACAAAGAAGCATGGCCAGCAGATCGAGGGAGGTGATCCTGCCTTTCTACTCTGCACTGTGAGACCTCACCTGGAGTACTGCGTCCAGATGTGGAGTCCTCAGAGCAGGAGAGACATGGACCTGTTGGAGTGCATCCAGAGGAAGGCCACTAAAATGATCCAAGGGGTGCAATACCTCCCCTATGAAAACAGGCTGAAAGAGCCAGGACTGTTCAGCCTGGAGAAGAGAAGGTGACCTGATAGCTGCCTTTCAATATCTAAAGGGGAGCTACAAGAAAGAGGGGGACAGACTCTTTAGCAGGGTCTGTGGGGATAGGACAAGGGGGAATGGCTTTAAACTGAAAGAGAGGAAATTTAGGTTAGATTTAAGGAAAAAGTTTTTCACAGTGAGGGTGGCGAAGCACTGGAACAGGTTGCCCAGAGAGGTGGTGGAAGCCCCATCCCTGGGGACATTCAAGGTCAGATTTGAGCAAGCTCTGAGCAATCTGATCTAGCTGTAGATGTCCCTGTACATTGCAGGGGAGTTGGACTAGATGACCTTTAAAGGTCCCTTCCAACTCTAAGGATTCTGTGATTCTATTCTATCCCAGAAGTGGGTTTAGGGTTCACCAGCTGACACTTTTAACAAAAGCCAAAATAGTTCTGTACATTCCAAATACATATAAAAATTAAAAAATAAAAATAAAATAAAAGTAAAAAAGAGGCTGAAAAAAGCTGCTATCACAAGTTTTATTTGCATACAAATGCCCATGCACAAACTGTCTGACTCAATGCCTCTTTGCCTGCCTCAGAATTTAATCTGCTGGACCTCCATTCACAGCTCTCACAGAGCTCCATGATGAAGCTGTCCTTGAAGAAACACCAACCAAGAGTTCACAACTGTAGCACGTAAATTCCTCTTGCTACACTGACCTACATCACCCTGCAAGTTCACCACTCCTCTTCTGGTTTCCAAGCTAGGAAACACAAGCATGAACAGATTATGGCTGGGATAGCTTCTAGAATTCTAGCTCTCATTACTCAAGGTAAAGCAAGTTCTTTACCCTTCCTTTTCTGCCAAGTGAATTTTGCTTGGTGGGAAGATATCTCTAAACCCACTTCCAACAGCTACATGGAAAGAGAAAAAAAGTCCCTTTTCTACAAATGAAGCTTAGCGTCTGGAGTCTTCCAGTGGTCTGCTGCCAAGGTATACTTTCAGCTGAATTTCTACTACTACTGCTGCTCTCCCTAGTGACACAATCTCATTTCCAGATTCCCCTTGAAAATATCCAGAAGAATTGTTCTAAGGTCACTTGTTTTGCTGTTTCTTAAAGGAAAATTTGTCTCAGCCTTCAGCCACCAGGTACAGGAATTCTCAGTTTCCTTAGCCACTCTTGTAGGGCTAATCCTGCTTAATCACCTTCTGCTTTTATTAAGGCTTCTTACATTAGTTCAAACTAAACTAGAGTAGTTATACAATGTTTAGCATCTTATGCTTCTCACTAGTTAAAGATGTATCCCCAGCTGGAGATCCATTCCACCTCTAGTTATAGGTACCACGGCAGGAAGGTTTTCAGTTATCCACTGCTATGAAGACTTCCTCATTGATCACAGGTTCCTATGGCCTTGCCCCCACTTAAGGTCTCTCTTGCCCAGGAGCTGTTAGAGCAAGAACTGCTGCTATAACAGTTATATTGGTAAAGAGCTGCTATTATTCCTCTCACCAGACACTCATATTTACGACTCTGGTAATTTTGACTGTAATTGATTTTGCATAATCTGGTTCCTTTTCCTGTTAACAACCTCAAAAGGTGCCACTCCAAAATACCATTTTTTCCATTCAAAAAGGAGGGGGGAATAAAGGGATATTTCTTCCGATTTATTCCAATACATTTTGTTTTTAAGAGAAAATAACTTTTCTTCAAATGACACAACAATGTACATCAGATCCAACTTCCCCAACTGACAGACTCCTTTATCACAAGATTTACTTTACTTAAACTTTCCTCAATTAACCTGGAGGACTCAGAAACTTCCAAATTGAAAATAAGCTTCTCTTGGCAGATTGCCATCAACTATATCTATTTATGTCTGTCAGCAAAGCCATTCACCTTTCTGAGACTTTTGAAGGTTCTTATAAACTATTCCATAACACTCATTCCTTTCTGTCATACTTGCAAGGAACAGACCTATAGCAATCACCTCCACACCATCACCTAAGTCTCACTAAATATCTGGATCTTCTAGGTAACACAACAAGAATGCACTCTACTCTTCAGTACGCTGATCCATTCATTACTATTCACTGTAGTAAATGGTGAATTTGTCCCCATCTTTCTATTAGAAGTGGAAAAATTGTGAAACTAGAAAAAAACACATAGTAGAGAACTAAGACCTGGCGTATATCCAAAGTCCAAAAGAAACATGCCATCTCCATTCCCCAAGAATTCTGAAGCTGCAAGGATTACACAGCAAGGTTTGCTCAGTCACGCCTAAGGGTGAGTTGGGCAGACGCTCTTAGCAATAAAGAGAAGACAGGCTTGACCAGCAGTCAATCTCAAATTTCTGAATCAACTGGATGGTCTCCATACTAACTCAGGAATAGCAATCCCTATGATAGATCTGGAATGGGAATGCGTGATCATGCAGTTCCATTTCCAGACATGATACTATAGTCTCTTTCTGTGAATAATTCCAAGTATTTAGAAAGAGCTGGTAGCTGATCCTGTTCTGGGAATGACTGCCAAGGTAATGGCTCTCTGGAACCTCCCCTTATCTTCCAGGATAAACCATCTACCACTCTTCTGATTCAACCTGGGATTAACAGCATTTTTTTACTCTCTGCCTACTGCCCCAAAGCAATCTTTTAAATTAAGATCTTCTCTTTGTTAACACAGATAAGTCTAATAAAACACCATAAGAATCAGTGTAAATTTTTTTCGTATACACATGGAGTTTGCACATAAGAGAATTAAAAGAATTATAAGAAAAGAAGAAAGGATGGAAAGCAAGCAAAATGGAAGGTCAAAACCCAGCCCTAGGGACCTTGACTCTACTCACCAAAGAACTTAAGGACAGGTGTAATCTTCACTTTACTTCCCCATCCCTGGAGGTGTTCAAGGCCAAGTTGGATGGAGTCCTGGGCAACATAATCTAATACCAGATCTGGAGGCTGGCAGCCCTGTCTGTGGCAGGGGGGTTGGAGCTTGATGATCCTTGGGATCCCTTCCAACCTAGGTCATTCTATGATTCTATGATACATGAGAAAGTGAAACTTCCTTTCACACTCATTCTTTTTCTAATGTTCTTGGAGACTTCAGTCTTTATTCAGTCATCATTGCTGTATGTTTCTTCATATTGTAATTGGATCATCTCCCAAATTCTGGGAGGACCCATTTGTCAGAGGAATCCTTGGGGTATATCTCCTATATAATGAAATTATTTGTACATTCATGTTCCTGTATTTTGTCTTCTGTGAAATTAGACTCTAAATGTATGAATATCGTGATCTCCCTGTGTGACCTGCTGGGAATTTGAATCTTAACCTGCACATTTGCCAGTCTCAAACTTAGAGACCCTTAATTCCTACGCATCATTTGAAATGATTTCCACAAATCTGTTTCATTTTTTCACCCTGAGTGTATGTGTGGCTTATTCACACACAAAAGCATCACACAGAACAAAACAAAGCACTACTGAAGCCACTAGCACTGTGTAAATCTGAGTGGTTTCCAATGAGCATTCTGTGCGGAGAAAATGCAATTACTGAAGTGTTGTCATGAAATTTGTATATTATTTGATTTTCCTTTTTGCATTTATCATCATTACCTACTATAGCAGCAGAGATGAACAACTTTGCTGTGAGATGCTCAGCCTAGTCCTTTCTGCAACTGTCTCTGTCCAAAAAAAAAAACAAAAACATGCGTGCAAGCAGCTACTTGGAAGATATAAGAGGGAATTACAGTTGAGCCACATGTGTGTAAGAATACTAATGAGCTGGGGAAGAAAAAAAAAAAAAAACACCTTTCTACGGGTCCTTTCCTGTTCTTGAGAGGAGAACAGGAGTTATCCCCATGAACTAATTCACATTTTGAGCCAAAGATTGAAAGCAAGCATCAGATGTGATCAGAATACTGTTGCCCAGGCTGAAGGAAACAAAAACTTGGACTTCTACAGTAAGTTGAGCAGCAGAGTGATCAAAACACACCTGTATATCTTGTTTTTCTTTTCTAACCTAAGAACACCATGTACTGTGCTCCTCAGAGTAAAAACTGTTGTTACATGCAGATTTATACACCTGCCAGTTGCCTTGCTCCCAAGATGGTTGTGTTTCTGAAAATAAATTGAAATATCTGGACCAGTAGGGGAGAAACTCGATGAGAAATAGAGGAACTGGAGCTGAGGCCCATCTCATGGGGGTAGAACTGCTACAGCTTCGTTGAAGAGCAGAAGAATGCCTACAGCTGAAGAGGGAATGTTGCTAGAAATACTAATCAAGCACTCATAAACTCAGCAATTTGTGATAGTCAAATTAACACAATCCGCTTAGCAAATCTTCTCTTAGAATTACTCAAATCCATTTTCATGATTTAGTTCTATCTCTAAAACTTACAAACTTACAAAATTATCTCCACTTGAATGCAGAGCAATATAAAAGATAATTTGTAGGGAAACAAATTTTAGCTTAAAATGAGAGAGACAATGGAAAAAGCAGTCCTATGCTGTTGAAGTCCGCTCGATTTTATAAACCAATAAAGTACAGATGAATAGATTCCCTGTGCAATAAAAATGGAAATAAGACAGATATATTTCCTCCTTGCTGCTCATTAAACCAGAAGCTTCTGCACTGTTCTGTGAGAAATACCTTCTCTCTCAGGACTGAAAGGATTTAGTGAAAGGCAAAATTTTGTGTAGCAGAAAACCAGCAAATTATCCAAATTATTCATGGTTTCCTGGAACTAATAATACCAAAGAAAGATAAACATACTCTTGGAGTAAGAGCTAGTGCTCCTGTTCTGGTTTCAGCCGGCAGGCCTGGAAACCCCACATAGCCTTTCGCTCACCCCCCACCTCCTCCCAGCTGGGATGGGGGAGAGAATCGAGAAATAAGGAAGAACTCGTGGGTTGAGATAAAAACTATTTACTAACAGAAAGAGGAAAATAGAGGAAAATAACAGTAATGATAATTGTATACAAAACAAGTGATTGTACAAAGCAATCGCTCACCGACCGCGACCAATGCTTAGCCAATCCCCAAGCAAACGGGCCCTCCCCGCTCACTTCCCTTCCTTATATTACATGATGTCATATGGTATGGAATGTCCCTTTGGTCAGTTTGGGTCAGCTGCCCTGGTCCTGTCCCCTCCCAGTTCCTGGGTCCTTATGCCTTCTAACTGCTTCACTGAGGAACAAACAATGTCCTTGGCTGTGTTCAACACTGCCAGGTGTTATCAGTTTTGTTTCTCTTCTAGGAACAAAACATAGCTTCATATCAGACACTGTGAGAGAAGTAACTTCTGTTAGAAACTAAGACAGCTCCATTACCAGAGAAGACAGTGATCTTAAATACAGAGTCGATAATGCAACTAGCAGCTACATTGGTTAACAGTTTCTTTACCTCATTTCACAAATAGAAACAGTTAAAAATAGATGTATGTATGTTCTATCAAAATACATAATGATCAGTTAAACTGAGACCCTAAAGAAGTATTGTACACCTCACTGGACATAAGAACATGACATCACAAATATTTATTCGTCATTTTCTTCCTACTGCCTGAGGCAGGACGTGTTGAAAGAACACTCAGGATTCTGTTCCAGTCTTGCCTTTAACAGCAAGGTACATCACATCAAGACATTCAGCCACACTAGAAAGTAAAGGAGCATCCAGTGATTTCGGACTAACAACAGGCCCAGTGGCACTGGAGAGAGGGAAGCAGAGCATTCACATGGACATCCAGAAGAACATTCCACACTACAACAGAAATAGCCGGGGAACCTGTGTCCTCCAAATGCCACTCACCTCTGAGTTCCCACGTAAGGTCCGTACTGGTGGCAGAATTCACAAATCAATGTGTTCTTCTAGTGCCTGTGGCTGGACAGTCAATTTAAACCAAATTTCTAGAGCATATTCTACCTGAGAAGTCGCACAATGCTGTTTTAAAAGTTGAAACACTTTACACCCTCAATATCAGGTTACGATAGATTTAGCTGCAAAAATCTAAGCTCTTCTCCCAACACTCATACACCTTACAATCAATCACTCTCAAGGCCCTGTGGATGCCTCCAGGATTGTCTCTTTGTCATCAAGAAGATCTAAAACACTGTCTTGCACTCTTAACTTTCACTAAGCCTCCCTGGGATAGTCTATGAGGAAGAAAAAGAGTTGGCTCTAAGGGTAGCCATACAATCGCGCTCCATAGCCCAGTGACTTCTCATCTTTGCAAGCAAAGTCTTAAACGCTTACTAAATGCAGACCTGCTAGGCAACAGCAATCTGCTTCCTAAAGGATAAAAAAGGACACAAAACTTCCAGGAAAATAGAAGGTTGAAATCAAAAGCAATTATAAAGACAGTTACTGTATTCTAACTGATGCAGTGGGCACAGAGGCTATGTATACTTAGATAAAGCATAATCACAGACTGCAAAGTTTTGGAAGGAGCTTTATAAGACAGCAACAGATATGAGCCTACTAGGGTTACAGTTTGAGCTGTAAGCATTACTTGTTAAAATATAACCTGGAGCAATTATAACCAGCAGAGGTATGGACAGAGGCAATAAATCCAGTTGTGGTTTTTTTTCATGTTTTTTGTACCTTCCATTTCAAAGAACTACACTCTAGAAATTAGGTGCTTTTACTGAAAGCCATTACAGAAGCATAGCATCCAAGGCAAAAAGGAAATTGCAGCTGTCTGGCAAGTTCATCTCAGTAGTCATAAGCAGCATCTGCTTGAATTTATCCCTGATGAACAAGCTGTGTTCTTAAATTGCCGTGTAATCTGAGAATCTTTGATTTAGACGTTTTCATTTAGAACTTGAGGGATTCAGTCTGAAAGATTGCCTGGATGTTTCTCAAAGTAATTACTACAGAATTACAAAGTTTTGTCAAGAGGTGCTAAAAATCAAAGTAATCAACATAAGCACTTTGAAGAACACACATCAGAGACCCTTACAGAAGCTTAGATATTTAATGAGAATATCACTGAAGAATTAAGATCCATTTTTCAGTTGATTCCAGAAAGTCCATTAATTCTCTTTCCGTCATAGATAGAAAAGTGAGGTGTACTGTGTTGATAAGATTGAGGCAAATGCATAGTATTTGTCTGTATACAGATGGTTTCCGCCTAAATAGACACCATTACTCTTTTATCTCTGAAAACATGGGCTAACCTAAGCTCTCACATAGAATCATAGAATGGACTGGGTTGGAAGGGACTCCAAGGATCACCAGGTTCCAACCCCCTTGCCACAGGCAGGGCCGCCAACCTCCAAATCTGGTACCAGACCAAGTTGCCCAGGATTCCACCCAATCTGGCCTTGAACACCTCCAGGGACAGGGCATCCACAACCTCTCTGGGCAGCCTGTGCTGAGAGTGGTGAGGTGCTGGAAAAGAACTTCCCCCTGACGTCCAATCTAAACATGCTTCAGCTGTAAAGAGCGAAGAGACTTTTCTCATTACATATAGGTTCAACAGTATTCATTATATATCAATCAAGTTAGCTACACAACTGTTGGGATAGGGGCAGCCAAACGCGGCTTAGAGGAGAAAATTGTGTGAAGGTTGAGAGGGTAACTAGAGTTCAGAGATTCAGGGGGGTAGCCGGGGACTACTTATCGCTTGGGAGATAAAAGCACTGCAAACCAATCAGAACATGCGCGTGCTCTGCGCGTGATCACCAATCACGAAACTGCTCAAGGCAGCACAGCCAATTAGGTAAATGCTTTCATGCATGATTGCTAATGCTTGCACTTCTAAGGGTTATATAGTGTATTGCCAAAACGCAATAAAGTGGAACTTACCTGCAAACTCTATGAGCTCGTCCCGTTTGTTCCCAGAAGCCCGGTCTCTCGACACACAACAGCGACCTAACAGTTCCTAACAAGGAATTCTAGATCTGGATCCTTCAGAGTGATTCAGGATTATTATTATTTGTGGTATGAAACATTCCAATCCATAGGGAATGAGTAAGCATTTAAAGATGGAACTTTGTTGAAGAATATTCCAAAGAATGAAATCTTTACCACGTGAAGAAAATAATTCATGCTATCAGTAGAACATTTTGTGTCAGCTTAACTCTGTTGTTTCAAGACGTGTTAAAAAGAACATGCAAGATTCCTTTCCAGGTCCTGGAAGACACACTTTTTAGCAGTAGGCAAAGCTAAAAATATAAAAATGCAATATATGTTCAGTATTTTCATCTCTTTTTGTTTATTCTATTCTTTTAAAATATACTGACAAAGAATAGTTATCAAGAACTAGGATGAACAACATTTTCTCAATTTCCCATGTGTCTCAGGGAAGGAAAAAAAAAAAGGAATTCTGTATGTTTAGTTTAAGCTCTCCTTAATTAAATGTTTAAAAAGAAATTGTCAAAGTGTTTCTCCTATTATTAATGGTAATTTTAAATATTGGTTTTCTGTAGAAAAGATTAGAGGTAAAATACTTCTGTATTTTGTAACTTTATTTAGTGAATGTGTCAACATTTATAATCAGTGGCTGCTTTTCACAGCACTTTGAGCACAGCACAAACAGTGAGCTCATTTCAGATGTTTTATTAGAACATATATTTTTAAAAGCCAAAAAGGCATGGATGTTCAGACAAGCAGAACATGGGATTTCTTTAGGAAAAAGAAAGTTATTCACTTCCTACTGCATCACAGAAGAGTGAACTTTGAGCTTACTCAGGTCAACATACACATTCCATCACTCCTATCATTCAAGCTGACCAGCTGAGCCATTCAGATTTCCTTTAAAACAAAAACCAAGCTCTACTTTACAATAGGAATAAGAATGTTTTCAATTAATATTTCTACATATCTTGGGCAGACCTAAATTTCTGCTTCTTCCAACTGATTTAAGCCTGAAAGTTAGGAATATCAGCATGCAGAGAAATTTTATTACCTAGAGAAAGAGAAGCATCATATATAAACCATAGTGATTGCCAGAGAAGAGAAATAAGAGAAGCCAATTGAAAACAAGGGTATCAAAATAGAGCAAAAACAACATTAAAACGAATGATAAATACCAAGAGAAATATTATTTTTGAAACAACTTTTATTCTCATGGCAGAAATTATGATTTCAACAAATCATAATTTTTATCATGTGGAATATTAAAATTGTTTTTGATACAGATCCCTATTTGCAAATGTGATGTTCATTTCTATTATATCATGCAATATATCCTTCTAATTCATATACAGTAATTGTCACCTACATTACAGAAAATATCTTCTGTATCTTGGCAGAGCATTTTAGGTAGTCGAAGTTTTCTGCTGCTTGTAGAACCCTAAAATATTTTTCAAGTGCAAAAATGGATCCTCAGCTTTAGTTCTGTATGGTTTCAAAAGAGCACTTAAATCTATTACTGTAAATCTGGATTCCTGTAACATTACTGAAAAAAAAATGCAGAAGGTAGGCAAAGGTAATGCACAGAAGCTGGGTAACAAATTATACAGAGAGCACAGAGGGATGAACGTTTCAGGTTTGGCAGCTCTACATGTACCATTAATTGCTAAAGTAAAAGTAGCAGCATTTTTAAAACCTTTTTCAACTAGAAAATGAGTGAAATACAGCCAACATTCCCTCCTTCTTGATGCCAATTTATGACCTAATTGCAATGGAAAGTCACAAGAATTAGAAGGTAAAAGGCTTGAGCACAATACACTACTGACCGCAGGATATTTTGGCCATATACGTAGGTCACTTCCTAAGTAATGCCTCCTATTTATTGACATGGAAACTACAGCAGATACAAGGAGTACAATAACACTGTTTGATAGAGCTAACTCTCAGGTACAAAACACTAGTTTTCAGCATAGTCACCACCATTAGCTATGCGTTTTCACCAGAGATGAACAAGCATGCCACTCGCAAAAATCTGCACCAGTGGAGGTGACCCACTCTCACTGTCACCACTACTGAAACACACCGCTCACCACCTCACTGTGCTCACATCCACTCTTTGGTCTCCATAAATGTACAGCAAGCATCAATAAATGTCAGTGGGTACAATTTTTTCCACATGGATGAATTCAGTGACATATCTTTGCTTCCATGTCAGGCGCCATTTTGTCAGACTGCCCTTCTGCTGTCATCTTTCGCACAGTAACAAAATGTAACGGAATATTGGTGAGAAGGTTCAACCCTCACTGCCATACCACCAACATCTGCCTCTGATGTTGTGGGCCAACATAATAAAATAGGAGGGATTACCTTCAGAGCAGTCCTTTTAGAAGCATAAGAAAAAGTGTAATACTAGGTTAGTACAATCCACACTAGGAAACACTGTGAGTGGGACAAGACGGATAGGTCTGCGATTCTTAGACTGTTGTTACGCTATGGCTAATGCAATATAGAGTGAAGAACAAGCAGAATTTTCACTGGAGAAAGGCTGCAAGAATTTTTTTTGTCTATAATGAAGAAGGCAGAGTAGCATGGACAGTTATTTTTCCACAGAGCAGAGGCAGTCATACCCATGGTCTCAGGGCAGGGTAATTCCCAACTCCTCCTGTAGCTGATGAGCCTGCCCTTTCTGATCATTGCCAAACGCGCTCAAGAGAAGGTCCTTCCACCGCTCATATGACAGAGCATGTGGACATATGGCACAAGGACATGAATAAAAATCACTGTTTTGACCATACTGGTACAGTCATAGTGTTTATACTACTGTAATCTGTTTCCATAAGTGAAAAAGAAAGACTATATAGGTGTAATAATCTTCAAGCAATCATAAACCTTTGCAACAGGAGGATTTATATCAGTATAATTAGCTTAAGAAGGCAAAAGTATACTGTTATGTCATCTAGGTTTTTTGCAGACAACACATTTCAGTATATTCTAAGGCCAGATACCTGTGCTAAGATATTTATAACAAACTATGTTCTATAAATATCTCTTCTTCAGAAAGGTAAGCACTGCTAGGGCTTAAGTCATGCATTTCTCCAACAATGTAAATACTAAATGAAAGGCCTTAGGTGAATGAATAGTGATCTTAATCAACCACGCTCAATGAACCACAGCATTATAATTTGATCTTCTTCATTACATATTACTCAGCATTAGATAAATGGAGAATACTGTGTGAATTCGCCAAGCACAGCTGAGGTTTCTCCTCCATAACTCCTTCAATTAATCATATATAGATGTTGACTTTATATTGTATTTTGGGTTGTTTATCTTACAGCATATCACAGCTCGTAATAAATGAGCTCACTGTGCAAATCTGCATGCAAAGGAAAGTTTTAAATATGCTAACAACTTTCATATTTAGTACATTCAACAAAGCATCTGGAGGAAGTGGCCCAAAAAAAAAGCTTATAAATGTAGACTTTTAAAACTTAGTCTTGCATAAATCACCAAGTGATGGTGCAGTTGTGCAGTCCACAGAAAAACAGAGAGGAAGACATGTACATAAAGTGATGTGGGAATCTAATAGAAAATAGGATATTCCAGTCTTTCAAGTTACTCTGTGACCAGAACAGCGTATTCCAAATTTTATGAGATAAACAGATATATGGTACTGTTCCTGCTAGTAACAGCTACCAATAAAGCATGCTCATTGAGAGCAAGTCCTGGAGGAAAAGAACATTTATTTTTCATTAAATGGGCACTTCAGGGTATTCCTAGTTTTATGATTTGTACAGTTCCAAATTCCTCTGGAGGCAGATTGAAGAGCATGCCAGGAGCTGCCTGTTCCTCAGGTCCTGCTGCCAGGAATAGAGACATCAGTCCCGCTTCTGTGTTGCCAAGTCAATGCTCATCAGACTTTGTTAATCTTGTGCCTAAGGCAAGCCCTGCTCCTGATGTTGTCCAGGACATTCATTTCTCTTCTATACTGGAAACACAAGTAGCTAACAGAGATTTTACTGAGAGCATTGGACTGCTTTGCTCCTGGGTCCTACCATATCACATAATATACCACTGTCAGCAGATGGCTTCCCTACTCTACTTTGAAGCACTATAACCAGAATTTTTAAGATTAAAAAAATGCTTCAGACAACATAATAAGCAGCCTCTTCTTCCTTAGCCTTGGTTACTAACGCCTGAGTTTGTGTGTCAGGTGTGCTCTACTCTTCACCTGTCTTTATATTCAGGATGGGGTTTGACAACCAGTCAGGTTGATAACTTGTCAAGAAACATCAGCAGGTTGACAAGAAACACCAACATCTGCTAGCAGAGCACAGTCACATTCTCCTGACCGACAGTCATCCTGCATACATGAAATAAGTCAAATAATTTTAGAAAAATATTAGAGAAAATCCACAGTAACAGTATTGGGTCAGATAGGTTTAGGGGATGTATGATCAAAGTCACATTCTTTCTATCTGAATTATCTTTCTATCTCTCCTTACCGTTGCTTTCTTTAAAATTTTATATTTAAAATTTTATGCTTTTGGATTTTCCGAATGTTTTACAAGAACACAAGACACTAAGATGAAAACAAACAAAAAACTACACCAAGTAGTTAGAAAACAAAATTTCACACAGTATGCTGCAGAACTAGGTACTCCCTGACATACAGTCTTATTGCAAATCCCTCTTACTGAAAAAAGTTTCACTCCTGCTCTGAAGCACAGATTGCTTCCTGGTGAGCCCCCAGCTACTGGAATAATTACCTCTTATTATTAGCTACTAAGCATTGTCCTACCAATGTTCCTTCTGAGCGGTGGTAATTAAGGAGATTATATTAGCTGTTCTGGTCCATGTCCTCATTCTGAGTGCTAATATGCAATGCCTTCGCAGAAGAATATGAAATCCACTTCTATCATTAGTTTCATTTTTGCCAGACCTCCTATTAAGCTGCCTATCCCAGCTATTGTTAACTTGCAAAAATGGAGACATCTTCCGATAGAAGATCCTAAATTAGGAGGTGATATCCATTGGATAACCTCACAGGGAAAGAGAAAAAAATCTTTTTTAAAATTGCACACATATAATCAGTGACTTAATCCATTAGATGTGATACTTGAAATTCTGTTTTTGCTTTAAGACAAGTTTGTTTCATTGTGTATAGTTGTTTGAAACTGGAAAGTGACAAGTCAGGAATACAAAGAACTCTCTCCTCTGTATTTTCAGTTGTCATAGAATCACAGAATGGTTGTAGTTGGAAGGGACCTCTGGGTCCATCCAACTCCCCTGGCTCAAGCACGGACACCTGGAGTTGCTTGCCCAGGCCTATGTCCAGGCTGCTTTTGAGAACCACCCCGAACCTTCTCTTCTCCAGGCTGAACAGTCCCAGTTTACTCAGTCTCCTCAAAGAGAGGTGCTCCAGTGTATCATCTCTGTGGCTCCTTATTGGACAATCTCTAGTGTGTCCATCTCTTTCTTGTGCTTCAGAGCATGGAAATGGACCCAGCACTCCAGGCTTGGCATCACCAGGCAATGCTTTGCCTAATGCAGCCAGGAACACTCCTATCCTTCTTTGCAGCAAGAGCATGTGGCTGGCTCACACTGAACTTGGTGCCCACTAGGATTCTCAGTGCCTTTTCTGCAGAGCTGCTTTCCAGCTGGGCAGCCCCCAGCATGTATCAGTGCGTGGGGTTGCTCCTTTTCAGGTGCAGAGCTTTGCATTTCTCCTTGTTCAGCTTCATGAGGTTCCTCTGGATAGCAGCTTAACCATCTGGTATAACAGCCACTCCATCCAGTTTTGTTATGGGTTAACAGCCTGAGGATCAGAGGAGCTGGTGCATGTCTCCCCATAATATTAAGTGACAAAGTTTCATCTGCACACCCACAAAGGCGCTCACAGACACCAGCAGGAGGCGGAGCCAAAGTAACACCCTGTCAGGCTCTCACGGGCCCATGAGAGGCACACAAGGGGACACAGTGGCAGGCAGGAACCCAAATTAAGGACTCATAACGTTTCCAGGGCTGTCCCAGTAAAGATCAGCCCCATTGTCCAGGTGTGAAGCCCATCAAGATGAGGAGCGGCTCTCTGGAGCACCTTTCAGACAAAGGAGGGTTGCTGCCTGGTGGTGGGGCACATGGTGGGTTGTAAGGGAGGAGCACTTGGGGACTGCACAGCACATATTATGGGATGTTCTGGGGAAGAATCAAAGGCAGAACAAAGGAGTGGTTTTGGAGAATCTGGGAGGAACAAGACTGAGAAAATAGAGCGATAAGGGAATTAAGAGGCCTGATTGGTGTAAATAGTTGGTGGGACAGTACACTCGTCTATGTCCTCTACCTGAAGTTCTGCCTGGGTCAAAGCCTCTGCTCTGGCAGTGACAGCTGCTCCAACAATCGCTGCAGAAAGTGCCCTCTGGCACCTGAGAAAGTCTATGTTCTGAACTGAGATGAGGTCCCTTTTCTGTATGTACTGCTACATCTGCAGGCTGCCTATGAGCTGTGCTCCAGGCCTCAACTTGTACATGCCTCTGTCTAGCACTAGCCAAAAAAGGTGCTTGCCTCTCCCTAATCAGGCATTAGTTATCACAAAGGAACTCTCTGATCAAGGACAGCTGAGTTTGTTAGAGCTACCAGAGCTACGTTTACCTTCTCCTTATGCTTACCTGGCAGCAGCTGCCACCCTCCAGTTCTTCTGAGGATTCCCAGGAGGTCCAAAACCCCAGGCAAAGAGCCCAGAACCTCAAGAAAATACAAAGATGACAAAGAAACTGAGCCCAGAAACTGCTGCCTCTGCTGACTGCCCCCGTTAGCTGAGCTCTACAGTTAACACAGTTCTTCACTTCTCCCAGGTACTTGTCCAACACATCAGAAACGCAGCTATTGCTGTTATTTTTACTCTGTATGCTAGTGAGCTCAAACTTTCTCAAGTTAAACCTTAATTTAAGATCAGTTTAGAACTTATCATCATGACTTTAGAAGAACTGAATCTTGTTTTTGGAGATCTTTACATTCAGTAAAGCCTTTAAGATACCTCTTTAACAACAAAAGATGAAGCAATTTAGGATTTTCACTTAAAATTTCACTACAACTTCTCCAGTTCTCCAAAAACGTTATTTTTCTCTTTAAAACTCTTGTTCAGTTGATTACTTGTCTCTATTTCCCAATTCCTAATAATTGCGTAGGACTTGATCCTTGCTTTAAACGAGACCAAGGGTGGATTTATTTGTGAAGTCTAGTTTCAGGCTAACTCAAGCTAAACCTTTCATTCTCTCTTTCTTTTTAAGGAATAGGCACACAGAATCTTTTTGAAGATTTTAATGCAGGTAAGAAGATCCAAGATTTAACTTGTATTTCTAAATTAAGATTTTTATATGAAGTCTTTCTGAACATTTACCCACAAGTTAAGTTGTGCTGAAAAATTGTAAGATCATAATGTCTCTGTTTCTCTGGATACACAACAGCAATATGCAAGACAGAGCAAAATTTGTCTTTTCCATGCCAAAATAAGCAATGTTCACTACATCTCTATTTGAGTCTTCCTTTAAAATCTGAATAGAAAAGGACACCAAATTAGAATGTCCTTCTAAATGATACACTTAATTTTAATTAAAGGCCGTGAGAGTAAGAAAAAAACCGCAACCATGAATGCACGCAGACCAGAAAAACTGAACAAGGAAAATGTGGGACTGTTGCTGAATGGGGCAGACAATTTAATGAGACATGCAGGTAAGTCTGAGGTGCTTAGTGCCTCCTCTTCCTGTCTTCAGCAGAAACATCGCTGAGGTTTCTGTGCTTACAGTCTCTGCTGAAAGAAAACAAATCAGCAACAGTGACTGAGACAGGCATTGCTTGAGAGAATGAGACTCTTAAGAGTCCATAGGATGCAAAAGGCTGTGCCCTACAAGGCTGAGAATTGACTGATGCCCTTGCAAGGCTGCCTAACATTTTTTGAGTTTATAGAGACTGGCACATCTCCTCAGTGACTTGAAAAAAAGGCAAATATTGCACCCATTATAAAAATAGGACAAAAGGATGAGCCAGAGTATGGTCAGCCTCACTTCAGACCCTGGGGAAGTCATGGAGCAAGGCCTCTTGGAACACTTCTGGGTGCATGAAGAAGGGGTTCCTTCCCTATGAATTGATGAAGCGAAAGTCATGCCTGACCATGAGAGAGGGGAGACAGCAGAAGGTGTCACTTACCTTGACTTCAGCAAGCATTTTGACTTTCTCTCCTGACACACTTCTGTATCCACATTATAATATTCTTGTCTGGATAGGTGAATAATTAAATGAGTAAAAACCTTATGGGATGGTCATACCCAGAGGGTTGTGGTTAATGGGGCATACTCTGCCTGCATGCCAGTAACAGCCGAAGTACCACAGGGTTCTACTGAGGGGTCTGTCCTTAACATCTTTACCAATTTCCTGAAGGAGACAATGGAGTGCTTACTCAAATGCTGCAGATGACACCAAACTGGAAGGGGAACAAACTGGTTTGCTTGATAGCAGGGCTGCCATTCCAATGGAGGTAGGCAGGCTGGAGGAATGGGCTGACATGAATCTCATGATGTCCAACAAGGGCAAACATGAAGTTCAGCACCTTAGAAGGAAAAACCCCCTGCAGTGCTACAGGCTGGGGGACTGACTGTCTAGGTAGCAGCTCTGTAGGAAAAGAGTGGAGGACCACAGCAGCAAGCAAGCCGAACGTCAGCCAGCAGTATGCTCTAACAGAATCCTGGGCTAGACCAACTCCCTTTACTCATTAGATCGCATCTAGAATACCACAATTTTTTGAATCTTCTAGTACAAGGAAGACATCAATAAACTAGAATGAGTTCAGCGTGTGGCTACTGCAAGGGCAGCAGTAGGTTCCCCTATGAAGAGAGACCAAGGAAACACCTCTTGTTCAGCCCTGAGGAGATGCAGCTACAAAGGGACCAAGCAGCAGCCTCTCCACACTCACAGAGATTATCGAGGCAGTCAATCTCTTAAATGTAGTGCAGGAGGACAAAAGACAACAATCATACGTTGAAACTGGAGAGCCTCACACAGCTGTACAGAAAGACTTTTCCTAATGAGGACAGAAACATAGGAGCAGATTGCGTAGACGTTATGCTTCTGCATCTCTGGATGTTTTCAAGACCTGACTGGATAGAGCCCTGATCAATCTTATTTGATCTCACAGCTGACCCTGTTTTGAGTAGGAGGTTGACTTAGAGATTATATATTCTGAGGTCCCTTCCAAACTGATCTGTTCTGTAATATTATAATATTTTTCCTGAACACTGAAGGAAAGGCATATGAAACCACAAGTTTAATGAATTCATAAACTCCATAAAGGCATTTACAAATGAACATAAATCACTGCACAGAATATAAGCATGAAGGACCGCAAGTCATAGGATCCCCCTGCAATAACAGGTTATTGAAAAGGATTTGCAGAATATCATTCTTCCATGCCCTTATTCAGCACAGCTTAAAAATTGCCTGCAGACACCTTAGGGTCAGATGAGAACTGTTTATAGTGAAGGTCAATGGTGACACAAGAACAAGCGTGTATAATGAAATACAGTTAGGCTGTAATTAGAAGATTTGTAGCCTTCTGAGGAATTAAATTCTGGAACAAGTTGGTAATAGGAGTAATTGGGAATAACAGAGCTAAGTGGTTTCAAGAGCTAAGGAACTTTATCCAAGAGATAAGGTAATCAATGTCCAAAAATAATTAACAAAAGTTCTCAACGTGAGAACTCAGGAGACTCTCATTCACTATGCTAAAGAAGTATCTGAATATGAGTCTACAGCCTATGTGATGGAAGTCATAATTGCCTTAAAATGTGTGATATTAAAATGTAAAGTATCAATGCTGGTCTTTAACAGAAGGATCTGAGTAAAAAGTACACTCCTGCCTTGGCAAACCTGTAATACTTTTCCCTGCTTTACAGTAGATTTTTGCCACAAAAAAAAAGTAACATATAAATACCAGTATTACTCTGTATTCCACGAGCTCTGAATTGCAGATTTTTACTAGCAAAAAATCACAAAACCAAAAAAATGCCTGACAGATACAGTGTTGAAGAGTTTACAGACTGCAGGACAGAAATGGCACAACTGAATGGCGTGGGCTACACAAACACTCTGGACACATTTTCTTCAGAGAAATAAAGATCATCCCTTGGGCTGTAACAGAACATTACTGTATGTAGCAAACAGTGTGAGCCATCATTCATAAATTCATAAATGCTTTTTCCACAGCAGGTGGTACAAGAATGATGGGATAAGACACCAATGTTTCGGTCAGATGAAGACATGAATTCTGTTATATGCTGAAGCTCAGCCAATTTATATGACCCACAACTCCTCTACATGAGGCTACATGGCCCGCTTCTGCTCAGAGTGACCTCCATTAGTATCAAGGGTATACAACAATACATAGCCATCATAACTTCATACCACAAATCAAGAGAAAGGACAGAAATAGCCTTGTGTCAAGTTGCTTTTCTTGATCTACTAGAAAGTAACAGCATCTCATCTACACCTCAGGTAAAGAGTATTAAAGGCTTTCTGAACATTCACAGCAAGATAAACACATTATTACAGAAGAGAAAATGAAACAAATGGATAACAGTCTGGATAACACATTCAAAGAAGCTTAAACTTGAGATTATTTCTATAGATATCTGAGCAGCCTGATCTAGCTGTCGATGTCCCTGTACATTGCAGGGGAGTTGGACTAGATGACCTTTAAAGGTCCCTTCCAATTCCAAGGATTCTATGATTGTGCACTTTAACCTTATAGAAGCTGCTTTTCAGGAAATTAAGTACTTTGCAAATGTCACACTACTTGACAAAATGAAGTTACCACATTATCATTTAAATCATTATTTTTCTCACAGTCATGTCCTTGTTCTAAAACGCACAGCCATAGCTTGCAGAATGTTATTGGTAAAGAATTCATAAACACAATGTCACAGTTTCCTCCATGTTTTCCAAGGATAGAGTATGGCCTCTCATATTAAATCAGGAGGAATCTGTAAGCCAGCTTCAGTGTCTCAACCTGTCTATCAGCTTTCACCTGGGACTCCAGCTGTTCTTTGTCATCTTGCTAAGAGCTGTGAGAAAGCTAGAGTGCCAGAGGCAACTCGAGTCAGGTTCCTCATGGGGAACAGACTGAATGAAGTGCTAGGAACCACTGTTCTTAAATATGACAATTCCACATCAGAATTGTTCAGAATTGTCAATACTTTTCAGAAAAAAAAATAATCAGATTCCACAGTCAAAGAGCACAAAGGTTCCTGCCTTCAGATTTCACAACTCTTGAAACTTTATTTTTTCTAAGGATATATTAGGCATCAGCTTCTTGTTCCAAATTCACATTTTCAGTGTTTTAAGTGCAAATGTAAGAATTTATTATTTATTTTTCCATTTGAAAGCTAAGAGTTCAAAATTAAAATGAGGACAAGGGAGCAGCACAGGCTTAGTTTGAATATCAGGAGTATGAGATATATCTGGGTTTCGGTGTATTGCAGCTGAGTGATGCATCTGAACTTTGGTAAGTACAATGCTTAAATCCAACCAATTGGTGTAAAACACACAGTATTTGGCTACCAAGAATATGTGACATTGCACCATTTGATCAGAGAATACCTAAAGAAACCAATATGGCAAAAACAGGAAGAAACCAGAATGGATCATCTGTATCACCCCATCAATTACACTAGGATAAAAACTCCACTTTTTCATTTAGCAGCAGAGAAAACAAATCTAATTTTTACATTAAAAAAATTTTTGTTATTGAAGAAAGTGATTTTCTTCCTTCACATAGCATCTGGACACACTGCACATGCTATTCTAGTTCCCCAGTACAAAAAAGTTGCATTTATGTGCCCTGCTAAAACGACAGAGCATCCATTGTTTATTATTTTATTATTTGAAACAAAGCAATTTCCCTTTCACTTAATGTTTCTTCAATTTATTGATGATCAGAAGAGCTTTGTGTCTTTTAAATAATTCCTTTGCTAAATAGCTTCCGAAGAACAATCGAGATGAAAGTAATAGTTGATTGAGAATTAAATCAGTGTACAGTCATGTAAAGAGAATGATATGCTCCTGTCCATGCACAAAAGCCCTGGAGATTTTACTGCACGAAGTCCCCTTCAACCATACTGCTAGAAATGGACTGTTCACCTTACACTTCAATATTCATTCAACCTGGCTAGGGTTACAGCAATCCTTCATTAGCTAGTTTGGCTATTTGGGAGTTCTCTTGCAAATGTCTCTCCAACTTTATCTCAAGCTCTACCTTCTTCTTCCATTAAGCATCTACACATCCCACATCTACTCCCAAATGCACCTCAAGGCTAAGATTAATCCTTTCTGTGATAATAACTTTTCACTACCTAATGGAACCATCTGGTTTTAATACTGCTTTGGAAAGTCATACTCCCAACATGCTGCATTCGCATAAGGTACGAGTCATTACAGAGATTCTGCAGAGACAATTCCTACAGTACTTCCTGGAAAAGCGATCTTGACAAGTGATGTGTACAGTTCTTTCCAAAGATTTACTAATAAAGTATCTATATTAATATAAATATTAAACATACAAATATCTCTCAGAAGATGTTAGTCCAAGGCAAGACTTTAAATGAAAACATAACTTCAATTAGATTTTGTTATAAAATTCTGGAAATATTTAAAATAAAAACAGCATCCCCATTCTTTGTTTCAAAATGATTTCATGTCTCAAAATGGGAAAAAAATGTGAAACAATTTTATTCAATTGCAGTTACCAACTTGTAACAACTTTTAAAATAATATGAAACAGGTTGTTTTTTTTTTTGTTTTTGTTTTTTTGTTTTTTTTAATTTATTTCCTTTAGGTAAAAATTTTCTGTACAAGTCCATAGCAAGAAAATCTCTCATTAGAACTGCATTCCTAAAATTCAACAGAGAATTTCTCATAAGCTGTATTTCTAGCAAAAGAGGTCCAGAGACCTACTTGTTCACAGGTCAAGAGGCACAGATTGCCTCATGTTCTGCTTGCAAAGGCTGAAGTTTGTCACAGGTTTGTCTTGGAAACAACTAGTCAAGAGCAGTCAAAAAAATCATCAGAAATTAAGCTAGTAAGTAAATAGCGTGGATTATCAGGATCCAGTGCTCCTTCTCTGTATTCTTTATTTAGCAACACAGATGTAGCCTCACAAAGTTCAAGACCCTGCTTTTGCTGTTGCTTTTGCAAAACTTCTACAGCACTTCTGAAGATCTGTCTAGTAAGAACTTCTCAACAGAAAAACTGAAAAATTTGAAGTTCTTCCCACGTGTGCAAACCAGATGACATTATGATTGGAAATAATTGTACTTGTGGATTTGATGAAAATTTGAAAATAATTTGTATACTTATGTAGCTTATGATCACGTTGTTTCTAGGTGTGGGAATCAAAGTGCATGGATATATGAATTCCCACTTGCAGAACAGGTTGATACAAATACTTTTTACATACTCAATCACTGATTCTTCAGACCCTAAAGAACAGATAGGGCTTTCAGAATAAGTTATTTCAGTTGAAATCATAATACAAAAAATAAGAAAATGCACCAAGACAACATGTCTAGTCAAAACGACTCTCCAGTTATTTGCTTACTCTGGCTTTCCAATTCCTCGCCACCACCGAAGAAAAAAACCACAGGACATGGATGTTGGCTTTACTGTTTTCCAAACAAAAACAATGTTCTTAAATATATTTCATTCGCCTACAGCAAGCTGCACATTTGGTACTTTAAAAATGTCACAGCTACTACAGATGAATGCTGCATCATTCACGAAATCAGACTGCAGTTTTCTCAATTTTGTGATTTCATTCACAGCAGGAACGAAAGATCAGAAGAACCCTAAGAGATTGCTTTGGTACACTGATTGCAGGGCTCTCATTTAATGCACAGTCTATCTGCAGAAGAAAATGAAAATTGCTTTTTAAAACAATGCTATGACTGCACATTGAATAGTGGTCTTGGTGATAATTCTGGAAGTAAAGCATCCAACATCCAATGTATTACATCTAAAGTTATTTATTTGCTAGTACAATTTAGCAGAACTGTCCATAATGATTCAGACTGTTTGGAAAACGGTTTCTAGTTTAAATCCAACAAACTTCAAAAAATTTCTAGTGTGTCAACTGACAGTGACGAACTTCAGTGTTGTGCAGCTTATGTTCTAAGCACCCACATTTATTTAAAATCGTGAATGAGTTGCAATATAATTCTCAAGAAACTGCTTAAGATCTATTAAGGCAGCAAAACATTCGGTACTTGCTAAGGTTTGACTGCATTCAGACAGTGATCTGTATTATGTACTGCAAATACAATTGATTACATCATCGATGAATGACTTCATTTTATCCAAACAAACAAGGTTCTGTCCCAACAGAGTTTTGCACAAGCACTCAAATTCAGCCACTTAAATTTATAGCACCAATACATCTCAGCTACAATTCTGTCTTTACAGAACTATCTCAAAATGTGCCATTTCAACCAATTAAACCATCAAAATAAAGCTTAAAAGGGGCTTGCAAGGTACAAAGGTCTTGTGGTGCTTCTCAGCTATAGAAATAGTAAAATTTCAATTTTTTTTCATACATAAGATTCAAAAGATACAGCTTAGAATGAAAAGTACAAGTTGACATACAATTTTTTCAAGTGTCAGTGATAACTGAAAATATTATAATATGAAGCAATAAAAGCAGAGTTTAAAGCTACAGAAAAGTTAGAACCTACAATTCAACAGGTCAATATGTGTACCTATATACATATTTATTTTTGATATACTCATAAGCATCTTTTGGTATTTTGTTGCTTAACTACTTTCCTGTACCTTCTCAAGTATTCCTATTTCCATAATATAAATATTTCTAAAAAGAGAATATTTATCTAAAGTTATTTTTAAAATGTCTTTTGAAATGACTGAGTTTTCTCCACCTCAATCTTTTAGTCACAGCTCACAAAAAACATAAAAGGCAAATTTGTTAATTTTGGCCTTCAGCATCTTTGCAAAAGAAAAACAGAAAACAGAGTCAACGGCTATTCAAAATTTCACTTTACAATGAGCTGAAAAATTTTAACGTTTCACTAATGCTACCCTAAACTGAAAGCCCAATTCTGTCTGCTTTTGAGAAATAGAAATTTTAACTTTACTAGAAACGGGATTAGAACCAAAATCAATTCAAAAGGAATAAAAATAATAATACAGTAGCATTATGCTAACTAAAAATGGATGCTCAGTAAAAAGAATACAAGGCAAAGAACAGAATAGTGCACTGTGGTTTTATTGATGGCAGCAAAGACAATTTGCTTCTTTCATATGTAAAAAGTATTTAGCTTCATTTAACTAAGAACTTTAAAAAAGTCTCTTGTATTTGTCTCAGGTCCAAATTCCTTCTGCTCACACCAGCTTCCTTTGTTCCACCCTGTTGCTTGGAAAAAGCCAGAAGTTCTAGAAGTCTTCATTAAATTGGAGCTGCCAGTGAATTTTTCCTCACTCCAAGAAAATTGCTAAAAGAAGAAAAAGAAACACAATAGATAAGACCCCAAACTCTTTGTAGAACATATTTCACTGCTATTTCTTCTTTTTTTCTCCTCCAAAAGCGTATATGTCTACTTTTCTGTACTTAAAGATATGTGCCTTTAGAAGAATAAGTCAGAAGATTGCACTTCAATGCAATATATATATGATTGGTATAATACAAGGAAAGAACACTCTGGCAATGCCTTCTTACAAAATTCAATTTTCCATTGGTAAGGACTTCAATACAGAATTCACAGCAAGTCTGAAAAGGTGTAGATTAACTTTGTCACTGAGCAAAGGAAGACCTAAGGAACAGATAATGACCAAGCACTCAGATTGACACTCTTCGGTGCTTTCCAGCTCCTCCAAAAGCCATGACCCTTCAAAACACACATTTCTGATTACTTGCTCACCTTCTATTTCATACTATCATGACATTCGACCCAGGAAATGTAAGTTCAGTAAGTATTTTTTTTTTTTATTATTACCTTTTGCCTCTAATCTTTAATTCTATGGGAGGAATATGTTAATTTTCATATTTGTTAAAACTAGTATTGACTACTTTGACACTAAGCAACATAGAATGAATTCAAAGAATCTCAGAGCAGTGCTCTGATTGAGCTAGTGTCCTCTACTTCATGCTGTTAATATTAATGAACCGTAATTTCCAGGCCAAGCGCATCCACACTGAAGTATTGACCTTAACATGACTCGCTATTGCTCCATCTTCATAGTAATCACCAAGTCACATCTTCCTGCATGTCTGCAGCAATTGTTCCTAACATTTCAAGTGAGAATTTCTTCAGGATACAAAATCCATTTAAAAAAAATCTCAGGAATTTAAAAACTTAAGTTTCCTCACACTTATGACCCCACTGCCCTGTAGGCACAAGTTAGGGTATTTGTCAATGCTAATTCCAGATTTGCAAGGGCAACTGTGACACCTAAAGGAGTATACTGAAAACTAATCCAGAAAGTGGTACAGCTCCATTTCTGCATTGTTGTACTGGTGCTAATAAGTCCTTCCCGTCAAACACTGTACAGGTAGGTATAAGAGCTTTTGGGTGTGAGATGATATGTCTATTATATGAACCTCATGTTTCGTCTTTGATATGTCTCTATCAAACTAGATACAAATATGGCTGCCAAGTTTTACTTTTTGAATCGCCTGATTTGTTTCTGAAGACAGGGAACTTCGGCATTTTTAAATGTTAAATATTACGATACTAGAATTCTATACAATTTACCAATCTATCATACAGTCATCAGCAAGGGCTCTTCATCTCTTTCAAGGAAAAATCATTTAAGTTACTTCACTTTAAAAAATACAGATGTGTAAGGGATATAAATAAAGCCTCTTCTCTAGAGGAGTAGAGGTGTCATTAATCAATGATCTGGCAAAGCATTCTTCAGTGGAAAGCAGTGGTAAAACTAACTCTCACTGGATTCCTTAAAAAGTTCCCCCGATGAATCATATCTTCATCTAACAAGTTATCAGAAACTTGAAAGAAAAAAACATATGCCATGCTCTCAGAAGCCCTAAGTAATGAAAAGGAGGAAAAATACACGGATATCTACTTCCATGAACTAACATTCAATATTCTTGAGCTTTCACATACCATAAAATTATTGTACAAGTTCAGGTAAACTGAAAACAAACTAGAAAAGGAGTATGTTCAATTTTCTTTCTACATTTAATCAGAGAGAACCAATTGCATACACCACTTACTTTTGGTGAAGTTTAATAGATATTTATTACTGGTTTCTCTCTAGTTGTGCAGTCTTCAGCCATTTCATTAGGTCAAACTTTTTTTTGCATTTCTAAATTCTCCCTAAGTATGAAATACATACTGCATGAGATGCACCACGGGTAACTGGAAGTCATATCTGATAAATATGTAGGTCACTCCAGAAGTAATGCCTCCTATTTATTTCCATGGAAACTACAGCAGATACAAAGAACACAAGAACACTATTCAACAGAGCAAACTCTCAGCTACAAAACACTAGTTTTTCATAGAATCATAGAACGGTTCAGGTTGGAAGGGACCTTAGAGATCATCTTGTTCCAACTCCCCTGCCATGAGCAATGACACCTCCCACTAGACCAGGTTGCCCAAAGCCCCATCCAACCTGGCCTTGAATGCTTCCAGGGAGGAGTTTTTAACATAGTCACCACCATTAGCTATGCGTTTTCACCAGAGATGAACAAGAGACTGCATGTCACATTCATACAAATCTGCATCAGCAGAGGTGACCCACTGTCACTGTCACCACTGCTGAAACGCACCACTCACTGCCTCACTGTGCTCACATCCACTGTTTGGTGTCCATAAGTGTTCAGCAAGCGTCAATGAATATCGATGGGTGCAATTTTTTCTGTATGGAGGAATTCAGTGATACACCTTTGCTTCATACGCACTTCCATGTCAGATGCCATTTGGTCAGACTACCAGTACATAGAAAATTAGATGTAAGACGAAGACACACTGTAAATGTAAACCACCATAATTCTAAAGTGATTTCTTTATTCAGAATGGAATGAATACTTGAGAATTAAGGATTTAGAAAATCCACAAGTCAAATGAATGCAGTACAGCATACTTGATCTGTTTTTTTTTTTTTTAAATGAGGAAGAAAATCCTTTTTCTAGAATTTTAAGTTACATATTTGCTTGTATGATGGTAATTACTATAACTTACTTGTTCAAAATACTCATAGCTTACTACCCAGTGCTGAGGGCTGTTATCCAAACTAGCAAAGTTGTAGAAAGTTCTCTCACAAACCTCACAAAGACTGAAGAAATCTTAAGTATACCAAAATTCAGATCTACTTTTCTTGAAATCAGAATCCATAAATAAAATGTCGTATATTTACCTTTTAATTCTTATTAATTTCTAGCTCTTGGGGGCTGGTAAAATTGTTGAGTAGGTCGCGTGGACCGCCTTGGCTGACCATCACCTCCTCTGCGGAATTCTAAAGTTTGCTCATATGTTTCTTCTTCATCCTCCTGCAGGTAAATAGCATTGTTTTAAATGGAAGTGTAGGTAAATGCATTATACATGAGTTGCCATATACATACATATAAAAACAGATACACACATGAATGAACGTACTCATGCATAGGAACTGCTGCTTCTGTGTGGATGAAGACTTAATAAAGGAAGTGAATAGTCCCTTTTTATAAAGCCTGGAAAAGTTAACCAAAAAAGTGAACAATCTCAAAACTCAATCCTCAAGGCAGTAGCAAAAGTCATTAAATATTTGCTGGGGAAAAAAAAAGCATATATATTAAAGCAAAATTCTTCTCCAAGAGTAATACAGACAAACTCAAGAAACAAGATAACCTCAGTAACCCGCCGCAGGAAGAGAAATATCAGCCTTCAGGAGTTTAGAAATGTGTATAAATTAAATAAAAGAATTACGGAATGGAAGCACAAGGAATAAAATCCAGCAATATGCATTCTAGAAACACAGATCTGAAACAGCAGATACAAATCTGTGTTGCAGTAAAATGGAAAAAAGCCTACAAGTATAGTGAACAGCAATTTAGATACGAATTTGCTACATGCAGAAATAACAAATACAATCTCTGAATAATAAGACAAGATTTAATTATACATTTCTAATATTGCATTCACTCCTGGGCATCTCAGTACCAGAAAGATACTGACAAATTACATGGAGTTCAAAGTAAAAAAACAGAGATAATTGGACTGGAGAAGATTTTTAAGAGCATTAGAATTTATAACAAAGAGAAATGCAAAAGTAAAATTTTACGCTGTAAGTATATATATATATATATTCTTGAATAGGAGTATAATTGTCAAATGACTTCTCAGGGAAGTAGCTATAATTTTTCATTTATTTATTAACTACCCTAAAACTAGACTCTAGCATACACCAGGTTAACGGGGAACATGGTACAAGAAAACCATTTCTGGGAAAGAGTACTGAGTATATAATTCTTAATTTCCTTGTACTCACAACATAAGTATGTACAGAAACGCAGACTAAGAATATTTAATGACTGATTATAAATTCATCAATAATCCCAACACCTAGCAACTGTAATAGAGTGCAGAGTGCACGCAATGAATAATAAGCAAATCACAGCAGTAAAATATTTCACTATAAGAGGCTGAACGAAAAATGTACAGCCTAGGTTTTCTTTCTTTTGTGAAAAAGCAAGCATAACTCAAGAAATAACACCTCACTGAATCAGCTTAAATGTCAATAAACACACATTTAGAAACTAACCGTTTCACACAATATTCCTCATGGTAAGGTCAACTATTTACAGGACACATCTGTGGTCATAGCTGTATTTCCAGAACAGCTGTATTTCCAGTTTAGGCCCTACTAGGGAAAAGTCTGCAAGAACCGTAGAAAACAGAATTTCAACACAATCAAATAGAGCAAAATTAAATATTTTTAGTTTCAATGTAGCCACAGGCTGAGAACCACGGAATTTTGTCATAAAACTTGCTTTTCCCAGTGTAGCTCTTCCCCGTTTGCAGCACTATTCCCTCATACAATGAGGTTCAGGGACACTAATTATCCAAAAGAAAGAAATAGGAAAGCAGAGGTCTAACAAAAAGAATCCACACATTCTCCAATAGTCGTCTCCCATCATTGATGAGGCAAACTATACTAGCATCAAAACTTAAAAAGGTAAGCTAGAAGCATTAAGTGCTTCATGAAGTGCTCTGCAGCAAATTAAAAGAGCCAGCATCAGAACTCCATTCTATAAGTACAGTTAGTCCCCATGGTTACCGACGGCCCCGTTGAAGTCTGCCATCTTTGTCAGATGACAATTTGACATCTGTTTTTCACACTTTACCTATTCATTTGATCCTAATCAGATCAAATATTCTCAAAAATTACATTTTGTCAAACTGTATCTTTATCGAACACAGGTTGTTTAGCAAGTAATTGGATCTTTTCTCTTTCACCATTTCTTGATCACTTAATCTCATCCACCACTGCTGGCTGACGTTTCATCCTTTTTAATGCCATTTTATTCTATTTCCATTCTGCAAATTTTTCTGGGTCCATCTCCTTTATCTCAAATTCACTGTAAAAGTTCTCCAGCCTATGCTCAAAACTGCCTTCTCTATTATGAAGCAGCATGCAATCTTTGTAGGCAAAACTTAAGATCTCGTGTTTACATCTTTACTTCTGTTCCTCTACCTAAAAATTTCAGCCATCTACATATTATAATCCTGCAGTCACTTAGGTCACACACCTTGTGAAGCCTTTCTAGCTGCTTGCTTTCAAATTAGCTTCTTGAGACTCATTCTGAATTATGCAATTTCCTACCTACTTGAATGTGTAAAATCTGACTTCATTTTATAAAGCAAAGCTGGCCACAAACCTCTGATACCTGCCATCTCCTCTGTCAGAGCATTTTTGCTCTCCTGTTACCTTTAGAAGCTTAATACTAACGGTTCTATCAAAAAGCTCATACGTTTGATTATCCCCACCCTTCAGCTCATTAAACATTATTTGTCAAATATTCTGGAATCAGGGATTGAGTTTTGTAGAACATGCACATCAGTTACCTAGGGCTATGTAACCTGAACTTAAACTCTGTCAACATGCACAACACAGGAACACAGGTTAACATGCAAAAAACACAGGAAACTGGCAGACTCATAGGAAAAAGCAAGGTCTACAGTGCAAACAGCGAAATGCATTAAGAAATTATTCCAGTTAGAATGACACCAGACAGTGATGGATATCAGCATTCTTTAGGTATTTGAAGTGAGATAGCTAACAGGGAATCATACGTCATTGGGAATTTCAGCTTCTGTTCAAAGTTCTGCCATAACAATTTGCAGTTATTACTGCTATTTACTTCTTATTGATCACATTGGTAAGAATTCTTGAACACAGAACTCCTGAATGACTTGTTCTGAACCTTTTAGAGAAACGTTAATTTATACACTGATATGAAAATAGCAAGTCAGGGCTTAGACTTCCAAGATTATAATCAGAGTAGTTATATATATTTTAAGTAGTTATATTTTAAGTTTTACTATAGCATGCATAACTTCTGAGAACAATGAATATGTGGATGACAATAAAGAGCACAGAATTCACAGAAACTTTGACTGTCTCATTGTATATTTAGGAAGCAGTTGCACATTACAGCTGAGCCTCTCCGTCAGTTTTCTGCACACAAACAGGTTACTTTCATCTATTCCTACTTAGGACAGAAAATTCTCCTCTATCCACTGCAGGAGTAAGGCATTTCAGTTAATCCTTGGAGAAGTGCTCCAATAAAATATCAGTGTATAACTCTCTGTGGGCTATTAAGGATGAGCAGTGGAGTCTATGAAAGGATGAATGAAGGAGCAGCATGACGCCAAGAATCATGGGAGAAAATAGAGACAGAAGTCCAAGAAAGCATTTTCTCTTTCAGTAATGTCAAATGACTGCTTCAGTTCAAGCTGCAATTTTAACTTCACCCACATACTCAATGCATGGAAAACTTGCTGGACTCAGTACATAAACACAGTGTTTCCTTCCTTGAAAAAATGAACTGCACTCTTTCATCTGCATTTCAATTCCCATTTCCTGGTACAGATTTTTGCCTCTCTGCACTGCCCACTTTGCTGGCAACAGATGTCTCCTGCTGTTAACACACCAAGTGATCTCTTGCTTTGTTTGTTAAATTCCTTTCTTAAAACTTGTTTCTTTTGCCTAATCACAGTTTTGATCTTGAGTGTTTTAAGTATTGGTTTTTGTAGTTTCCACTTGTATCAATCAAAAACAGACTGCAGGATTTTCCAGATTAATTAAAAAACACACACACACACACACAAAAACACAACCAAAACCACCATCCCATAGCCATAGTGAAAAATTTTTCCTACAAAAAGCTAAACTTCATCTTTAAAATTGCAACATATATCTGATATTTGGAAGAAAAAGCATCATTTGAAGTGCATATGGTATTCCCTTAAACTTTTAATAAGGCTTTATCTGAATATTTAAGAGGATTCTTCAAATTCTAGAGCAACTAAGAATGAAAAGGATTTTGTGAAAGGAAAGGCTGTCATTTAGTAAAAGATTAAGTATAAAGTTAGGTCTTCTTAGAGCAGCTTTAGTACATAATTTCAAAAACTGCTATCCAATGAGGTGTGAAAAGTACAAATAGAAAAGAAATTACCACTGATGTACATTTTTCAAGAGTCTTAACCAAGGACTGACTTTGTGATGAGTGTTTTTTGATGTGTCTATTACAGAATAATTCAATGTATTTGCTCTTAATCAATTTTCCTCACAAGTTATGCTTATCACTTAAAAAAACAGTTCCTCTTACAACGTTATCTTTAAGAAGAGTAATCTTGGTGAGCCTGCAGAAGTTCGCAATTTTTTTTCATGGCAACATACCTATATTAGTCTGGGCCTATAGCCATACAAATTCCTATGTTAAATTATGAATACAAAGGACAATTGGGATTCAAGGTTATACTGCCACATATGCATGGTGATAACCCCTCACTGCTGTCAGATTCTTAATACAAACTCTTAGCCCTATTAAGGTTCCTTTAAAGGAGTTTGAGTGGCATTACATTTTTAGGAAAATATATTTTGAGTATGCTTACAAATATGATATAAGAAATTATTGTGATACATCACTGATGACAGAAACTACACATAATTGTAAAGATATGACTGTACTTAAATATTTTTTAAAAAAATGTTAGATGTAGTAATTACAAGATGAACATTTTTAAAATTAACTTTTTAATATTCCATTCAGAATATTAATGATCCACAATTATTATTGTTATTTAGTTCCCCTCTGGATACTTTGAAGCATACCACTATGCTACAAATAAGTCTTTCACAAGCCAAGCAACAACTAAAGAATCAACTATACTACAGACTTACATTTATTTAAGTCTGACATCCAGCCATGGACAGTTGCAGCAGGGTAATGAATTGCTCTTACTGAAACTGTTTTCATTCAGCCTTTTTCTTCACTCTTCTTTCCTCTTTTAATGCAGTCTCCACCTCATGAGATCAAAAGGCAGGATGATCAGGGTAAGGGAACAAGAATGCTGCTTCCTTCTCTCAGAGCTGATCATCAGCTCAGTCCATGAAACCATACTCTTAGCCACTCTTCCTAAGTGCCTTTTCCATTAAAACAATCTTATAGAATGTTCAGTCTGACTGTATTTAAATGTTATGGGCATATGAAACAGATTTGGCCATTAGAAGCAATGAAGAATATTTAGAAGTGTCTTGAGAGGATAATCACTTAAGAGCTGAAGTGGAAACTTCATTCACATATCAACAAGTGTCTTTGTGCGCACACGTCAGAGAGAGGTAAGGGGGAGATACTGAAGTTACTATTTAAATACAGAAAATTAAATCATTTAAACAAAACACATTCAAGACTTTTTCATTTCCAAGTTAACCCTCACTTTCATCTATACCTCCTACCACAATTGTTTTTATTTTATGGAATCCATTCATTCTGTGCTTTATGATTTTATTCCTCTTAGTAACAATGAGCTGTTCTGATTTCTTAAACCTAAACAGCATTATAGTTTTTATAATTGTAATGAATTCCAAGCAAATTTAGAAGCCAAAATAGGCTGTCCAGAATTCTAATTAATCTTAAATTATCCTTAAGACCAAAACCATTAACTCTTATTAAAACCAGTAATTTCATATGGCATTTGTGAAAATAAAGAGAAGAAGGCAAAGATAGTTAGAAAAATAAGGATTCTGGTACTTCTTCATTCTTGAATCAAGAATGAACGGGAAAAAAAAATAAATCACAAGACACATGAAAGTGATACACATTTCCAAACTCACAAAACCAGAACAATGGTATGTAAGCTACATATATTCATTCATCCTTTCCCATTGCTTCTATATCTTTCTCAATAAATAGATACAGATATCCAGATAAATTTTATTGAAGTAATGAAGAAAAAGCTAAATTAAGCTCCTTTTCTTTGGTTTTGGATGAGAAAATTTCAAGCTGATATCTAGAATATTCACAGGAGAGCGTTAGCAGAAAAAACCCTGCAGAACACACAGAAAGCTTTTTTTAATTACTGAAATAAATGTAAAACAAAAATCCTAAAACAAAGTACTTGTTGACATTTGCTTTTCTGCATTTTTCTCTCTTGCACGTTTTAGTCCTGACTTCTGGATACAACAATCCATTTGGAGAAGTACAGGATATTTAATGAGTATTTATACTGGATCTATGGAAACAGTACTAAATGTACTAAACCAACAACTACAACAAATAACACAAAACAGAAACACAGTAAAAAAAAAATGAAAGGATTGCATACACTGAACATGCTTGGCCTTATCGTCTAAATGGATTTTGGTTTTTTTTTTTAAGCCACAGACTTATCCGGAATTGGCAGGAATCTGTAAGGCTAAGTCTGCTTAAAAAAAATAATAATTAAAAAAGTTTTAAATTCAGTTTAATCATGAATTTTTATTTTTTTCCTCCCAGGAAAAAAAATGTTTCAGGAAATTTGACTTCGGCCACTTGTGATATCAAAGCGCAGCTTCATCAGCAGCAGGGAACACAGAGGAGTTCAAAGATATTTCTTACCGTCTGCATTGATACAGTGGCACTATTTTCTGTCTGTAAAGGATATGCATGATACACAGCTGTAAACAATATACAGAGTACAAATTCCTGTCCCACCTGAAAGCCACAATCCCACAAGCATCTAGCTCAACAACCCTATCAACATCTAGCTATGTGTGGGATGTTGCAAGTATTAAATGACGTACCAATAACATACATGTCTATAATCACACTTACACTGACTGTATATAGATTGTAGTATTCCATATCATAGAATGGCTTGGGTTGGAAGGGACCTCAAAGATCATCTAGTTCTAATCCCCCTGCCACAGGCAGGGTTGCCAACCACTAAATCAGGCACTAGATCAGGCTGCCCAGAACTGCATCCAACCTCACCTTGAACATATCCAGGGATGGGGCATCCACAGCTTCTCTGGGCAACCTGTTCCAGCACCTCACCAGCCTCTCAGTGAAAAGTTTCCCCCTGACATCTAATATGTAACTCTGATTTGACTTGTATATCCAAAACATCAATAGCTTTACTGAAACTTTTATCTTTAGCTTCATTATGGTAAAATCATACAATGTAAGGTGGTAGTAACAGAAATAGCAATGTTAAATGCATTATGGAAATCACCAAGAGATTTGCTGAAAAATATTACTATAACTTTAATTTTTCTTAAAGGAATAAAATGGTATAGCTGTATGGTATTGTATGACTTCAGAAAATTTTCTTCCAAATTTGAACTGCAACTACAATTACTGTTCATTGTCATTCTATACAGAGTCGGTACAATTCCTGCCTGTTTGGATATACTTTTAACCTACTAAAGCTAGTGTTATCTTTCTCTCTTCTGCTTCTCAAATTATATGAGATTTTGATGCAATACGCAAATAAAACTTTTTATGCAACAAATCCTACTGTGAGAATAGTCAAATTCAAAGTTACTGACAGTTCACTAAAAGAAAGTTGCCATAATGTCAGCTAAGAACAAAACAAAACGAAAACCACATACATAAACCACTTATATCCCTTCAGAGGGTATGCCTGTGTCTCCACTAAACACGCATGGGCCACATACTAAACATGGTCCTAACCAGTACATAAAACTAGGTGGCATGGAAATACACATTAACATCTACGGCTTTTTTATTTTCACAATAAAAATTTCACATTGAACACTCCCTGACAAGTCTTTTCTTTAGCATCAAAAGTAAACTAATAAAGGATAAATCTTTTATCTGTTGATTTTCACTAAACAAATACTAGAATAACAGTTAGTTTTTGTACAGTTCTGCAAAGCATACTTCAGGTCCAGCAATTTATCAACTCAATGAATTAATTGAAAATATTAAGTGTATAATAAATGATTCAGAAATCTTGAAAAAAAATATACAGTAACACAAATTTATTAAATTTATTTTCTTTTTTCCTCTGCTGAAAGCGTAAGTTGTGACAAAACCAGCAGAACTTTGAAAACAGCTAATTTTCAAATGATGCTGTTAGGACAAACTACACCCTGAGTTTTAAGTGAGACAAGAAACGTGGTAACCAAATGTCAAAAAAATTGTAGATTCTTCAGAAAAATCAAGAAATGAAAAACAAATGGATGGACAAGGAGGTGAATTTACGCACTTGGATGTGAGACTGCTAACCGCAAAAGAACAGTTAACTTGGACTCAGACATCTGAACTCCTTGGTACTTCATTGCTTTTCTTCCAACCCTGAAGACAAAGCACTCATTTAGTCTCTAATGAGACTACATTCCAATTACATTTCCATAAAACCAGGATAGTGTAAGCCTGGGGCATGATCATCCTACAGACAATTTGCTAGCTCATCTGTTCCCTTAAAGGGTATCACACAGGTTATTCACAATTGTGTTCATTCTCTATGGCACATAAATGTGTAGCTCCTCTTGTAAGGTCTGGACTTGTGATGCAAACATTCTCCTATGCAAGCTGTCACTATGTTCTCAACACAAAAAGAGTCATAAATTTTAAAAGCTCCTCAGAAATACATATTTAAGTCACCATATCACAAAAGCAAAACAAATACTAAATCCTGTTAGTAAAAGCTAACTGAGCAGTAAAAGCACACTGAGCAACGTCAATATCCAACTATGAATATTTAAAGTTTATTTCTAAATAAAAGTTTATTTTTAAAAGAAAAGACAACGTTGAAGTGAACTCTGCAACAGAAAGAACATTCATCCAGCAAACACATCAAATTTCCTCAATTCAGAAAAAAAAAATCCACAAACAGGACGGATTACAGAATACCTAACGTATAACAAATATAGCAACATGAAATTGTTGTTACTGTAAGGAGTAACTGTCCTAATTTTTGGACTATAACAGCAAATTAAGTGTTCCTCTCATCTCCCAGATACAAAACTTAGCATTTTCCTTCTCCATTTCCAGTTTTTTTTGTTGTCGTTTTTGTTTGTGGAGTGTTTATTTTTTTATTTTTTATTTTTTTTTTAATAGATTATCCATCCAGCAGAATAGAGCGTCAAATTGAATGATGACCTCAGGAAAGCTTCGGTTTATACAGGTTATACAGGAACAGACTTAAACATATTGTCACGAAGAGTATCTGAAAGTCTATGCTCAGCATCCGGTTTCCTTGCACTAAGTGCATTCTTAAGCAAAATTTCTTGAGAGGAAAAGAAGCATTCACTGTACTGCAGAACTTAGTAGGTAATCAGAAAATTCTGCCAACAAATGTTCAGGAAAAAAAAACACTAAGTGGTAGTATGAGAAATCATTTACGCTCTGCTATTGGGGCACAAAACCACCATCAAAATTTGAACAGAAGGAGATCGGTGAGTTTCAGTGACATTTTAGGTGAACCTTTTAAATTTTCAGCAGATGGTACACATAATAACAGACACTCACTGCATTACCAGTACGTATTTCCAAATGTAGCAACATTTTTGAAAGAATTACATTCAGGAAAGCTACAAATGTGTTCTTCTGCATATATATACTTTAAAACATTAAAGTAGTTTTCACAGTACACCTGTTAGATGTTGGGACTTATTCGTAGGGAAAAAAAAAAAAAAAAAAGAAATAACAAGCAAAAACCCACGAAATAATAACAGAAGCCTTTTCTCTGATGATATCACTGCTCCGTACCTGGCAATTTAGCATCTACTCCTGTAATACCATATCTAGTTCAAGTGTCAAATAAAAATTAAAGTGAACACTACTAAATGAGGGTTCAAAGCAGAGCTACAAAAATAGGTAAAAGACTGGCAAAAAACAATTTTTAGTTAAAGTCTTCAGTCATTGGAACCACTTACCATGATAACATGATGAATTTGTCATTCCTGCAACTTTTACATTAAATTATACACTTTCAAGTTACACTATACATTTTTAAGGAAAATTTTCTATAACAAATACAAATTAAATTCAGAGAATTTCTACATTCTGTTTTACAAGGCATCAGGCTGAAAAATTAAGTCATTTTTTACCTATTTCCCTTTAGTCTACTTTTTTAGACATGAAAAAATGGAAATATTAGAAAGATAAGGAAGACACTGAATTGGAAAAGGTATTTTATTACAAGAATTTTATTCTATGAACCATTAGTCTTCTTAACTTTGCCCTTAAGACTCCTAAGGTTCACTATGAGAGTTCCATTAAAAATTCTCCAACCACACAAGAGGTCCAAGATAAAACAAGGTAAGCCTTCCTCATGCTCACATTAGGACAACACAGTTGCCTCAGACACAGAAAGGATGAAGTTACATGTATCCTTGTATGTTTAGCAATGCAAATGTAAGTTCAGATGAAGCAGTTATCTAAGGGAATAACTTTGACCTGAATTTCAGTGTTCTTCATGACTCTCATCATCTCCTGACTCAACCTTTTTGTAAAAACAAACTAATAAGGTCAGAAGGGAAATATATATGCATCTGTACTCAGTTTTATGCTTACAAAAAAAATACAGCTTGACTAAGTTAGCAAAGATATTACATGCTTTGTGTAAGTTTTAAGCAAATATTACTTTTCTAAAACTTAGAAAATCTAGATATATCAACTGATTTCTGAGAGGATAAACAGATTTGTAGCAAGGTTGTCAGACTAAAATATTTCCTCTTTCTTTATGTTCTCTAAAGATATTCTAAGAAAATCTGATTAACTGTTGCTGGTCTTTGACAATGTGAATGATTATATCCAACTCAGGACTACACATGCGCTCATTTAATAATAATCTATAAATGTTTTGGACATGAAAAAAGCTTGCAAGTTATACTATTAATATGAAGAATGCACCGAGACCCTGCTGTTGTTACAAACACTACAAAAACTTACCCAAATAGAATAAATCATCAGAGAAACACAAGATTAATTCCATATTGTTTTAAAATTATGGAGAAAAAAACAACACTTTTTCTGCAAACAACTGTTTTCACACTCAACATGCTGTTTTTAACTTAAGTCTTGTCTTATGTCTTGATTACAAATATTATTACTGGTAATGCTTGCAAGTAACCAAACAAGAAGGAAAAAACAAACACCTCAGACAATAACCAAGTCTGCATATGGCTACTACAGGGCAAGTATAATGCTTCAGTTCAACACGTGCTGTACACAGTATGAGGGGATCATACAGAATCATATACACATACCCCACTACAAATCAGGATTGTCAGAGCTTCTCTTCTACAAGACCAAGCCACTGGTACCATGACTCTCTTCCCTGGAGAGCAACCAGTAAAGAATAACTATGCCACTTCCCCCATTTTCCTTTTTAAATACTGTGAATTAATTACTGAATGTGGATAAACTTGGAACAATTAAACGTGAAAGAGGCGGGAAAATCAGAACAGAACGAAAGACAGCAAGTACAGCCCAAATATTTTCACATATCCAACCTCTTTTACATACTTCAAGAAGAACAGTGCCTCAACAGGAACAGCTTGTGTTCACCCTCAAAAAAATCAATACTGAGAGTCTCAAAATGAGAATATAAAGAACTTTTATCAGATAACAAAATCAAACACAGAACTTAAAACAGGCTAAGATATGCTATCCCACAACAACACTACAAGTCACTTTAAAGGACAGTGTTTGGTGAGGAACAGTCTCTCAAAATAAAAACAACCTAAGGAGCCCATATGGTGCAGTCTCCAAATCATCACTATATGAAACTGCATTTAATAACAAGGGGAAAAAAATAGCAGGACAGTGTAATGCTTAAAGTATCCTACTTTAACAATCACAACTTTTTGTAATAGCTACAAACTCTACGAAAAACACATCCTTAATCTGATTTGTACAGCTGACAATTTGCAATGATATTTCACAGTCTAATGAATATGAAATGCTTGAGCAGAAGACTAAAAGATTCTGCAATGTCTGATAGGCATTTGCCTAATGATATAGACAGAAAATGGAAAGCCATTGTTTTATGCCCATTTAGTACAAATTACCTCCTCTCAACTGAAATTTGCCTGCTTTTAGTTTATTAAAAACTAAAATGTGCTTCCTTAACCACCTTCAAGCATCAGTTATTACATTTCAGCTAAGGGCCAGTAACTTTTGGGGGAATAATTACCTTCAGTTGTATCATCTGACTGTATTCCAACATGGACATGGGAAACTAAAGTCTGAAAAACTATGTAGTTTCTCGGAGGGCAGAGGCAATAAAGAAAAAAATACTACTGATTGATCATGATAAAATGTTTTCTGCAATGCTTGTCTCTGAATTTAAGATAACATTCTAAGTAAAAAAGTAAAAAAAAGAAATTTAAAAGCAGTCTAAGATTTACTAAGTATTGTCTCAGTCTAAGAGGACAAAGACAACTGAAGTCCATATACTACACATACGGAAAATGAGGCACATCACTACAAAACAAAAGCCTAAATCTAAAATGCTTTAGTGAAGGAGAAACATAACTTTCCATGGGAAACCAAATTTACGTTAGTAACTTTTTAGATTGAAAAGAACTCATAAATATGCCGCACCACAACTCAATCAAGGTTCAGTCCAAAATACTCAAAAACAGAGCCTTCATTTAGTCTGTAAATAATTGAGCTGTAAAATGATTCTAGAGATTTCCTTAAAGCACAGAAGACGTACAACTAGAAATATTTAATTGTTCTGATGCTACTACTTATGAACAGTTTTTCTACAGTGATCTTAGAATTGGTTAAGTAGACTGTACAACTCTCTTTTAACAACCTCATTTTTACTGTAGTCAATGAAGACAGAAGCTACATAAGAGATTCAACCAAGATACATTTGTCTACTGCACCTACTTAATTACTTAAATAGAAAGACTGTCTGCATGACATAAAACTCAAAAAAAACCAAAAACCCTATAATGATACACTAAGACAATCCATATCTCAGAGTCAGAGCAAATGGCACACAATTCTTCAAGTAAATATTTCACTGTTTTTAATCAAGACACTAGAATGGATTCAAAACCTCCATAAAACAGCAGAAGTCCTCTCGAGCTTAAAGATGCAGCTGTAACTCTTCACCATTTACCAGTTTTTATATTGCTGGAGAAAGGGTTCCAGCACCTTCATAATACTCTCGTAATTTTACTTGTTTGCTTGAAACAGAGGATGGGTATAAGAAACATACCATATCATAGAATGACTTGCGTTGTAAGGGACCTCAAAGATCATCTAGTTCGAATCCCCATGCCCCATGGGCAGGGTTGCCAACCACTAGATCAGACTGCCCAGAAATCCATCCAACCTGGCCTTGAACACCTCCAGAGATGGGGCATCCACAACTTTCCTGGGCAACCTGTTTGAGTACCTCACCACCCTCTGAGTAAAGAATTTCTTAACATCTAAATCTCTCAGTTTAAATCCACTCCTCCTTGTCCTATCACTATCTGTCTGTGTAAAAATTCTGTCTCCCTCTGGCTTGTAAGCTCCTTTCTAAAACTGGAAGGCCACAATGAGGTTTCCCTGGAGTCTTCTCTTCTCCAAGCTAAACAATCTCAAATCTCTCAACCTTTCACCATAGGAGAGGTGCTCCAGTTCTTTGATCATCTTCATGGCCCTCCTCTGGGCCCACTACAGCAGCTCCACAACCTTCTTGTACGAAGTTTGTGAATTACAGCTTGATTTAAGAGTATGCAACATCTTTAGAAATACTTAGACTCCTGTGAGCTACAAGACACAATACCACCAAATTTACGCTCTAAACAAACAAAATAAGATAAATGTCTGCCAGAATGACTTATCTGTAGTTCAAGACCCTGTTATTTTGTTTCCTCAACTCTTTCCTTATTGGAGAGCCCAAACCAGATGAACTGCAAAGTGGATTTTCAGTCTCCACAGAAGAAAACGGACAGCAGAAGAACTAGGATTATACATACTTTGGTAACATTTTTGTTTATTTATTTTTTTGCCTTCTTACCTATTTAGGCAGAAATACAGTGCAAGATTCAAGAAGAGGAAATTAAGCTAAACTACAGACTTCACTTTATAATTAGCATTTTTAAATGAAGTACTATAAAGAAAAAGCTCCTATGAATCCAGCTCTAGGTTGTTTTGAGAAGGCTTGGAATAAGGCCATAATATATGTAGGAGTGAAAACTACAATCTTTATTTCCTTCATATAGTAATAGAAAACGAAAAGTGTAATGACAGTCCAAACAGAGGAACAAGGCTTATTAACTGCTTAAGGAAATACAAAATATGAAAGGGAAAGCAAGAACCTGGTTTGGGGGGAAATAATAAAAAAAAAAAACAGATAAGCACTTAGGCTATATACTTCTTCTTAATTTATTGAGGAAAAAAAATCCTACAAGTTAGAGAATAAAATTAAGACTTCAGGTTTGAAGTATTATATCGACTTTTATTTATTTTTTTTTTTCCACAGAACAGACTATTAATTAAGTCAGGAAGGCCCTTAATGTTGCATGCTTTTTAGTTGTTATTATAATCTTACATCTTTTACAAGGAAAAAAAAAACAGAAGAAGCAGTTCTTATTTCTATAATGGCTTTTTGGAGAATGTTGTCATTGGGATTATATTATTCTCATTAAGTGACTCCTGCTACATTGAGGGAAATAGAAGGATACAGTGTTGTAGTGTAACCACACAAGTATCTAGAAAAACTAAGGCAGTGGAATCCAAATATAACTTTATTATTAAAAGTATTTATGAATTGCATGCCTCAGACACATTTTGCAAGCACTAAGAAAAAAACAGCTTTACTGTTCCCATATATATTTATATGGATATTAACATGACTATTACAAAAAATCCACACTGGCTTTTTGATCTACTTATAAGAAATACAGCTTTATTTTCTATACTTCCAGCAGTCAGAAACATAAGTTAGTGGCACATTAGCTGTCAGAGAAACTGAAAACTTGCAAGGACTCAGAGCAAACTGGGTGACGGACAGTATACAATCAATTATCGAGGAGTCTCAAAATCACCTAGTAACACTTTCCATTCGAGTGGAAAACTCAAGTGTCATCCTGACAACGTCAGGCAACCTGGATCTACATTCATGAAAAATAAAAAAAAAAAAGTACAAAAGGAAAAGATAGTAAAAAAGAACTTGTACTCTTGTACAAGTTCAACATTACATTCAGAGTAAGTACAGCAGTATGTTAACCAGCTAAGGGAGAAGGAGCTATATTAATTATTCTAAAAATGTAAAGAATTTTCATTAATTCAATATTTTTGATGATCATAAAGGTTGCCAAAAGTGTACCAGAAGCTCAGGTCTCAGGTGCTTACATAATAGGTTACCAAAAAAGTCGTTGTGACATTTTGGCTATTATTTCAAGTGACTAGTTGAGCATTTGTATTTTTCTCCTATCTAGTGGATAATTTTCAATAGTCAACATTTGTTGGACAAAAATTCTGTGTACGAGTACTAAAAAGTGTTCTGGAAAAAGCAGTACAGAACAAGCTAACAAAGACTAAACACAGACCTTTAAGTCAATTCACTAAAGCTTTTCTTATTCTCAACAATTCTTTCAAAAAAGTCTCAGAAAATCAGGACATCAGAACTCACATATGTATTTCTACATTAATAACGAGTCTTCAATACAAAGGGCTAAGAAGAACAGCCCTCTGGAGCTGCCTGGAAGTACTGAAATAAAACTCAGCATAACACTTCTTAAATGCTAGAACAAGGTAATGGTTGCTGATAACATTCAAAGAAAAGTAATTAATGAGTTCAGCTTATAAATCAGTCTTGTTCTCTTGCAAAGAGGAAATATCACAGTCACTTAAATCTTATGACAAAGAATTAAGCATTGAGCAGCATGAGAACTTTATTTTGCATTTGTGTATGCTATCTAGATTCAATACATTAACGCAAACACTGAGACAGAAAAGTGACCAACAGTGTTTAGCCTAAAAGAACCCTGAGTATCAGGTGATCAAAAATTGCAAGCACAGAATGAGAACTAGAGCTAGCATCCAAACACAGAAAAGTGGTGAGCAAGATTCTAATTAACTTTCTTCTAGAAAATTCCTACAGCTGCAAGGGACTTCTAGCAACAAAACAGTAAAACATCAGAAATTAACCATAAAACTTGTTTACTGTGAAGATTATGGTTGGCATTTATGTCGCATAACTTTAAAGATGCACATTCAGTTGTCTGAATTTAAGCTATTCATCTAGGCTCCCCTGACAGAGAAAGAACCTTGAGAAAGGTATCTTTCATTTCTGAATAGGCTGAAGGGCTTTTTTTCTCTCCAGTAACAACTGAAAAAGCATCAGTGACTAGATCAAGACACAGCACTACATTATGACCGTGTTATTTCAGCAGCACAACCCTCTCTCTATTCTCTCTCTATTCTCTCTCTACATTCTCCCACCATCCTGAGATCTCTTCCAACCTCAACCATTTGTTATTTTGTACGTGAAGATAAGGCTTATTAACAACCCAGAAATAAGTTAAAAAAAAAAAAAAAATACAATCATACAGTAGGAAGAATTGTATGACTGCAACTCAACTAGTGCGATAAAAAGGAAAAAAAACTGTTAATATCCACAGACAACAATGCATCAGCTGGGAAATGCTTCAGATATCTTTGTAAGTACAAAAAGCCCATCTCAGAGGCTGTAAGGGCATCCAAGAGCTACAAGAAACAACATAAATTAAGGCAGGAAACAGTGCTCGACTGTTCAGCCTCTGCAGTAGTACAAACATGGTTATATGACCCAGTGGTAAGAAATGAAAATAAGCACCAGTTTATCATTAAGGAATCAATGCACAATTACTTTTTGTGCAGCCTTCTACTGTAAGAATAAACAGCAAGTAACCGCACTTGTTTCTTTTGCTTGTTTTTTAAACCAAGATGTACCTCTATTTCCATGACATTCACCAATAAAGCCTCTTGAAATTCAACTTCCATAAACCTAATACATTCTAAACCTTGTAAAGCAGGTTTCAAGGCATAAACCTCCACCATAATATTCAGCAAAGAAATTGCTGAAACAAATAAAATCATGACATAAAATGATACAAACAGACGTCTACTTTTAGCCATACATTCACACATAGTAAAAGCCCTCAGGATATATACATCAAAAGACCATTTACTAACCTTTACAGATGAAAATACAATGTAAATGAAATAAGACAATAATAATCTGTGTTTAACAGAGTAAGCAAAAATTTTAGAGAGAAAATATGCACAAATTTGCTTAGCTGACAGGTCAATTAAAGTATTCATTTTAGAACAATACAATTTAAATTTATTATACACGAAGAACGTCACATGATAATACACTTACGATCATTTAGTAGATTCATATGACAACTAAAAGATTTTGTTTCTGCATTCATTTCTTAGCTATTTTTCTACACGTGCAATTAGCACTCTTTGCAGGAGTAGACATTCATTTGCGAAAAGTAACATATTTTGTACAGACTATGTAGTTTATATCTTTGTATACAATTTTTTATCACATACCCAGGTGTCTGCCTGAACAGGCCTGATGTTGCTGAGAAGCACCTCTTCATAATTTCCATAGTCACAGAATTTAACAACTGCAGTTGTCCCAGAAGAATGGAGAGCTTCAATTTCTGCTCGGTAGAACTTGAAAGAAAAATTTTCAAAGGTCATAAAATACTACCTGGTGTGCCACAAATAGCTTGAAAATAAGTTCTTCATTTTTACTCTCCTCCCTACTCCTCCTCTTGGTCAGCATTCAATTTCAAGTAAAATTTGTAACACATAATTGTATATTAAAATTTCACATGTCCCATGACTGCGAGGACAGGACTGAATGTATTCAGAATCATCACTGAAAATATATGCCACTTATGACATTAAACTGAAAATTTACAAGACTTGTTTTAAGGGACAAATTCACCACTAATATGTATATGACAAGTGCCACAGCAAGACTCGCTTTTTTTTAAAAACATATTCCTGATAGGCACTTACTTACATGTACATATATACTATACTAATATGTAACTATTTTACCACATACTAAAATATGATAAAAACATGATAAAGTTGCCCGTCCAAAAATTCTTCCTTCTTCCAATGCTTTCTTTTTTTTTTGACATGTATGCAAAAAAGATCTGCTGTTTTTGAAGATACTATTCTTACTGAACATAAAGAAATCATTATCTCCTAACATGGTTAGAACTCAGCACTGTATTTTATCATCATATTTTAAAATTATCCTAGATATGAGCAGCAGTATTTGTTGTAACTACTCAAAAAAGAATAACCAAAATGCATGGAATACTTTCCAGGCAACAGTCTCTCATCAACTTATTTTATGAGTTTCATTCTTTTTATAATTTCAACAACTCATCTCACAGTGATGCAAAGTACTTCTCAAAACAGGTAATAATTTCTTAATATGCCATTATATTTCACACTAATTCATTCACCCAAGATATATATTCATATTTGAGAGTAAACTCACTATATGTTACCACTACCAACAATTTTACATGCCTTATCTCAGTCATACAAACAAAAGAGAGAAATAAAGTCATGCTGCTGAGCTCACAGTATGTACTCCCTGTAAATAACAAACAAACAAACAAACAACAACAACAACAAAAAACCCTTAAATAATATAAAATAAAGAAAAAATGGTGGGAATAAAACCTACTCAAAGAACAGCAATATTTAAGGTAGTTGTGAGGTTACCAGAAAGGGTCAAAAACTGTAGAAACAACTAAATAAGAACAATGCTGAATTCCTGAACAAGTGATAACAAATCAAATAGTTTTGTTTGTTTATTTGTTTTAAAGCAAGGAAAGTCTCTTGCCACTAAAGAGATCTTATTAATTGGAAAAACAGCTGAAGAGGAAGTGTTCACCACACAAGGGTGCTGAGGGAGCTGGTGAACAAACACAATTGACAAGTTGCTTTCCACCATTTGTCAGCATTCCTGGTCAACCAGAGAGGTCCCAAAGAACTGGAGGATGTGGGGAACTACAGGCCTGTCAGCCTGACCTCAGTGCCAGGAAAGGTTACGGAACAGATCATGCTGAGTGAGATCACATAGCATGTGCAGGACAACGAGGGGATCAGGCCCAGCCAGCATGGGTTCATGGAAGGCAGGTCATGTTCGACCAACCTCATCTCTTTCTGTGACCCGGTAACACACCTGGTGGGTAAGAGAAATGGTGGATGTAGCGTACCCGGACTTTAGCAAAGCCTTTGACTCTGTCTCCCACAGCATTCTCCTGGGGAAGCTAGCAGCCCTTGGTGTGGACAGGTACACTCTTTGCTGAGTAAAAAACTGACTGGAGGGCTGGGCCCAGAGAGTGGTGGTGAATGCAATTAAATCCAGATGGCATCCGGTCACACGTGTTATTCGCCAGGGTTTGGTACTAGGGCCTGTCCTGTTCAATATCTTTATTGATGATCTGGAAGAGGCAACAGAGCGTATCCTCAGTAAATTTGCAGATGACACCAAGTTGGGAGGAAATGTTGATCTGCCTGACTGCAGGAAGGCCCTGCAGATGGATCTGGACAGGCTGGATTGCTGGGCTGAGGCCAATGGGATGAGGTTCAATAAGGCTAAGTGCCGGGTCCTGCACTTCGGTCATAACAATCTCATGCAGCGCTGCAGGCTTGGGGCAGAGTGGCTGGAAAACTGTGCTCAGCTGAACATGAGCCAGCAGTGTGCCCAGGTGGCCAAGAAGGCCAATGGCACTTGGCTTGTATCAGAAATAGTGTGGCCAGCATGACCAGGGAGGTGATTGTCCCTCTGTACTCAGCTCTGGTGAGGCCACACCTTGAATACTGAGTTCAGTTTTGGGCCCTTCAGTAGAAGAAAAACTCTACAACAGCCTGAAAGGAGGTTGTGATGAGTTAGCGTTCAGCCTCTTCTCCTGGGTAACTAGTGACAGGACTAGAAAGAATAGCCTCAAGTTGTGCCAGGGGAGGTTCAGGTTGGATATTAGGAAAAACTTCTTTGAAAGAGTGGTCAGGCACAGTAACGGGCTGCCCAGGAAGGTGGTGGAGTCACTGTCCCTGGAGGTGTTCAAGAAATGTGCAGATGTGGTACTAAGGGACACGGCTTAGTGAGTACTATTAGCGGTAGGTGGACAGTTACACTACGTGATCTTAGAGGTCTTTTCCAATCTTGATGATTCTATGATTCTATTTAAGCTTTAAAATCAGTAAAACAAAATGGCTGTGCAGCATAACTCATTTGTTCCACAAATTCTTCAGCTAACAGACTACTAGTGGTAATAAAAAGCAATCTTTTTGCAATGACTGAAATAAGAGAGGACAGGTTTTTGTTTTTGTTTTTGTTTTTTAAAAACAGCCCCATTCCCACAGACTTTAGTCTCTTTGTAGTAGCAAGGCTGCACAATGACTTATTCTAGTAAAAAGCATTACACATCAACCATTAGAGACTACTTTGGATAACAGAGTGCCCTGGTTCTTGTTCCTTGGAAAGTAAAATGGGCATCTTGACCCATATTCATTCCTTCAGATTTTAAGGCACTTAAGTGAAATATTTCAGTTAGGAGCTTAGTCATTCCATGTGAGAGAAACAGTTACTGTCAGGATTACTTTAAGCACTTTCAGGAAATTAATACAAGACCCATATCTCATTTCAAAACAAAACAGAAACAAACCAACCAACACCAGAACAAGAAGCAAACCGTGAAGCACAGTATACACCTACGAAGAAAGCCCCCCATGTTTCTGCTGGTGTGCTATGTCTCCCTCAAGTATGTAAGAAAACACTGAAGGTTTGATTTGAAGTACTTGTTATTTGGGAAACACATACCTTGTTGTCTTCCCAATAAAGAGCAAAACATTCATCCCCAGGTCTCCAGGTTTTTCCATACTCCACATGAATCGATGGTTCTATTATTTTCTCTGGTTTTATGGGCCCAGATCTCCTTTTGGATCCAGTGTTGTAATACAAAACTTTATCATCATAAGATGGAATCACAGTAGGTCCTGACAATTTGATAGGCCCTACTCGTCTTCCTTTCTGATGATGTTCTGCATCTCCATTTGGTATAGCATTAAAATTATCAGTTCTACCAGGGTTTTGGTAATCATTATTCACACCAAAATGTTGCTCACTTTTTACCATAAAGGTTTCATTACTTATTGTTCGTGCTTTCCTATCACAAAAATTATCAGAATTGTGTATTTGGTTTTCCCTTTTCCCACGTTTCTGGTTATTGTTGTCTGTAATATCTTGAGCAGCAGAGTTCTCCTTAAATTCTGTGAAAGACACTCCTTTTCCTATCCTGTTTTGCACATTGTTATCCCTTTTTTTAAAAGAAATATCACTCTGGTGAGCAGCTAGGGGATAACCCAAATCCTTTGGCCTATCATTTCTAGGATAATGTCTGTCACTTTTAATTTTCTCATCTGTCCAATGTTCTAAAGAGTTGTGCCTTTCAGGACCTCTGTTTCTTGGTAACCCCCCGCTTTCCAAAGCCTGTCTCGAATTTTGAATATCTCTTTGAAAACGAGGGGGCTTCTCATTCCTTGGTTGTCTCATGTCATTGCGAGAAATGTGTCTTGAATGATTCTCTTTGATGCCATTCTGCTCTGTATTCATAACTTTGGGCTGTACTTGATGTGGTGGCTGAAATTGCAATTTTGGTTCTATAAAGGGAAAAAAAAATTAATTATTAATATATTTCACATAAACATAGCTTTAGAAATAGTGGCTCAGACCCTAACTGATAAAGCAACAGTATTATTTAGAAAAGGAAGTAGTATTTACTTCTGTGATTAAGAAATTGAATTGTATACTCAAATTAAGCAGATATTTGAGCTGTAATTCCTAGTTAATAGAAAACACACACACTTGCCTTGGTGGTACTTAAGTGAGTTATTATTAAATGAGTAACAGCCATTTAAAAAAGACAGAATTCCAACATGAAGAAAAGAAGAGGCAGGAAAACGAGGAGGAAAAAAGAATACTTGTCACCTGAATTGAAACTTTTAGTAACAAGAAATTGTTAACAGCTATTCAGCTTTAAAACAAAGGGAAGAAACAGAAGTGATAAAACGAATGCAGCAGACAAACTATAGATAATCAGAACAGTAAAGAAGTCCAAACTCTGAAGACCCTGATCAATGAGCCATAGCAGGAACTACTCAAGTGTAAGCTTCAAGAGATTCAGCCAGAACTCTAAGGAAAACAAAATTATCATGGACCTTATGACAAAGAGCAAGCTTTCTACTGAATTGTGGAGGGGAAGCAGATCATAGAGCTTTGTGAAACTTTCTACACAATTTATTTTTTTTAGGCAAATGTGAATCTTTTTATGAGACATTTAGAGAAGAGACAAAGGAAGGCATAGATCAAGATTAATCTAAGAGGAACAAGTATGAGAAATGAATGAGGTAAAACAGGACACTCACAAGCAAGCAGGCTCCTGGTCAATACGCACACAGGGCCAACCCCTGCAACTAATCACTGCAGCCTGTTTAATTTCCTTAATGAATTCTGTTTCTAAGAACCTTCTGTGTGACTGAGTTGTCTGTTGTGTACGCATGGACATGTGTACGCATCTGCCAGCGAACTTGAGATAGATTAGCTGGTAAAGGAAATGAGAGAGACATGGCAGTTGAATACTGTAGAGACCATGGGGCTATGGGCCATCTACCAGAGAGATCAGGGGTCTGGATTCAGATATGGGACAGCCCTGCGTAAGTACAGTTCTGTAACCCTGCTGCAAACTTCAGGTTAGACTAAACAGCAAATTGGAGAAGACACCTGAGCTGGACACCAGAAACCAGGGGCTTAGGGCCAGGAGAGACCCATGTGAGTAGGTGCATGTAGGTGGCTGGGAGTGAAATCTGCTGGCAGACTTTGAGCATGATGGAAAGGGAAAGGAAGAGCACATTAGAGTGACTCATAAACAAATAATTTGAGCATGTTTGGATGTTGTTCCCTAGTCCATGTCTATCTGTAGTTGGACACGTGTAGACTGCATGCATGAGTCTGGTATGTGCGCAGGGGCTCAGTGAGACAATGCCCTCTGGTGCTCTGCAGCCTGGAGCATGAATGCACTCCTCTGGGAACAGAAAACTAAATTCTTCAATTTACAGGTTACTACTAAAAGTAATGAGAGCTGATACCTGACAAGAAATTGATAATTACTTGCTGTGTGGTAACAATATGCAGTGAAATGTAAATGTTAGCTTATTTATTTTAAAGCCAATACCTCTAAGCATCATGCTATCAGTAAAAGCCCACAGAACTTCTATCAGTTTAGTTGACTATATAATTCCCTAATAGGACAAAATCTAGTTTTATTTTCTACATGTAGGTGATTTATCAGGTGATATCCTAGCTCCAAAGTCCAAAAAGGTTTGACAAAATCTAAATTAAGGGACACAAGCATACAAGAGGCCTAGTATGACTACAACCTTGGTATAAACATATCTTGCTGCAAAATTTCTAACACTGAAATCAATACTTCTCTATGCATGCATATGTAAATACATACATTACTAAAAAAACCAAGAGTTTGATAAATGTTCATTTTTAAAATGAAAAGATGACTTCTTAAATCTTGGAACATTTAAAATGATTTTTTTTAAAGAAGAAATCCTTCCTTATATAAATATATAAACTATAATACATAGAAATTGCATAATACACAGGAATCTTCTAGATGCTCTGTCTTCTAGAAAGGTTTCTGCTTCTAATCAAGAGTCTCTCTTCATGATTTCTTAATTTATGGCTCTTTTTTGGTAGTAAAATCCTTAGCCTCCCACTCTTCCTATTCCCAACTGAAACAGTGATCACTAACTTTCATGTATATTTTCTGTGTAATTAACATGAGGAATGACCAAACTGTTTGATGACTATTTAGTGTTATCATTTGTCCTAGCTTTTTATTTTATTTTGAGTATTTTTGACTATTTAGAAAGCTCTTGAAGCTCAGATTGTGCTTCAGAAACAAACTGGAAATATTTTGAAATGCATGTCAACCTTAAGTACATACATCCATTTCATATGAAGGTGAACAACATAATGAACAATATTCACATCAGAAAGCCACCAGAAAACTATAAAGGGAGTAAGGAAAGGTATATGGTCATTATAAGGCACATGAGAGTCCCCGTTTACTCTGAAACGCCTTCAACACTGGAAGATAGGGAGCAGAGATGCAGAGAGCAGCAGTCATGACTGTGCTCCCACAACACGGCTGAGTGGATAACCTACTGCTGTCATCTTGCTACCCTTCAACATCTTTGAGGTTCTCTCCAATAACAGTTACAAGCATTCTCAGATGAAACGGTGTTATTTGTCTTTAGGAAGGAAACAACCATCTTCACAATTTAAAAAGAAAGTTCAGAATTCAAATGCTATTTAACTACTTAGCAACATTTACCTGTTATATACGAGTTTAAGAAATAAGATTTATTTAAAAGTTATGACTCTTTGTTCCACAAAGAATGGGATTTAAAACAGCTTAACAGCTACGGAAAAAAGCAATACATTTAAATGTTGATACAAATAGCTCCATCCAGTGTTAAGTAGTACTGAAAGAATTCACATAATGTTTTTCAAGCAACAAATTTTAGCAATGTTAAAAGACAGTTTCTGTTCAACAACAGCAAATTTCTAATATATTAATTGCAAATAAATAGTAGGACTACTGGACATTCAAATTAGTTACTGCTACTCAACATGAAGTGATCATGATATACAAGCAACAAGTTAGTATGGAAAATACAAATAATACTGAATGCTAGGCACCAAGAAAAAGATCAGACATTTTCAAAACAGTGAGTATAAGCATCTTTTTTCCAGATATATTTACTGTGACACTGTGACATGTAAATGCTGCTCACAAAATATCTGACATTCTCCTCTCTAACCTCTAGATACATAAGAAGTGATGCCTTCTATGAAGATTCAACTATTGTGGTAAAAATGTGCTAGCTTCCTGGTGGCCTGCATCATACACAGCAGCCTTGAACTATCAGGGCATGCTAATATATCACTTAATGTTCAAGCATAATCCATTTCCAGTTGAAAACTAACAAATAATAGTGTTATTTTGTCAACAGTAGTCAAAGTATAATTGTAGAGATAAAAACACTATAGGTTCTTCACAAGTATGTGCCATTTGACTTGATCAGTAAATAACTGAAAGGAATCTAAGGCTTCTTAAACATAAAAAGTTAAGCAATTAGAATAGTTATTTAGAGATCTGTAATGGTGCAGGCAGCTGTTCGCAGAATGGCTGAGGTCTGAAAAGACCTCTGGAGGTCATCTGAGCCAACTCCCTCTTTAAGGAGGGACATGCAGAGCAGAGTGCCCAGCACCACATCCAGGTGACTTCTGAATATCTCCAAGGAGGAGACTCCACAGCCTCTCTGGGCAACCTGTGCCAGTGCTCTGTCACCTGCACAGCATAGAAGTGCTTCCTGGGAACCTACTGTGCTCCTTGCCTCTTGCTCTAGTACTGGGCACCACTGAACAGTGCCAGGCTCCATCTCCTTTGAAACCTTCCCTCAGTTATTTATGTACATAAGTTAATTACTCCATCTCTTCCCTAGGCTCTCAACCCCTTCTTGCTTCTTGCCCCATCTCCAACAAACTATCGGCTAATGTCTCAGACAGGTTCCCTCAGAGCACTAACAAACAAATTTGGCATTTAGCAAGAAGATTCAGTATGCTATTCTGTCAAACGAGATGCCTCAGTCCAGTCAGTATAACTGCAAGTTTGGGAAAGCGTTCTGTAAAAATTCCATTTCAAGATTAGTGACAAGGGGAATCTCTGGGCAAACAGTTAAGAATAACATGAGACAGCAAGAAAACCTCTGCCGAAGAACTGCTTATAGACCCTCCTATATGGTCAGCATCTCTTTTGTCAAGTATCTCCTGCAAACAATACTTGTACCCCTAAACAAAAGGGGGACTGCAACTAGATTAGGTGGGATGCTCATATCTGGTGTAAATGGAGGCAAAAGCCCACAGGAAAGTGATGTTACACAGCCGCATTCAAACCACTACCAAAAGTATTGTCTGTAATTATGGAATGCACATCTGAAGGAAAATGATAAATGAGCTCGCTTGGAAAAGAGAAAAAGCAGTCTGGAATAAAGTTCTTAATGAGATGCTAGGAAAGCCCAGCTGACACAGTTAACTCTGCTGACAGATAACACACAAGTCAATTACATTTTACAAATACCTATTAGGAAAGCAAACTTTGATAGCTCTCTGTGTAGCAAGGAAGACATACTATGCAACAGTTAGAAGCCGAGTACAGAAAAATCAGTTCAGAAAATAATTGTTAATTTTATTTTTTTAAATGCTGATCATTTATTGTTGAAGCTATTAACCTTGGAATAGAATTATTTCACCATCTTTATTCCAAACTGCATGTTTAAATTTGTACTTCAGTCAAAGCCTAACTGTTGGCACAAGAAACAGAGACTGTAGCCTGTGATCTGCTCCCATCTCCTGAAGAGCCCTTTTAAAAGACTACCAAAGACATGCCACCTCTCACTTGCTTTTTCTGTGATCCCATTATTTTTGTAATTTGTTGCAGAGGAGATTTTAACAGCAAGAGCATGAAAAGTCCACCACAAACACAGCATGTCCATTTGGAAGATTGAAGAGGCAATTCTGCACAATCTCAACCTGAAAATGTTTGAGCTTGGATCAGAAATATCAGAAATATCGTTATGTTTATCACCAACTATCCTACCTAATAATAAAAAATATTGTTAAAGTTCATCTTTTCTTGAATCTTTCAAAGGTGTAGGTGTCTGCAAGTTTTTCGTGAATTTACATTTTGAGCAGATGGAAGAATCAGCTTGTTCTCAGTCCCTGAGAACCAAAGAGAGATACAATATCAAAAACATGCCTTATCCTCAGAAATTTTATATTATTCCTTAATTAAGTCAGAGATCTTGATACCATTTTGTTGTCTCTGAAAGCTCCTGTGTTTACATATTTAAGCTGGCAAAGATGGATGAACTGTTCCTCGTAACCAAAGAAAAACAAGATTAACAGAAAAAATCTCCGTGTTCAGTAGCAGAAATAATTTAAGGGCAAGCAAAGGAAGATAGTTTCCAGAAATTCTGTCAACTCTTTGTTATCTCTCAGTACACAGGCTTCTCTGTTCAACCCAAACTCAAGCTACTTAATTTCAGCACAAGTATTTTTATAGGTGACACCAGCAATTCAAAGTTAAAAATAAATAAACCTACAGCATTAAGCAGTTGTTTTTTTTTAAAAAAAAAAAAAAAAAAAAATCCTTGCATTTCACTTAAAGTACGGTTACTAAATATTATGTTTTGCAATTAAGGAATTAGTAGTTCATGCAAGAGTCTAACATAATATTTTTGACAGCTGCAATTACTTAAAACAGTATTTCAGGAACTGAAAAAATGAGAAGTAAAAAACATACCACAAGATATCATAGTGCAAAAGACTATCACACCTTACTTTAACTTACTTGTGCATGTTAAATAACTAAGCAAATACAGAACTATTTTAATTCATAAATATTTTTCTGCTTGGTCCAAATCCAATCAGAGAAAAGCTACCAAAGCAATGACGACAAACTGAGCAGCTGGTTTGCAGTATCACAGAATACCATGGGTTGGATAGAACCTTAAAGGCCATCCAGTTCCAATCCCCTGCCATGGGCAAGGTGACCACCCACGAGACTGGGCTGTCCAGGGCCTTGAATGCCTCCAGGGATGGGGCATCCACAACTTCTCTGGGCACCTTCCGAGTAAAGAATTTCCTCTTAACATCTAACCTAAATCTACCTTGTTTCAGTTTTAAACTGTCCCCCTTGTCCTAACTGTCCGTGTGTCTGTTCACAAACAGAAGTACCTAACTAGTTTACTGCAAATTCAGAACTGAGTTTAGAAATTCTCAACAATGAGTAGTACTGAGGTTTTAGATGGAATTAGGAACACAGAAAAGCAAGAAAAGATGCACAGAGAAAAGTAAATCAGTGCTCTCTGTGACACCATTCTCTCTCAATCAAAGAAGCCATTTTTGAAGAAAATGTGGTGCAGCACAGAATTAAAAAAATATTTATCCCAGTTCAGTGAACTTGACTTCTTGTTCGTTTTTTTTTTCCTGTGTATACACTCAACCATTTAGAAGAAATTAAAATCTGACTGAAAGGTATAGAAGCCTAACACTTGTGATGATGATAAATGTGGCATCCCAGGTAACCACATGCTCTTGCTTTAGTGTAACAGTAGTGCTGCACAACTATATATAAAAGCCTCAGTCTCTAATCAAAGAGCCTCTCTCAACACCTTAAAAAAAAAAAAAAAAAAAAAAAACAACACCCTGGCATTTTAGAGACCATTTCAGATAGCAGTGTCAGAAATACTGCAGAAGAATCAGGCTTTTCTACACAGTGGAAGTTGTATCATGTCCAGATAAATGCAGGAAAATCTACCTGCATGGGCCTCCCCTAGAAGCTGCTTTGTAGAAAATCAATGAAGGGATCTTATTCTTGACAATACAATGTCATGTATTTAGCTATTCCTAAATTTCTAGCAGTTCCTCCCAGGTGTCTTCTACTACTGCTACTTTTTTAATACTGAGGAAGAGACATGTCTCTACTGGTAGCTTAACAGGATCAAATGAAATGAAAGATGCTAGTAATACACACACCCTGTGATGTAAAAACACTTGGACACACATTTCATGAAGAAAAAATTCAGAGTGGCAAGTATATTCACCGCAGGTATACCATGACACTGCAAACACTGAATACTTACATCATCTCAACCTGAAAGGAACTTAAGGCAACTAATATTTAAATGAGATTATTTTCAATGACAACAGAGGTAGAAAAAGGCAGAATAGCATTTTCAACACACGATTTCCTAGGAAGTGTTTGGATTTAGATCACACCAGTTTTTTCAAATCTGGCAAAGAAATAGAGGACTTCTGAGACAGAAAGAACACCTCCAATTCAGCATAAGCTTATGTATTATTTCTTGGAAAATCCATTTGAAAGGCAGTCTGCAAGACGAATTAAAATCTGACATAAGAACAGAGGCATGCTCCTATGTGATGAATACATTCAATAAGGAAAATAAAAACTGACCAAATGAAACTAAGCAACTAGTCTAAAGCCTGTTGACTCCCAAGTAACAGGAAGTACAGTAAAATTCATTATTTCTCCAGAAGGAAAAAAAAGGAATTTTTTATCAAAAAAAAAAAACAAATGTTTTCAACTCTTCAAAAATGGTATCAAGGTTGTTTGTTTTTTTTCCCAGAAAAGCATGACTCGAGAAAAGTACACCAGATTGCACATTGATCATTCAGAGAACATTAAAAAAATAAAAAATTAAAAACCGAAAATTCTCCATAGCATGTTACAAAATGCATCACATTTTCTGGAAACTGAACATGAAGTCCTTATGACTTTATGTAGAATTTTATTTTTCTTCTTAGGACATTTATGAAAACTTTTTATCTTCAGTTATGAAGCGAAAAAACACACAAAAGTGAACAGGCTGGGCGGAGAATGTCTTGAGAGTAGCCCTGAGGAGAGGGACTTGGGGGTGTGTGTTGATGAGAAACTCAGCATGAGCCGGCAGTGTGCGCTTGCAGCCCAGAAGGCCAACCGAATCCTGGGCTGCATCAAGAGAAGTGTGGCCAGCAGGTCGAGGGAGGTGATTCTGCCCCTCTACTCTGCTCTCGTGAGACCTCACCTGGAGTATTGTGTCCAGTTCTGGGGNAGCTTTAAAACATAAACGGAGACTATAAACTGAAGTATGTGTGCCACTATACCCATTTTTTCTACTCAAAAAACACCATGCTTTAAAACACTATAGTATGTTGACTGCGCACATGCTAAACTCAAAGAATCACAAAACTCCTGCAAAGCAACACTGTTGTTGTGGTTTGACCCAGCAGACAGCTAAGTCCCACACAGTCGTTCGCTCAGCCACCCCCCTCCCCAGGTGTGATGGAGGACACAGTTAGGAGAAAATACAGTAGAACTTGTGGATTGGGATAAAAACTATTTACTAAGATGACAAAGGAAGTAAAAGAAATAACAGTAATTATATATATATGAAAATAAGTGATACACAAAGCAACGGCTCACCACCTGCCAATCGATGCTCAGCCAGTCATCGAGCAGCAGCCCTTCCCCAGCTAACTCCCCTCCCTTATATTTACATGTCATACGGTATGGAATACTCCTTTGGTCAGTTTGAGTAAGCTCCCCTGGTTCTGTTCCTTCCCAGCTCCTTGCTGGCAGGGCAGTATGAGAAGCTGAGAAACCGAAACATCCTTGGCTCTGTACAGCACTGTCCAGCAGCGTTACCAGTTGGCTTGCTTTCTAGAACCAAAACAGTCTCATACCAGAGGCTAAAAACTAAGAAAACTACCCACCAGCAATAGCATTTTAGAGGAAGCCATTCAATCCTTTCATAGTTCTTTGTAAACTACTATTACTTACTTACTGTAAAATTAGTAACAATAAGAAAGGTACATATCCCACAGGGACTATTTTTATTATTTTTCCTTCAAATGTCTTACAGCCACACATAAAAGCTTTCTCTCAACATCTAACCTTCCCTCCAATCTCTTGGATAAGATAAGCACAAAACACAACCAAGGAAAATCAATGTGTGTAATGTGAGAAAAAAAAAACTCTACCACTGTTCTCATTGTAGAGATCTAATTCATTTCTGGTAAACAAGATGAGCTGCCACAAGATAGATCTCAAGCACAATTATCTACATACGCTTTTGAAAATGTGATCGTGTTTACTACTTGAACACAGTTCAACAAAATTTTATTAGTTAATGCAGAACGCCTCTGTATTTGAAAGATATTTTCTTTCAAGATTTTACATTTCTGAAAAAATGCCATGAAGAGTCATGATATAAATGCTCTACCTACAACTGAGTTTAATAAAGAAAGCTGTAAGATTGTGTATACATACCATAAACTATAAACATATAAGAAAAGCAACACTAATATAGTTTTTTGCTCATTTTCTATTAATTATTTTAGTAATATCTAGTCCCAAGTAAAATATAAAACAAAAATACTTAAAAATATTTATTTTACAGGGAAAAAAAAAGAATACGCTGACAAAATGAAACTCAGCCTAGGTACAACCATAACATAGTATTTGCTATTAAAAAAACTATAAGCTGTCACACTTTGTGAGCGAACGCTCTTCTGCTAACAGCTAAACCACAGCACATCATAAAAATGTCTGGTGAACTCTGGAACAGCTCACAGCGCACCTGCTTCTACCAACAGTAGCAAGAGACCCCTGGATTTGATAGCAGTTTCACTGACTCCTAAAGCCCATTTGCTGACACACTTTCTTTGACAAAATGGGTGTACTTCTTTCTTTCCTGTTGATCCCTCTTTCTTGAATAAAAGCATTCTCTGTGCCATTTCAAAAACTCTATTTCTAAACTGGTCTGCTTTTTCTCCATCTGAATATGCTGAAATTCAATTGCTACACGCTTCCAAAACTATTCAAACATATGAAAGCAAAACACTACTCTGCCTGTGCAAGTAGTGACTGTAAATGTTCAGCTTCAAAGCTCAGGAACACGTAACAGTAATGATTCTTGGGGGAAAAAAAAAAAAAAAGCTATCATTTAATGGGAATCAGATAGTTTTAATAATTCCCACAGAAAACAGGGGTCTTTATGTCCTGCCCCAGTCTGCACAGCGTCATGTTTTCATGTCTAACTCAATGGCTCTGAAAGACAAGCACAAAACTAAGCAACTAAGCATAAATTCATTGTTGTAGCAAAAAAGGCAAATATTGACACATTTTATTAAACAAACTGAAAACAAAATTAACACATTCAACAAAACATCTCTGACTCGACTAACCTGAGCCCTGGAGATGTTCTGCTTCTATTTCAGGTGCAGGTGCCAACTGACATTACAGCTGTTCACATTTTTTGCAGCAAAATTCAAACATAGCAACATTTCAGCAATTTGCATCGATGCTAAATGGAAAAGCTATTTCACATACATAAATTGCCTCTTCCAGGGCACATGCAATCTCTAACTTTCATCAGTGTATACACCTTAGAGAAAAAATATTTCTATTTGTCAATTATAAAAATGTCTTTTACTTATAAATTGTAGCCATACATTCTTGGTCATAGAGATTATGGATGGTTCCACATCAACATACAAAAGAGCAATATTCATTTTTAAAAACATTACATAAATGTCCTTTCCATTTAAACTTTGGTTTTGGCTTCCAAACACATTTTTCAGTTGAAGAATTTCCATGTTCTAGAAAAAACTTCCTGGCTGCAGGTGTTCTGAATCCAAAATATTACCAGTGCCAGAATCAAAAAATGGAATTCAAGTCTTCATTTGCATATCAACAACAGTATCCTGCTAGAAATATGCTATCAGAATTCTCCAAAGATAAATATCAGGAACTGCAGCACCCCACCTGCCCAGCTACTACTGAAGTATGTTCAGCACTGATATTTAAATGTTCTAAAATTTCAATGCTTTTATCACAGTTGTTATCTCCCTTTTTCTTGTTTCAATTTCCTGCATACCTTTAACAGCCAACAGTTTTAACCCTTCTGCCAAGAATTTAAGATCAATGTCCCCCAAACTCAAAAAATCTGTTGCCCCCGTTAACTTAAGACATCATAAACATACAGATATAAATAATTGTATTATATACAAATGCATACACATTTATATACAGACACATACACCTATACACTTTCAGAAGCCAATTGGATAAACTAGTGCTTCATAAATTCACTGTTTTCCTTCCATAATTCAGCAATTTCTGTATCCAGTACAAATTAAGTATCCACTAAGAGTACCTGTATAAGACTAAATTACTTTCCATACATTTGCCATTACACAGCTATCTGCTCTTCATCACAACCTCTGTGAATTCCAACATATCATGTTATTTCTTTTCAGACAGAGGTCACTCCTTGAAAGAAATTATGGGAGATACGGATGAAAAACAGTAGTATGTCCCTTTTAAAAAGGCTATACATGAAATTCCAGTAAACAAAGCACTTCTAAATCTGTGGTGTAAGAAACCAGTACACCAGACAGAGAAGTCTGAACAGTAGTGAAGAGTAAGCTGGTTTTATCAGTACTGAAAGCTGAAGTTCCCTAATTACTTAGCATGTATTCTGTCCATCCTAATTTTACCACACTCTCATCCTTGAAGGATAAGTGCCTCTGCCAATTCCCTCGCAATTTTAGCAGCCTTTAATTAATGAGCATGGTTTTGATTGCATGCACTTACTTTTCCTTTATTGACAGAATATTTGTTGTATATTGCCTGCCTTCTTAAAGGAAAAACAAGAATTAAGAGCTCTAAACTACAAACAGACAATAAGGTATCCTAGGAGGAACTCTAAGATATTATCAATTGCCATTTAGAAGGTCCCACACAGACTACAGTTTTTTATTTTCATTAGAATAGGAAACCATGGAATCACAGAATCGTCTGAATTGGAAGGCACCTTTAAAGGCCATCTAGTCTAACTCCACTGCAATGAACAGAGACACCTACAGCTAGATCAGGTTGGTCAGAGCATGATCCAGCCTGACCTTGAAAGTCTCCAGAAATGGGGCATCTATCACCTCTCCGGTCAAAACCTGACGTATAACTTCATCCTCCAACTTTCCTGTATGGGTCGTTATAACGTCTCATAATTCTGCAGTATTTGCTAGCATTTCTCACATATCTGTGTCATTAACTATTTCTGAAATTTTAAATCAATTCTGAAACACTACATCTTGTCCATTCATGAAGTGTAGGGCTAGATAGCAATAGCTATTTTTAAGGAAATCTAAGACAGTATTTGAAAAATGCATTAGGCACTGTAATAGGAAAATAAAACTAATAACTGCTTCCACAATTAAGTACTTTTTTTTTTTTTTAAAAAGACCACCCTCTTTCGTTCAGTTTTCACCTTCAGTCGCTACACACCAGTCCTGTTTACCACATCACTTTTTTTTTAAATCCAGTGAAAATAAACAAAGCATTATTAAGAAACAGAGATTGAGAACTCAATTCAAAATCATTGTATATAAAAGTTGATAATTCTTAAATGCACTCATTCATTAGAAAACACCAGCTCACGCAAATTACTGTGACCTTTATTTCACTCTTAACAGCGTTATTTTATAGGGAGAAAAAAAAATTACAACTCCATCATAAAACTTCTGTTAAATAATGGAAACAGATTTCAATTTCACGTTGCCTACTGAAACACTTCCAAGGCCATACATAAAATAACAATCTCCTTTTATTACTCAGTTTACTGTGAGTTTTACTTCAATATTACAGCAGCCTCTAGAGACCTCAGGATGTACAGAGTGTAAACCTTTTCTTCTAATGCATTTGTCTCTTAAAACTTCTGAAGTATGAAAAGATTGAGACATAAGCAATGTCCAGACTCACAGACTATATCCTTGTATGGCTTCTCAAGAAAGAGAAGGCCATTCAAGTAAAAGCTCAGATTTTTTGTGTGTAATCATACATGAATTGGCTTCTCACTTCCTAAAATCCCATCTCTCCCTTACTCCCTACAGTTATTAAACAGAAAAGCCATGAGAAAATGATTGTTTAATATTTTATTGCAAAATGTTGGGTGTTTGATTGCTAGACAAAGGGAATAAAAAACAGATTTGCTACTCTCCACTGGGCACCACACAGAATGTGCTGTTTAGATGCTGAGGAAGGAAGACGGGAGTTATGAGTTTTTTCTTTTGAACAACAAGAAAGCCCAATAAAGTTGCAAGTGCCTTTATCAAATTAGATAACTGGGATTTATCTAAGCTAATTTCAAAATTACTAACTTCTAGACATCTAAGCCTGAAACAATCAGCTTTTTGACAGCCAAGAGAGAAATACAACCTATTACAGTGCAATTTATTTGACCTTTCTTCAAAGGAGAGGAAATGCTCTCTAGCACTCATTTTTTTACTGCTGACCCTGGAGGAACTTCTAGAAGCCAGCTTCTAGATGAAGAACTCAGGAAAAAAAAATCCACGAACTCTGCCCAATATTGGTGCCAGATACTTTAATTTCAGTAACTTACCTTCTACTGCTAAAGTACCCATTTTGGACTCTAAGAAATCAAACAACGTGCTCGGTGCAGATGGTCTGGCATTTCCTAGCTCTTCTTCATCTTCAAGTCTTATTCGGCCTCGGCCCTTTCCTTTACCTGTAAATACCAAACAGAAGTAATATGGGAATGAGAGAGGAGGAAAAAAAAGTATCTACATGTTTTTTTACTATTAGACTTACATTATAGAAGAAGTTTGTACTCTCTATTTAAAGAGAAAAAAAAAAATCTATCACTGACAAACTATCTATATTTTCCATGTAAGGATATTTAAATCTGTGATTGCAAATCTAAAAATACTGAAAGAGATAATACACAGAGGTGTTTTCTAAGGATTTTCTCTCAGGTTTGCAATGCATTCTAACTTGTAAGAAAACAAATATGTAGATACACCTCATATAATTACATTAGCAACACAGTAAACAAATTCCTTTGCTCAAGAACACTTGGATTTAAGGCACTTCTTTGCAAGTTATACCTCTAGGTGGTGGTCCCTGAAGGGGTTTCTGTTTACTGCTGCTCAGAAGAAAATTTAATGCTGCCTCCAGGTTGTTACTGTTATCCATAAGTGCCTGTCTTGCTGATTCTTTGCTGAATCCCATCTCTGTTATGTGTTTTAAAGCCTTTTCATCAACCTGAAATAAAAGATACTTGCATAAATAATCATAAACTACAACAGAGACTCTGTAAAAACATCAGATATTACTTTAATCTTCCATTAATAATTTATCTTTTTTTCATATTGCATTGATGATAAATATTTCAGATTTACGTGTGGTATTCACAGACAAGCTCTCTTAGTTCTAAACAACCAGATAGTTGCGACTTTTTTCCCCATTTTTGCTTAAAATTCATTGATTTTTTTAGTTCTAATATTACATAGCTTCAAGCAGAAATTCACTTTGCAACCTCTTCTTTCATTGCACAATGGAACAATCTGACAGACTGTAACATACCTGCACTTCAACAAAAAGTAAAAAGAATCTCTCAAAGCCACACTAATACAAAAACTAGCTTTTTGTTGTAGTTTGAACCCTTTCACAACTTTTATAAAGAACACAGAACCTGGTGATACATTTCTTAGAAGAAAGAAAATGTAATCTGAAAATGTTTCAACAGGAGGGAAAAAAAAACAACTTCCTTCTTCAGAAATAAAAGTTTTCTTATTCTAAACTGTATACAGTATGATTAGAAAAGGGCAAAGCAGGAATCACAGAGCATTACTTGCAGGAAATAACCTTACATTTGCACTGTGCTTAAAGGATTGAGCTGAAACTGTCTGTTCCAGCGTGGACATGCACTAAACATGAAATAGGACTAGGCTCTCTGTCCCTACTCATCCAACATCCAAACAAAATGAAGCCAGTTATCCATCTACTGCAACAGCAGTAACCAAATATATTCTTAACTGGAAGCCCACGACTCATGTAACATTTTGTCTACAGGTTACAAAATAACCATGCTGTGGCTCCTTAAACATCCACCAACCTCACCTTTAAGACAGATAGTCAATTCTTTCTCAAGCCACTTAAAAGAACATGCAATTTTATATCTAAAATAATTTACTTTACAATTGTAAGAGTTGCACAACAGGTAACATTTAGTCGTTCCACTCCCTCACTTGCATTCTAATGATGCAAGTATTTCACACATTTCTCCTGACTTTTGATCCATTCACTTTTCTCCAGCTACGCTGTGTGCTCTGGGACAACAGTAATAGGCAGATCTCCCATTTGGGGCAGACACACAAAAGGTTCATGGCTGCTATTTCAGCACAGACACTTCAGTAAGCCAGGAGTTATAACAACTTAAAGAACTTCCAAAACCATGCTTTGAAATCCTAAAATCCCTGCAGTGAGCAAGACATTACTTCACAGGGCTTGGCTCGGGCTCCTATATGTTTAGGTATGTTAACTCCAATGCTTTTGTGTATCCATCTTAATTCCAAAATTTCACAGTGTTCTTTTATTAAATGTCCACAGACTGAACAAGTAAAGCATTTAAAAAGGTCTTCAAAATCCAGTGGTGTTGACAAGTTATATCAATGCCTATAAGAGATCATCATTCCACCTGAATTCAAATTTCAGTTGTCTAAATAACATGTTTAGTAAGGGAGTATAATGGTTCTTCATCTGGGTCATTCTCTGACATTTCTCTGCATGGCAACAAGGATCCAACAGAGATAATTGTTGCTGCTATTGCCTCAGCAAGCCTGCTTCACTCTTCTTCCTGTAGGTAAGTAGCTGCTTTGAACACGGAGAGAAATTCAAGCTTACATTATATCACCTCCTTTCAGTGGTGGGAATTCTGTGCATGACAGCTACATTCAAAGACCAGCAAGAAGCAAGGATTCATACATACAGTACTTATACTCTGTGCTATGGATAAAAACCATCTTGGATAGGTCACAACCTGAGACCCAAAGGAAAAGCAATTTCTCAGATACAAAGACTATTTGAAAAATGAGGTAATACCCAAACTATCTTTGGGCATCAAAAACTTTCTCTTCAACTCCATTTACAGAGCACAGATCTTGCTGGGTCTCTTACAGAAGACTGGAATGGCAAAGAAAATTGTAGGGTATATCTGACAAAGACTATTAATCGAGAAGGAGGAGTGACCTGCACAATCTATTGCCTCTCTACAAAAAAATAGGAGAAGCTACTTAGTTTCTTGTCCTCTAAGTAAAGACACAGCACTTCAGGTTTCTCAGAAGGTAACACACTCTATTGAATTAAAACCTATACCCTTTCTAAATACACACACAGATCAACTATATATGTCAACAATCAAATTAACTTGGTATAATAATTCTAAAACCATAAAACAGATCTCTTATCTGTTGTTTTAAGCACTAAAATCCTCATTTATAACTGAAGGCAGCTTTCTATCTAGACGTAGTGTGTTCACATTGACTTTTACACAGCATCAAGGTATGTTAAATGACACTATTAAGTTTCAATAAATTGGAAGTACTACCACTTCACAGTGCAACGTAAGGCAAATTTCCCGCAATTCATAGGAAAAATAGAAAGTATTTTAAACGTAAGTATTGCCCAATTTAAATGGAGGAGGGTGTTTTGTTTTGCTTGTTTGTTTTTAAAGTCTATTAGGTAGGCACAGTTGTCAAGAATAACAAGGTATACATTAGAGGGATGACTTAATGACTCAGATTCACGTTTCTACGATTCTACATAAATGTCCATATACATCTATATATTTCTGAGCACAGTGCTGAAGATAGCACTGCTGGAGGCTCTCCATATTGCTAGAGATGGCACCTATGACAATTTAAATTAAACAGTTAACTGTTCTGATGCATCTTTTCTTCAGACTGTTAAATCTGTGGTAAAAGTAAAGTGAGGAAGAAAAAATTTCAACTACTTACTGTTGAATTTATAGTCATCATAGTCAATATTTTAATACTGGTTTGCTGAATTATTATGTTGAGAAACCTACCTCAGTAAGTCTCATCACTCAACAGAAATCAGTAATTGTTATTGTGTACTCTTTCTTCCATGAAACTTATAGACTGCTAGAGCAAGCAAAACAAACTTCAATGTCAAAGAACACTTCTCAGTAAGCAGGAAGTTATGAAACACTGAATGTGATGGAATTATGGAGCACAGTCCAGATTCTCCAATGGCAACATACTTTACTCAGAAAAATTATTTGCAACCATGCCAGCAATACATACAAGTGTCACAACAAAAGTATTTCTACTTTGGTATTTTAAATATCACAAATATCACTCAGTTTTCTTGATGTCAAATGAATGGTTTAAAATGGATTCTTAAATATCAATTCAGAAAAAAAAAACCTACACTAAAATATCATTTGATACATAATTAGGAAAGTCTCCTTTCCTAACATGAATTAATAGCTGTTGATGTGCAAGACTGCTGAGCTTGTTTAAAGAACAAAATAAAACCAGACTGTAATGACCTATACCACACACAGAACTATTTTTCTTTTCTAAGGACAGTGAAAGGACAATACAATTTAACAAAATTCACAATGAACCTCAACTACCTCAGTAAGACACAAGAGCACCCCAAGTGTTCTAAACAGACTACAAAATAAATTCAAACGAAAGTTCTTAATCTTCAGGGTCTTTTGGTTCTATTTTTGTTAGTTTTACTTTTTAATAATACACACGTTTAAGGTTCCATTTAAATCTTATACTTTACCAGTTCCCTGTAGACACCTTCATTTTTTCCCTCTGGTTTTGTTATCTTCTCTTTCTGGAAAAGTTCCCTGTTTCGATTCCCTCCAGCATTCACACTAAGATTACTTCTGCTGCTACCACCACCTCCTCCAAATGTCTTCGTCTTCAGATAAGCATGAAAAAAAAAAAAAAAAATCAGTAAACTGAACTTATGAAAATAAGCCTTAGCATTTAGCTAGTACAAGAAGTGCAGTAAATTTGATGCAGCTATATATTCTATGATTACGCTTTGCACCAACAAGCACTAACCTACACAAACACAGAAAGACGAGTTTATTAGGTAGGACTTCTAGATTTCTCCCTGATGCCTAAATTCAGCTTTAAAAAGTGTTTATAATTCTAGTTTTTACAAATTAACAAGCAAATCATAAAAAACAAAAAACCATGATTTTCATTTCCTAAGACAGAAAGCCTAGAGTGGGCATAAAAACCTGGCACATTAGAGCAAAATTTCCTAGCTGTTCTGTCAGGTTGAACAGACAGAATCATGGGAGTTTGAGAACTGAAAAAAGCAAGAGTATTAGTAACCTGTACTTATTATTTTAATCTTACTAGCTAAAGTGCAAAATAAACCTTTTTTCAATAGGGGTACCAAAATAAAAAATTATATCAACAATAAAATATTATGATATATTTATTAGCTTTGTTCAAATAAGAACTACTTATCAATCCAAAAAGAATCTCCGTTTTTGATATTTTCAAGGAGATACGTGAATGCTGTTTTAAGAAGGCAAATATCAGAAAGTAGTTGTTGGTTAAGAGACAAACACATAAATTTAACAAGAAAAGGTCAATTGCAGTAAGCAAAATGCTACAAATGCATTCTAACCTCCTTACTCTTCGCTACTTCTGCAATGGCAGCTGTTCTCTGCTTTTCAAATTCATCGTTGTCAGCAACAGGTTTTGCAGTATTTGTCATTTGCAGAGTCTTTCTGCGATCAAGCTCTCTGCTATCCACTTGCACGTGAGAAGCACATTTCTGATAACACAAAATAAAGTTTTAATTAACTCTTTGTCTACATTCATTTGCAAAAAAAAAAAAAAAATCTAAAGAAGCACAACATTTGAAAGAGAATACAATCACAAAAAAGTACATCAAGGACATCGAGCTACCTTTGCTGAAAGCAAATACCTCTGGATCCATCAGAGATGCCAAAAGAATGACTTTCATACTTCAACTTATTTCAAGATATAGCTAATACGATTCCTGTAAATGCCTCCATCATTTAAGGATATTTGTTGGTGCCTCCAAGATATCATTGGAAGAATCAAAGGTCCCACAGACCAAACAAAATGTTTTAGTTTAAACTGAGAGAAAAATACTAAGTATAAATTGACATAAAGTGACAGGATCAAAAGCTACACCATCCCCCCCTCACTCCCTTTAAAAAAGGTCATTTTTTTTGGATTCAGGTAATCACAATCTAAGACATTTTGATAGCCTTTATCTACATGGAACTAGCTCTCCCTAGATATCATAATACCAAGTGTTTCATGAAATGTCGTGGCTACATAACATATGCCAAATCTGAATTGCAAAGAAACATACTATACCTGCCCAAAAGGCAGAAAAGGAGGAGGGCCACCTTCTGTTCCAATATTACTCCTATTGTGCTTGGCTAAACTCTGCAAAAGAAAAATGTTGATTAATAAATTGCAAATAGAAGAGATTTGATAGATGCCTGTATTTCAGAAAATACATGACATATGACATTTGCAAGACAAACATTTTAAGCAGGAAAAATAAAATCTAACGTATTTAAAATCCTGAGGCACTTCACATGAGAAAGAAGGTGGCTAGATGAGGGGCAGGGAAAGGGAAAAAAACCATCAAAATTTGCAGAATCATGAAAGCAATAGATACAGCAAATGCAGAAAATTGAGTTTTATCCCGATTCTACAACAAGGCAGCACACAAACTGGTAGCAGATGCTTCTTTATATAGCACCCAGACATTTGTTTCCACAGCAAGCTGTAAAGACAAATAGTTTTATAGCAGGTTTAAAATGGGTTCATACAAAGTCAGCCTAGGAAAGAGAAAGCTCTACATGATCTTATCAAAGTACACAAACACCTGAGAGCGTGAATAAGGAGCCAGGCCCTTCTCAGCAGTGTCCACTGACAGGATCAGATGGAATGGACACAAACCAAAACACAGAAAGAGCTATTTTGCTGTAAAGGTGACTGAACATTGGTACAGGTTGCCAAGACAGGCTGTGGAGTCTTCCTCCTTACAGAACTTCACAAGTTGTCCTTGCCTGGGCATGGTTCTGGGCAACCTGCTCTGGGTGTCCCTGCTTGAGGAGGGACTGGACTGCATGACTGATCTCCAGAGGTCCCTGACAACCTCAGCCATTCTGCTTATTTATGGGTTTATTAATTATAGAAATACTGAAGAGATCAGAATCAGGATTGTATCTCATGATAAGCATAATATAGCAGTTCTGGATGCCAGGAGTGCATAAGGGCTTGGGGTTGCATAAGGGCTAACACTGCTAGAAATGCTCTGAACAGCTAGTCAGAATAAGGCAGTTGCTAACCTAGATCTGAAAAACAACAATACAAAACAAAAAAAGCTTTCTCAAATAGTATAAATTCCAAGTCACCATCACAAACAAAAAAAGATGCATTTGTAAGACACTTTTAAAATATCTGCTCATAGTTGATTCAGTCTTTTTTCTGTTTTGTTTGTTTGTTTGCTTGGGTTTCTTTTTAAACAAACTCTGATAACAGCAGCAACCTGTACAAGAATTCCCTGAAAGTGACACTATGGTAAGTATTAATTATTCCATATTAAACAGAAATGATGATCCAAAGCTGGGAGGAGTGGCTGACATGCCAGAAAGCTGCGCTGCCATTCAGCAAGACCTGGACAGGCTGGAGAGTTGGGCAGAGAGGAACCTGATGAGGTTCAACAAAAGCAAGTGTAGAGTCTTGCACCTGGGGAGGAATAACCGCATGCACCAGTACAGGCTAGGGGATGACCTGCTGGAGAGGAGCTCTACAGAGAGGGACCTGGGGGTCCTGGTAGACAACAGGTTGGCCATGAGCCAGCAGTGTGCCCTCATGGCCAAGAAGGCCAATGGGATCCTGGGGTGCATTAAAAAGAGCATTGCCAGCAGGTCGAGGGAGGTGATCCTCCCCCTCTACTCTGCCCTGGTCAGGCCTCAGCTGGAGTACTGTATCCAGTTCTGGGCTCCCCTGTATAAGAAAGACAGGGGCCTCCTGGAAAGAGTCCAGCAGAGGGCCACAAAGGTGATAAAGGGCNTGGCTGCTCCAAAAGTAATGCCTCTTATTTTGTTATGTTGGCCTATGACATCAGGTGCAGATGTTGGGAGCATGACAGTAGAGGTAGAACCTTCCCATCAATATTCATTACATTCTGTTGCTGTGTGACAGATGGCAGTAGAGGGGCAATCTGACACAATGGTGCCTGACATGGAAGCGTGTATGGAGCAAAGGTGTGGAAATGAATTCCTCCATGTGGAAAAAATTGCACCCATTGACATTCATCAATGCTTACTGTATATTTACAGAGACCAAACAGTGGATGTGAGCACAGTGAGGCAGTGGGTAGTGTGTTTCAGCAGTGGTGACAGCAGGTCACCTCCGCTGCTGCAGATGTTTATGAGCACACCATGTAGGCTCTTGTTCATCACTGGCAAAAATGCACAGCTAATGGCGGTGACTATGCTGTAAACAGTGTTTTGTAGCTGAAAATTTGCTCTATTGAATAGTGTTATTGTGCTCTTAGTATCTGTTGTAGTTTCCATGGAAATAAATAGGAGGCATTACTTTTGGAACGTTAGTATTTGGTATCAGAACTAGAAAAAGAAAAGATGGATCCTTAATCTGGTTAAAACACTTCAAAATTTTATTTCATATAATGCATCTATTTTCTCATCTTCATCTTTTACTGCTTTTTCTGCTGATGTTTGGTTTGGTTTAGTTTTTAAACACTGGGACAGTCACCCATGACCACACTGATCACCTGCTACTCTCTACTGGCAGAGACATTTTAAAAGAAAACTTAACTCTTTATTGAATGTTTACTTATATGTATTTATAATCGTGATGTAAAATTGATTAAACTCCATCATGTGAGTGCATCTGCAGTATAAATGTGAATATGCTTTAAGCCATTTTACTATCATTATACTACCAGGGAATTTCTTAAAAATATATAAAATGTTAATTCAGCTAAGATTTTACTAAGCCAAGGCTTTTGATCCACTCTTTTGAAGCTACTTTTATTTCAGAAGCAAACTACATTTTCTAAATCATCTATGATCATTTATTGCATCCAAGGTAAAAAATAAAATTCTTTTCCTCTTTTTCTCCCGGAGCAAAAAAAAAAAGAAAAAAAAAATTGATAAAGTATTCAATGAATTATTCAAAACAAAGCACTTACAAGTGGAGAAATCATAAAATTTTGATGCTTTAGCACTGATCGGTTCACTTAAAGTGCCCTCTTTGAATAAGGAGAGAGCTGAGGGCTGATCGTTGCAGCACACTCATACCTTCCTGTTGCTGTTAACTAAAGCAGCACAGCACAGCAGCCATTTCATGGGCAAGGTGAAGGGCAAAGAAGAGCCTCTAAAGACAAGCTCCCTCTCAGGCGCTTGAGCACACAACAAGCACTTCAGGCAGGATTCATTTCACTCAACTTTTTACAGCATCTACTATGTAAATGTCTATATCTGAGTTAGTAACATCAGCTTCTTTTTAGAGTCAAAGGTAGCAAACAGGGACTCTAACGGATTTTGTCACCCCTCAGATACATCACACCTTAAAACCAGCCCATTCTTTCCTGCTGACTGTAAAATGAGTCTAAATCCAGAGATCTTATGCTATAGACATCATCTGGGGTTAGCATCATGAATGCTATCCTTGCAGCATAAGGCACCAAAGCCTGGCTCTGCACAAAGTATGCTAATCCTCGAAGCTACTAAGCACAAAGCAATAGCAAAGGAGAAAAAAAGAAAAAGATAACCCTTCAAATGAGGCTTGAGCAACCTAATTACCACCAGAACATTGGGAGCACTATGAAGGAGTGATTATTTGGAATTGCATTCTCATTGAAATATGTTCATGGCACACTGTCTTATATTCCCCAAATAATCAGAAGGATTACACATTAGCAATTTCATTTATTCCTCACTCATTTATGTACTGTCACTTAAAAAGCAATACTTAAAAAAATTTCTAGACAAGAATTACCTTACAATAAATTTGAATGCTACACATGATACCACACTTATTCCACTTGAACTATATTTTCTTTTGAGATAACACTGCATTCATTCCATAGATGCTGTATTTGTAGCGTAGGTCTTCTATTACTAAAACCTGATTCCTCCCCAGAACAATTTCAAACGTCACACGGAATGACACTAAATGGTAATGCAACTATGCAATTAGGAGCTGATAGACAGGTACCAGGGCAATAATTCAATATTGGACAAATAACTTCAATTCTAGCATTAGTAAAATTATTTACCTTAACAGCACTAACTTTTAAAACAAGTACAAAACAAACTTATTTAATCTTCTACATAAGAAGCCCAATTAACACTGCTCAGGCATGCTGGAGAGAAAAAATGGCTTCAAAACAAGCAGTTTATAATAGTCACACAAATACAGGTTTTCTGTCTTTTTATGCAAACAGTTCAGTATTTCACTTAATCCTTACTGGCACAATGAGGAGTAGTAGTGTCCTTATTCAAAAATCTTTGGGAGTTGACAGTCTTGCTTATTGTCAATCGATGTTTTTTGTAAAGCTTTCTGAACAGGAAACATCAAGCTCGCGGGTAAAGTGCTATCGAAGTAGCATCTAGCTTTTATAGACTTGTTTCAGCCCTATCTGTCTAGCTGTCAGTCCAGATATAGACCTGGAACTATGATCTCCATGGCAAGGGTTCACCTGTCCAAACTGATTTCTTGTTGCCCAGTTTTGCCACTGACATGGTCACATCCTCACTGTAATGATGTGCCATAAGCAGCTCAGTAAGAAAAATAAATGGAAACTCTGGCTAACTCTCTACAGTTCTGAGTGGGGGAAGCAAAGAGGGAGGTGCCAATCTCTTTTCCCTGGGAGCCACTGACAAACAAACTCTTTTCCCTGGAAGCAGCACAAAGCTGCATCGGCACGGGCTCAGACTGGACATTAGGACAAATTTCTTTACCATGCGAGTGGTCTAACACTGGAACAGGTTTCCAATAGCAAGGTGGTTGATGCCCCATGCCTGTCAGCAGTCAAAAGGCATTTGGGCAATGCCCTCAAAAATATGCTTTAACTTTTGGTTAGCCCTGAAATGGTCAGACAGTTGACCTAGATGTTCTTTGTAGGTCACAGAATCATAGAATCATTAAGGTTGTAAAAGTCCTCTAACATCATCTAGTCTAACCATCAACCACCTTGCCCACTAAACCATGTCCATCAGTGCCACATCTATCCATTTATTGAAAACCTCCAGGGACAGTGACTCCACTGCTTCCCTGAGCAGCCTGCTCCAATACCTCGCCACCTTTTCTGAGAAGAAATTTTTCCTCATATACAACCTGAACGTCCCCTGGTGCAACTTAAGGGCATTACCACTCATCCTATCACTAGTTACCCAAGAGATCGACCTCCCCCTTGCCACAGTCTCCTTTCAGGCAGTCGTAGAAAGCGATAAGGCCTCCTCTGAGCATCCTCTTCTCCAGACTACACAATCCCAGTTCCCTCAGCTGCTCCTCATAAGACTTGTGCACCAGGCCCCTTTCAACTGAACTATTTAAACTTCAAAATGGAAGCAACAGGCAATAATTACATTACTGCACTTCATCTAAATATATATATATGGATTTTTAGATATAAGTAAAAACAAGCTCTTAAACACAGCCAATTACACTGGCTTTATGCAATGACGAGTGCTGAAAAATTTGCTTTAGTCAGCGGTATGGTTATAAAATGGTTTGCTTTCTTGCACACAGAAAGCATTCCATTGTTATTTTTTGACATTGACCTCAAAAACAAATTAGTATTTACAGAACAATATTTCTTTGTAGAAGCACAGGTAGAATAAACATGAAAACAGACTTTCCAAAATGTCACTAGAGAAAGAAACATGAAAAGAGACTGTTCAAAACATTGCTAATAAATCTAGCCGATTCTTTTGACCCATCTCTTTCCAATTAGTTGGCATTCTTAAGAATGTATTAGTTCTGGTGTGATCCTTTTCTCCTTCTCAACAATCTTGAAATTTAATGCTTTTTATATGGAGAGAAAACTCACAAGATTTATACTATTAATAAAAATGATAAAATGGGATGGTTCTGTTGTTGGTCCCAGAATCTTCAGCTCAAACAGGCAGTTTCATTTCAAATCCAAGAATGATTTAAAAAAAACAAAACAACAAACAAAACAAACACACACAACTATTTTCAACAACAGAAGCACCAAAAGAATACCAAGCTCACTATCCATTCTGATTGATTCTGTAATTCAAATGTTCATTTTGGCCAAGTTTGCTCAGATCTATAAAATGAAAACACCACTAAAGAAGGCTAAGCCATAACTATGAAGAAATGTGCCAAACAGTGTCAGCAACAAAAATACTTCACACAGAAAGATTACCATCTTCATAAGAAGCTACTCTTTGCTTCCGAGACACAGATATAAAAGTATATAGAGGTGTGTCTCTGTGTAGTAGCAGTATAAGGAGTAATACTCAGCAAAATTTTGGGGATATTTGTACCAGTCACAACTTCCTGTCTTAGGCACTTCCACTCATTTGTGAGGAAATCCAACCAGTCATTTTCCTGCAGCAACTTTTGTTCTATTAAGATGGTAACTATGCTAAAACAAAGTAAAGGACCTTACAAGTATTCATGGCTTGCTGAAAGACTTGAAAGCCTCCAATTCAACTTTCTAATCACAGACTTACCTAAAGCACTGAAGAAATCTGCACTTAAAAATTAAGTTAGAATTCTTAATGCTAACTTCTTAAATTAGTAACTTAAGGTTACTAATTTCAATGCTTTCTATAAAATTACTGTATTTTTGCCTGAAAAATTATACAGTCTGTAAGCTAATTGTAGAAGGCATCATTCTTTAGTATTTTGGTATCACACATACTGCTTAGGGAAACGACCAACCATTACTGCACTGAAATGCATTTAATATGGTCGACAAATGTTTTCAGCCCCTGTAGACTACAGAAGGACTCAGTTTCCATGCAAAGATCACTTATAATTTCATGTGCAACATTACACATAAGACACATATTTGGCTTAATCCCTAAAAATATTAGGACAGTCAAGTTTTAAATACTTGTAACAGAAACTCACAGCCAACACATTTTACTTTGTCATTAAATGTAATTCGCATGCTGTAAAACAAGCATTTCTAGTGGTGTTACCTCACCCTTTGCAATTCCCACTTTTCTATAAGATGCTCCACTTCACCTCCAAGAACTGCAGTGTTACTGTCATCCAACAGCAAGAATCCATTTCTCACTTCAACAATTCCTGAAAGTTTAATTTTTGTTCCAGGTGGAGTGTTCAAGCTAGAAGCAGAAACAAAACCAAGTATTTCAAAAACGTTTATTAACATTCTGCCATCAAAACCATGTAAAACTATTCTCCCATTATACTTCCAACATTGTCTTATTTCATAATAAATGATTAGCATCAAAAACCTTTACACTAATTCCTTCAGTATGCACAGTAGTTTTCAACAGCTTTTTTGGAACACTCCCCATTCATTACACAAAGATGCCATATTGCAAATTAGATTCTAACAGAGATGAATGTTTGCAAATTATCTGTTTAGTTAAAATCCAATTTAACAGTACCAAATGAAGGATGTCATTTGTCTAGCCTAACGAAAGATGTCTCAAAGTCAGATGTCTAAGAATAAGTTCCTCACCCTACGACTCATTTATAGCTGATAAACAGAGGATTTCTAGATGCTTAATCACCTCATATGCTTTAGACATTTAACTTAGGAGAAAAAGAGCAGTTAGACAAGATGCCTTCTATACATTACTAACAGCCAAGACTGTTCCAGAATAAATATTAAAATCCATGCAACTTGTGGCGCTTCTAATCTATGATTTAAAAACAGATGGATGCTCTCTATGGTCAACTCCCATAAGAAGGTACCTACCATCTTTTCATTTGAATCTATCCTATATAAACAACAGCAGATGCATGAAACAATCATTCATCTCCAACTCATAATTGAAAGATACAACAAGCAGCACAATCTGGAAACAATGATTTTTATTGCAAGAGACAAAAGAGGACAGAGTCAGTTACAACCTTTCAAATGAGGGACAATAATCTCCTCAAAATATGATAAAGTTATCACTGGAATCACAGAACAATATCACATGCTGAGGAATATTCACAGCGGAGTCAGTCAATTCTAGCACTAGTGACTTCAACCTTAACAATATTAATGGATTTTCTGACAGATGTAAAGAAAGTAAGAAAAAATACAGGAGAAGGAAAAGAAGAGCTTATATCAGTACTACAGGAAGCGATGAGTTGTGATGCTTTGGAGATTTTACCTATAAGTTTTCAAATTATGGCAGGCTATTTGACTGAGTATTGTGTGATCTAGAATCTACTTAAACAGGAGTGCTTGCCCTTCTTTTCTGCTCTTTCTATACACACATTGGAATAGAAAATTCCAAACAAAAATTGTTCAAGCTGAAATTGAAGTATCATTAAGTGCTTTACTTCTAAAACAGCTTCACTCTAAACTGCAAGCTGACTCTTACTCAGAAGGAGCAGTTTAATAGTAAAAGACAACATTTAAGAACAAAGTCTATGTCTAGCAGAAAAAGATAGAGGAAAACTTTTTTGAACCAAAAGTAATCTGGAATGAAGAGCAACGAATACCATAACTCCAGAGACTACACAATGAAGATCGTTTTCAACATCTTAATGACTAAACATCAAGAAATTACCGTGTTCAGTTCTCTTGCTCTTCATTTTTAACTGAAGAAATATACAAAATCAGTCCAAGTAAATGTCTTGGTCATGGAAAAGCAGCACTAGCTGCATGAAGTTAGGTGTGTTGGGCCTGTGACATTCTTGTTACCAAGTAAGACAAAATATCTGCTAAAAATATAAATTTTGCTCAGGTTCACACACACCAAAAAACCTGCTTGCTTAGTAAAGTCTGACTCAGCAGATGGCTGCAAAAATTCTTTCTTGCACTATGTACTTCAGCATAAAATGTATCCTAAGTTCCATTCATATACACCTTTGCATGCTACATTTAATGTTCTCCTGTACATACAAAATCTGAGGAAGAAACAAGAATAACCCCCAAAAAAAATGACTGCCTAAGGTATTTGATTACTTTCACTGACACATCTCCACTAGCTTTTGTCTTAAGAGTTTATTTTGCTTGATGTTTTTTTTTTTNATCTGTTTCCCTACAACAGGTTACTCATCGTAACAGATTTTTAGACACCTAGGTGGAGCTGGGGGACAAATCAGTATCATCAAAAAGCTGGGGTGCAGAGAAGTGAATAGGGTGTTGGTTTGGTTTGGTTTTATTTTACATATAAAGGTAGCACTCCACTGTAACCATAGACTTTTTTCTTCATTAGGGTTTCAAATGCAACAAACACAGCAGAACATGAAAGTCTTCTGATAACATAGAGGACAGATGGCAAAACTACATTATTTTTGAAATTAGGAGAAAACAGTAAAGAAAAGAACAAAAGAGATAAACAATATAATCAAACTTTGCACTCCTTTGGAGTCTTTTCTGTCAAAACCCTGTTTTGACAGTCAGTTTTGTCCACGTAATTTCCATTACTGTTTCTATTTCCATTATTTAAAAGGCATTTAAGTATGAAAGCAAGACTTCAAAAATAAAGTTGCTCACCTTATTTTTGACATGCTACTGTATTCTACAGCCGTGCAGCTTGTATGTCCATCAGTCATCTGTAAACGTAACATCCTGGGAGCAGCCTGAGATTCTTCATTATCCTTTGGTGCAGAAACATTGCGTATTTTCTGTATTTGCAGAACACATGGCCCTTCCAGCTATATATGCAAAACAGAAAACATGGAATTGTTAACACCATGAAGCAAACACACTACAATATCTAGACACACTAACAGATGCCCCTAGGCAAAGTAAAGGGCAATTTTATCAGGCAGTCATGTACAATTTCTATCACTCATGTACTGTATGTTCTAAAACATGAGAAAAATGGCTTTTTCAGAAACACAGCTGTAACACTTCATACATCTCTGCAGTATTATGGAAAATAAGTGAATGAAAGACTGAGGGGAAGGAGACAAATAAAAGCAAAGCAAAACAAAACCAAAACGCATATTGTCTCTTCTAAGTACTACAGAGTCCAGGTAAGATTTCACATGCTGCACAACCAGGTTTCATGGACCAAGTGCTCTAAATTAAAAAACAACCAGCTTTGAAGACTAACCGGTTGCAATAAGACTACATTTCAAGTACAACCACTTTGTAAACATCAACTAGAAACACTTAACAATCTCAAGGGACATCAGAGTCTCTTGGTTACACCTGAAAATGCAGAATATCAGCACATCCTTCTATCCACGACACAATTTATGTAACCAATGAAAACAGGAAACAAAAAACTCACTTCATCACATTTGGGTTACAGCCGAGTAAATAGTCATGATGGCCTTTTCTATTCATTCCCTTTTAGGAAGTAGGATCATTCTGATCCCGCTGAGAAATAAAACTGAAAAATCTGTTGCTCTAGCACCCAAAAGAGAACAGGAAAAAAAAAAAAAGCACGCTTCTTCAATTTTTTCCATTTGAGAAACAGAAGAAAATAAAATGAGAGCAGATAACTGGAAGGTGAATATATCTACAGAAAAGGACATTTAAATAAATCAAAGAATAGTAGCAGTGCACTAGAAAAAAGAAGTTAGAAGATGAGGAAACAGGAACTTTATATAGTATGAGAACATAAGAATGAAAAACTACATTAGAATATTGTTAAAGCATGAAATCGTACTAATAGGAAAACTTTTACGATAGAAATTTCTTTCATACACGTTAAGCAAATTTTAGTTTTGGGTGCTTGCTTTGGTTTTTAAGCAACCGTTTGAGAGACCCTTAGAAAACTGGAAAGCAAAGAAATGAGGGCTAGGCTAACTATGAATATATATGCAAATAAATTCAGGTTTTCTTATCTACTGTGTCAGGCAAGCATTACAATAAAGCACAGCTGCACATTTGTTGAGCTTAGACAATTGTGTCTGCTTCTTTAACATAGTAAATCACACACTATTACAAAGAAATAGGTGCAAAGAAGAATAGAAGTGCATGGTATTCTTAAATACATGGAATATTAACAACAAAACTATTTTTATGGACTTCATCAGGATCTTGAAGCTTCCCCATCACCTAGTCTCAGTTCAGTTTCTCTCTCATCACAAAGAGACCGTATAATGACAGCAAAAAACAAACACAGTCTTCCTGCAGAATAAGAACTACCATCACAAGACTTTAGCTCAGGTATGCCCAACCCACAGCCCGCATGTAGCCTGGCACAGCTCATACTGCAGCCCACTCTGCTGCTGAGCCATCATGAGAATCCCAGCCCAGACCAGCCCAGGGCCTGCATCCATCACTCAGCAACTAGCACTGTCTGAGCTGCAGCTAACACAATGGGAAGGCACAGTGCAGTGCTAACTCCAGTTGTGGCAAATCATTTTATGCATTTTGATACAACGGCTAAACATAGTCCTGTGAACAGTGAAAAATATGCAGCCTTGCTTTCTGTTTTGATAGAGGAATTTGAGAATAGGTTTCAAGACTGCTGGAAAAATCATCAATTTTTGGTGTATTTGCAACTCCATTTTCAGTCGACATAAATAATTTACCTGTGAATTTTCAAATGGAATGTATAGAGCTGCAATCAGACATTCAACTCAAAGAAAAAATTGATTGAGTCTCCTTACTGGACTTTTGTAAGACCTATCTTAATAAAGAAAAATATCCCTTGCATCACAACGACACCTTACTCATGTCATCACATTGTTTTTTGACAGCACATACATTTGTAAGCAACTATTTTCAAAGATGAAGCATCAGAAGAATAACATTTCATCAAAATCCCTGATGAATGTCTTGAGAACTCACTAAGAATTGCAACCACTTTCATCAAATCAGATTGATGCACTGGTTTCACAAGAACAAGGTCAGATGTCCCGCTACTTTTATGTTTTTGTTGCTCTTTTTTAATTTTTTAATAAAAAATATAAAAATGTTTTGTTAGTTATATACATTAACTGCATTATATATTTTATATATGGCTCATGACAATTCCTCTTCACTCAATTCAGCCCAGACAAGCCAAAAGTTGGGGCACCCATCCTCTAGGTGAATCCAGAAGACCTATGCCAGGTGGTCTTACAGACTACTTTAAAGAGGCACTGTTACTCACCCTGTAAAAATCCTTTTAACTCTACCAAATTAAAAAAAAGTCATAGAAAGGCTATGTGAACATTTAAATTTCCAAGTAGCTGGTTCTCGCTGAGCACACTAAGGAGTCCCACCAAACCTAGTAACAGCTAGATTGTGTAGGTATCATTTCTACGTTCAAGAGAATTCATAACCCAAAGCTAAAAGCTCTCTTGACCACTTGGCAGTGGTTTCTCACAGCTCCTTCAAGCCACGGAGGCTCCATGCAACTCTTCCCTCTTGCACTTTTGCTAACATCTACAGTAGATATGAAAATTACATAATTCTGGTAAAGTAATCATTTCCTACAATCCCTGAGGAAAGAGCAGACTACAGCTGTACTATCCGGAACATAAGAATGAAGGCATTACCTAAATAACGTGGGACTGCATACAAGAAAACATTCACTTCAAAAGCATTTACTAACTGGACAGGCAGCCACACACATATTAAGGCCGGAATGCTGTGAAACACAGTTCAGATGACTTTAATACGAGAACAAAAGAAACAAGTATAAGAATAAAGAAATTGTATAAAAATTTACACAAAATTAAGAAATTGTATAAAGAAATTGTATATACAGCTTTCAACGGTTAAATCTGAAGGATGCAAATAGGTCCAGAGTACAAAACATAAGTAAAATGAGTTGAGGAATGAGGTCTAGCTATAGCCATTATTAATCCCATTAGGAATAATCTGCTTAGTTTTTCAAGGTGAAAAATATAACATCATCCTATACTGTAGTGTTGTACTATATAATGCCATTATAATCTTCTTGCTATGCTTTATAGGTTTTACATTAATTTATGTGAAAACTACTAGGTAAGTCAGAACACCTGAACCTGAAACAGGAGAAAGAAATAAAGGAGGAATGACTGGAAGTCGAGGTTTAATCAATTCAAAGGCAGAAATAAGGCAAGTACGTTAACATGCCTTATGAATTTCCAGAATAAGCTACTGTTTTCTACAACAGTAAAAAAAATCAAGTACCAACAATACCGGATGTGCAAAGACAACAGGATCCTTCTGTTTATGAACTTTGGCAGCTTCCCCATTTCAGTGCACTGCCGTTCTCTTTTACGCCACTGACTAACTTCAGTAATGTTCCCACCCCCCCCACCCCCCCCATTCTGTTGAGATCTTAAGCAAAATATTTGTCAAAATCACACTCAGGAGCAGACTTAAGACCATCTTGCAATGCCTTCATAATCGTGCATCTATTTACTTAGAGAGCCATTTGTCATGAAGATCATGATTAGACAAAGCCTAGATTTCGTCAGCTTATATTTGCAAATGAAATCTCATAAGCACGTGGTACAAAAAGTCATTGACACACAGTACATTCCACTTCTTCCCCTTTCTCCACAAAACCCACCAGTGCTAATTCAACAATATACATGACTCTTGAGAAGAAAAACCAAGAAATAAACTGGTAACCAATACCCAATACACTACTTAATGATTTATAAAATATGCAACTAGACAGTATCCTACTGTTTTCAAGACGCTGCCTTCCTAGAGGCATTGCTTTGACACACTCAACCTGATCTCAAAACAAAGAAGTCAACCTTTTACAAATGTTTAACCTATTATATCTAGCATTATATACTTTTCCCTCAAGAACATAAGTGGAATCATGACTCTAAAGCTTCTGAAACAGGCATTAGAAGTGTCTGAGGACAAGAGCTTACCTAAAGCTGGCAAACAGCTCTAAAACAACTACCACTCAGTTTGATCCATCAGCATCACTGTGTGGATAGACAGAACAAAAGCCTTGTCAAAATCATCCCAAATGAAAAAAGAAAAAAAAATCAATGAAAAATACGTAGGACCATCTTTTACATACACAGCTTCAAACAGGACATCTGATGGAGCAGAGGAAAACCAATACATGCACCTCAAGACTAGCTTTTTAATGCAGATCAATTGTAACTGCAACAGCAAATCTAATCATGCCTCACAATAAAAAAGGCTGTAAGAAACCAACATACATCTACAAATGAAAGGATGGGAAAAGGAAACTGAGCACTGTTAGTTATACTGATGTGATGACAGAAAATGGGAACCATATGAGCAACTTTAAAGAGTAATTAGAATAGGTGGCAAGTTATGTTGTAAATGCTTACCATCAACCTGTCATTACTCAGGACTATTTCTGAGATCAGAGAAACACCTTCTTTCTGAACACTTAAGGGATGAACATTTCAATTCTAATGGAGCATATATACTCAAATGAAAACAAAGTAAATGTAACATCATTACTAAATTATATGCTTTAACTTTTTATAATAGTCTTCCTTGCATCTTTATTCCACTTAAAAGTACTTCACAAATACTCATGACATACAGTCATTTGTATGGAAATGGGAGTGTTCAGTTTTTTTAAATCCTATGCAAATGTGGCCATCTTGTGGTTACTGCTGGTAATATAGCTTTTAAAGTCATACAAAGCAGATACAAATGGCTGAACAGAAGATTTTTGTGTATTAATGTATAAAATACTACTATGTATTAATTACATTCACCTATAACAGTCAACTACTCACATATTTTCTGAAATTATTTGCCTATTACATTAATACTACAAAATGTATTTACTTTCCATGCAAGATAGAAAATATATCATACAGATATAGATTAAGATAGAGATACAGATATGTAACGCTGATCCAAGTTTTGGATGAGAGGAACAAAAGTAGCATGTAATTTTTGTTCCCTTCTAAATCAAATCACCATGCTACTAGAAAGCCATGACATGGCTGCTGTCACTGAAACCTAGTGGGATGATTCCCACAGCTGGAGTGTGGCTATCGGCTACGAGCTGTTCAGAAGAGACAGATGAGGAAGGAGAGGAGGAGGTGTTGCCCTCTACATAAAGAAAGGAATTGAGTGTGAAGTTGTCCCTGAAGAACAGTCATAGGCAAGTTGAAAAGTTATGGGTGAGAGTTAGAGACTGAGGCAACAAAGGGAGCCTTGTGGTTGGTGTCTACTACAGGCCACCTGATCAAGCAGAGCCTGTTGATGAAGCCTTCTTCCTCCAGCTATGGGAGGCAACGTGGTTGCATCTCTTCCTTCTGCGGAAGGAACTTAACCATCCTGACATCTGTTGGAAAAGCAGCACGGTGAGCTGCAGGCAATCCAGGAGGCTACCAAAGGTAACTTCCTGAGCCAAGTAATAGACAGAGCAACAGTAGCACAATAAATACGACTACAATCTCAATTCAGTTTCTCTACTTTCCAATATTTACAAGAAACAAAAATGAACTTAAACCTCCTTTGTAAGCCCTAAGCACTTTTCCATCTTCAGATTTGATTCATACTTCTATTATGTTTTATGAACAACTGGTCAACTGTCAAGCAAGATACACTCAAACTCTATGAAAATGTACAATCGCATATTGATAAAATCAGATTAGCTTAGTACTACGTGAAGAACAAAACAGCGAAGCTGAGCAAATCAAAACGCAAAATACAAAAATAAAAAAGGCCAGTGTATTGTTTAAAGCAGGCATGTCCAACTCATGGCCTACACGTAGCCCGGCACAGCTCCTACTGCGTCCCACCTCCTGCTGACAAGCAATCACAGCGCTGGCCCGGCCCAGCCCTGGGCCTGCACTCATCACTCAGCAACTAGCACTGTCTGAGCTGCAGTCAGGACAAGGGGAGGGTGCAGTGCAGTGCTAACTCAAATTATGGCAAATAATTTTACGCTACATTGGCTAAACACAGTCCTGTGAACAGTGGAAAACATGCAGCCTTGCTTTCTGTTTTGATAAAGGAATTTGAGAATAGGTCTCAAGACTGTGGAAAAAAATCATTTTTTTGGTATATTTGTGACTCCATTTTCAGTTGACAGAAACACATCACCCACAAATTTTCAAATGGAATGTATAGAGGTGCAATCAGATGTTCAACTCGAAGAAAAATTTGATCATTTCTCTCTGCTAGACTTTTATAAGACCTATCTCACCACAGAAACATATCCCTTGCTTCACAATCATGCCTTATGTCATTGCTTCTTGGCAATGTGCACATTTGTGAACAACTATTTGCAAGGATGAAGCACAGGAAGAGTAAAATTTCATCAGAAATCTGACAAACACCTTGAGAACTTACTAAGAATTGCAACCACTTCCATCAAATCAGACTGACACATTAGTTTCACAAAAACAAGGTCAAACATCCCACTAGTTTTATGGTTTTGTTGTTTTTTTTTTTGTTTTAATAAAAAATATAAAAAAAAAAAGTTAATTACATACATTAACTGTACTCTATATTTTATATGCAGCCCAAGACAATTCCTTTTCACTCAGTGTAGCCCAGGCAAGCCAAAAGGTTGGACACCCACCGTTTAAAGCAAGTTGTTCCATCAGTATTTCGAAAATTTTGTCAATGGGCAGTATATGCTAACCAAAACATAAATCCTAGGGATGCTAAATAGGAACTGTTACCATTTTTAGACTAACAAAACAAAGAATACTCCAGAGAATCCACACCAACACATAGCTGAACACAAACTGAAGGAGAGCAGCAAGTTCAAGAGATCCTTAAAAATTAAGTTAGAATCTAGTTTTCTCACCTTATCACTAGGTCATAGTTCACTTTTTCTGATGTACAATTTTATCAATTATGACTATATTTTTGCATGTACACAAGCAGAAGCTTTTTCCTGTGAAAGGTTACTGCTATCTCACAGATATCTCCAAGTACTAACCACCACAGCTTTCAAGCACAGTCCTTGGCTTTTGTATTTGTGGAAACAAATGGCAAAAGTGTACCTTCTCTAGTTTCAGCTCAGAAACAAGAAACTAGAAATAAACATTTTAAAGTCTGTAAGTAGATTCCAATATACAATATCCATCACAGTTTTGAGTAAATTAATGACAGCTTCACCTTCAGCTGCGCACTTGAAAAGTGCAACAACAATAGAAATTCAGATAACATCTTCTCTGTAGTAAATGGAGAAATTATTAGATATATTTTTAAAATATGAATTAAAACTGAACTATCATGTCTAAAGAAAATCTACAGTAATGCAACAAACCTCTGAAAAAAAAAACACTATTATTAAAATCACTTAGAACTGACATCATGTTTAAGAAGCAAAACTAAGGTAAGCATTATGACACACTCAAAATTAATGTTTTGAGAATTACACTTATGACAGAATCATAGAATGCCTTGGGTTGGGATGGACCTTGAAGTTCACCTAGTTCCAGCCCCCGTGTTGCAGACAAGGACACCATCCACTAGATCAGTTTGCCCAGGGCTCCATCCAACCTGACCTTGAATACTTCCAGGGAAGGGGCATCCACAACTTCTCTGGGCAACCTGTTCCAGTGCCTCATCACCCTCTGAGTAAAGAATTTCCTCCTGACATCTAATCTAAAACTGCCCTCTTTTAGCCTAAAATCACTATTCCTTGTCATATCATTACACTTGTTGGATAAAGAGACCCTCCTCCTCTTTCTTGTAGGCCCCCTATAGGTACTGGAAAGTCACTATAACGTGGCTCCCTGGAGCCTTCTCTTCTCGAGGCTGTACAACTCCAACTCTCTCAGTCTATCTTCATAGGAAAGGTGCTCCAGTCCTCTGATCATCCTTGTGGCCCTCCTCTGGATCCACTCTATCAACTGCATGTCCTTCTTGGGCTGGATGCCCCAGAGCTGAACACAGTACTGCAGGTGGGATCTCATGAGAGTAGAGCAGAGGGGGGAGCTCCCTCAACCTGTTGGTCATGCTTCTTCAGATGCAGCCTAGGACACAGTTGGCCCTCTGGGATATTAGTGCATACTGCTGGCTCATGTAGAGCTTTTCATCCACCAACATCCTCAAGTCCTTCTCCTCAGGGCTGCTCTCTACCCATTCTCCACTGATACTGTATTCGTGCTTGAGATTGCCCTGACCCAAGTACAGGACCTAACACTTGGCCTTTTTGAAGTATTTAATCAAACACATTTAGAGTTTGTCAGTATTATATGATCTGAAGTGCAAAATTCAGTAAAACACAAGCACCTGAAAAATAATGCAAAAGCATAGTAAATAATAAAATTAAAAAAAATTTTCCCAGCAAGTTAGTTTAGTAAGTAATATGCTTCATGCACAGACTGACTAAAAACTGTCATCTATCCCACTATACAGTATCTCTCAAGTGGGTTCTTCACAGCTGACAATGATGTTCTTTTCTTGTTGTTATTAGAGAAGGTAGTGTTACATCAGTCACCATTCCATTCAGACAACAGCATCAGCAGAAAAAAATAAATCCAAACAGATCTTAACAGCCCCTCTCATCAATCTTGCTTTCTTAAAAGAAAGCTGCTTTGATTTATTGCTATGCTGAATTTCAACAGTAATGAAATACGTTTCTCAAGAACTTTCACATCAGCAATAGAGACCATCAATATCTGGAAGATAGGAATAATGATTTGAATTGAGAGCCACCACTACCGTTAAAATAAAACTCCTCAATTTATTCTCTCTGTTAACTGAATGTAAGGAAGAAAACAGGAAGGGCACACTGATGAGGTCAAACCTAATTTTTACCTAAGCACATATGTCAAAAATCTGACACAAAGTTTAGAATATAATACTATCCTGTAGAATGTAAAACATTGCATCATCTAATGTGTATTATCCATATCGCCTGTTGGAAATACAATCACAGATAAATGACAGAGTTTATAGCCTTAATCATGTACATCAGTGGATACATAAGACAATATTAACATATGTCATAATGTATCATAATCATACAGCTACTTTGCTTTATTTCTAACGTGCTTTGTTGGCCTCACAAGAATATTTAAGAAAAAAAAAGTCACTTTTGATACTATGTAAAGAACCAACTGGTTAAACTGTTTCTGAGTGATAAAGGAAACTGCTAGGATCATTCACATTTAAGCATTTCAAAATTTAGAAATAAAAAAAAAAAAAGGACTCCTCTCTTTATAGAGTCTAGTGGGCAAATTAATGTTAACATATTTATGACCAAATATTGGCTTCATTTGTACATGAAATAATGACAAAAACAGACTAGTGCAGCACAGAAGACTGTCATCACAAAGAAATCACATCACTACAAAAAAAGTGAAGTTAATGTCTACCTTTTCCACCTTTCCACCATTGATGTCACTAGGGAGGAATTTCTTGCCAATCGTTCTTAAATCTGTCTGAAATTAATAGAGAAGAGACTATTAACCTACAACATTCTATTTAAAAAAAAAAATCATAAAATAGGAAAAAGAAGGGCAGTTATTCTATAATGTCAAGTGCTTATATAAAAAAAAGTCCCCTTAACTGTATATGATGAAAAAAATTAAAATAATTTATCAAAGAAATCCTTTTACGTTTAAAATGATATTGTCATTTTAAACACATTGTCAAAGACTATTAAAATGCTTTTAGTAGCCAAAAAGAAATGCTTATTTGACTTTGGTATTTAATACAGGTAAATTTCTTCCCTCTCCATCTGGCACTTAAGAGAAAAACATTTTTAATTTATGTGTTTTTACACATACAAATCCTTTACAAAAGGTTGGGAACATTTTTGCAATTAAACCTAAAGTAAAAGCCTGCATCACATTTCTATTAAATGCTTTTCAACTTAAATGTCTGTCTGATTACTTCTTTCAGAAGAAAGGTAAACAGCTACATGACATTTGTCAATGACTGCGTTGCATAGTTGCTGAATATATTTAACTGAAGAATTCATATGATCAAAGGAATAAATCTCCACAAAACCACATTTCCTCTAACCACAGTCTGGACAAGTGTATCAATCAGGGTGATGCATGAGAAAAGGACGGACTGGATGGCTTATACGTGCAGCATATTCAAGTAGGAAATGGAATAAAGTTAAAATTTACACATCAGTTTTTTGGTGCATTTATGTTTGTTTGTTAAGACAAAAACAAAATACACAACACAGTAGTACAGCACAGAACACCTAGGTTTTCTAACTCCATGGCTTGAAATAAGCCTGTTTTTTAAAATAGAAAATGCTGGTGCAGATTCCTTTACTGAAGTTAAGATCCTCCTTATTAAGGTCAAAAACACTTTCAAAAGGAAAAGGGCTAATTGCAACTACTACTAGAACTCATATACTAACTTTCTATTAACACATGGCAATGAACTATTGCTCTACCATCCCAATCTAGAACTGAGGAACACTACATTTTAACATTTTTAACACTGTAAAAAAGGTATTTCATTCATTTTCTCTGTGAGTAACATTGCTATCCTGCAGATCACAGAAATAATTGTAGGGATACTCCACAGATATTCAGAGTGGATACTGTAAGAGTGGATAGATGTTCAAATTACTTTCTGTTGCACAACACAGCCACAGTGATAAGCAAGCACATTTGGTTTTCAGTCTGAGCCCACCTGAGGAAACCCATCTGTCATCTGTCTGCTATTTATCTCTAAACAGCACACAAAGTTTTATGAACTGTTTCTGCAATGCTCCGTATCCATTCGGAATTTGACAAGTCTCCAGCAAGATGCTTTGCAATCGCAGCAGCAAGGAAGGGGACACAACTTTCACAAACCCTCTGCAAGATCTTACACAAAATAAAAGTATTTGAAGAACTGAAGGAGAGTTTATGTCTATTTCATATCTATTTAAGCAATTCACAGAAAAAGCTCAACCGGCTTCTTAGTTTCTTTTGTCCAAAACAACTTTAACAGTTGATGAGAGGTGTGAATTTTTAAGAAGTAGAACTAAACTCACTTTTATCATGCCTTTCAAACCACACTGCTATTCCCTACTTATCCAACAGGCAACTTAATCTCCTGGGCATTAAAAGAAGAACAGACTTGATGACAAAAATATGGATAATCCATTAAAACTGGCTTTGGACACTTCCATAATGTTTCTGTTTTGTTTTGATTATCTATCAGACAAGCTGGAAATACAACACACATATTTGTGTATTTCCTTGCTTGCAGAAATAATTACTATTTCAGACTTCTACAGTAATTCAAGAAACTGTTTGTAGTTACACAGATATGTATGGGAAATTCACTGTTTGTTTGAATAGGCTTTGAAGAATAGCATGCCCAGAAGTCAATTTAAGTAAGGGCCTTTTACTCATCTTAACAAGCTAATATTTTGCACTCTAATTTCATACCCATGTCCATATACAGCACTTCTGATTTTATTATCAGTATTGCTTGTACTTTGACTTTAGATTTACATTTCATAAACATAGAAATGTTTTTCTACTGCAAATTATGCTCATTTTTCTCTCCCTAGCTTTCAGTTCGGAATTGGTATCATTTCCAAATAAAATTCAGAAGTAATTCATACATGCTGTGAAGAAAGAAAGCACTTTGTCCTTTACGTAAATCACACAGACAACAGTATATTTAATTAGCCTTCTAGACTTCCACTTGAGCCATTAAATATATTATTCTAAGTGTGATTTGTCAGAAAAAAAGTTCACAATCATAACTTACATTAAGTGCAACTAGGATAATGTCATTTGTATTGACTTTTTCAGATGAACTTATGCAAGCTTCAATTCCTTCATCTGAAAGATACCTGTTAAAGAAAAAAAATAGATATATTAGAATATCACAATTTGCATAGAAGGCGAACATTTGTATCTAAAGATCATTTTCTGTTTGTGTTTTCTATGCTAGTGAAACAGGAAAAAACAACAACAGAAAACACATTAACAACCACATCTCTTTTCTGAAGAGCAAGATGGCACACTCAAGCACTTAAAGGCTGGGCAATATTACACCTCCACCCTAAAAATTTCTCCTTGCTTCCCTGGGCTACAAAGTAACTGGTAAAAGTGGACTTACATTACCCTGTATCACAAACGTCAAATCTGGTGAAAAAAGTTCAGAAATAGAAAACCTCCTACATAAATATCTTTGGAAACAACATTTGCAATCTTCACAATGGCAGTCCAGGATCACCACTTGTCTGCCAAAATGATGTGAGCATAAAATAAACTTGTTCATCTGACAACAGAGGAGGCTATTAACCATTAAAGGGATAATCGATTAAAAAGGACTGACATATTCTAACCTTCAGAAGTACTTACAAAGATAGTTTTAATTTCAGAAGTTAGACATTTGTTATTCATTTTGCCTCCTATTTCTTATTCCAAGCCCCACTTTTCATTCCCATGCAGCTAGCAATCTGCTTTCTCTGCACAGTTCTTTGTTTTCTTTAAATACATCTGCAGCAATCATTAAATTGGTAATTGCTACATTCTGAATCTGAAACACAGTACTTGGGCCAAAATAACATTCTTGTACTAACAAGAAACTGCCATTCCCCAAAGAATAATCATAAAAAAAAAATAATTGTATAATAAATTGAATAAATATTAAAAAAGTATTCCAGAGTTCTTCAAGAATATATTTTAAAAAAATAATATTTTAGTGTAATATAAAATCATATATATAAAGGTTTGAAGGAAACTAGACTCAATACATCTACTTAACTCTAGCCCAGATAGCATGAACAGTGATATCAGACTAATTAATGATCCCAGTTGTTCTCTAACCCAGACATCTAGCTGTTCAAGTCAGACACTGACATCTAGCAGATCCTGAGGGAACAGAACACCACCAAAAAAAAGCATTAAAGGAAAAAAAAAGAAAAAAGAAAAAGCATATATAACAACATGAAAGAAACAATCCTGGTTTTGATATAAAAGATACACACTTGAGAATAAGGTGGCAGGATTTGTTCGCCTGCATAGGAACACAGCATTTCTCAGCTGAGAGTCTGTAAGCCTGGGTACTACCACCTGTGAAGATTCAAGGTGGTAATTCCCAGCTGGCATTAGCAGACCGACTCTTTAGCTGGAATCAGAATGTAAAGTAGAACAGAATTCCCACTCTCTACCAAAGGAAATGAGAACAGGTCTGTCCTATAGGCAGGACTCCATGCTTGGGGCTTCAGTGGTGGTTTAATTACACCAACAGGATTTCTAGAAAGAGAAATACGATAAAATCTGCAGATCTACCTCCTGTTATCTTCAGCACAAAGTTGAGTATCAGTTGTGCCAAGGGTGGGTGGATTTCAAACTCCATGAGCTGAATTTTAGACAAGTTGTGGAAACATTCCTCCTCTTCTGCAAATAAAGTAATTCTTGCGTTCTGCTGAAACTAGCAGAACTGCAATTCCATTATAAGCTACACAGTGTAGTATTGAGATGCAAGCACTAACATTCTCCAGCAAGAAAAAAATATTTGTACAGAGTGAGTAAACAACAATCTGACCCAGAATTAAATTTCCCCTAGATAGGACAAAATCGATTACTTCTGCTATCATAAAACTCACTGCTGAGTCATGTTTCAACTTCTCACTTTAAAGTGAAGACTGAAACACAGCTGATAAAATCCTACTCTGCTTTAGTCCAAATTTTCAGTTTAACTTCACGGTTTAGTTTGTCTCATTACTTCAGAGAGGTTTTTTGAGACAAATATAAACACACACGCACACTGAAAAAGTTTTTCATTTTCTGACTTATTAGGATAAGTCAATTAATTTAAGCAATGACACTTCAGAGAGGCATTGCCCACCTGACTGAAATCTCCATCAATGTTACAGAGGCACCAATAATGAAAAGCCATTTGGGGACACTTGCTGGCTCCATTTAAGCCAACACTACAGCTTTTCAGCAAAAACATGATTTGCAGTTTTTAAAGTGGTCTTCAAAATAATAGAAAAAAAACAAAACCATTGAGCCCATAATTAACAGAGCTTTACAATAACTTCTCAGGTGCTGCTTCTATGCAACAGAACATCTAAGCACAGCTGTCATCAGAAACAGCCAGGAGCTAGGTGAAGAATTGCAACCAGGAAAGGCTGCACACCCTCAGGTAATCAAAGCACACATTTCTCCTACCCCAAGAGGAGCTTGGAACTAGTCTATGTCAAGCCAACCATTTTATGTTTAAACCTTCTAGCTCTCTTACACAGACTGCTTCATATAGGTAATACTCCAAATACATGTCTAGATTTGCTTTAAAACTTTGGAGAAGTTTAGAAAGTTAAGAAGTTAAAATAAATTAATTTGTTCTCCATACTGCCCATACTTTCTCCTGTAAGAACTACTTAGGTTTTAGTTTTGAATATTTTCTGCTATAGGTCCACAAAATATTTAAGAAAAAAAGTCAGTACTTCCAAGAAACTTTTATTTTAAAATAAATGCGTTTGTACAGAAAAACATCGGTCCACATCTCTCGAGTACGAAATGGGAGCTACAACAGGCAAAATTAGCTCTTCAGTTGGCATAATCCTTTCCCTCAAAACACATGGACTATGAGGTCTGAAATTCCTTTTCTAAGCTCCAAAGCCCCTTTTACTGTCTGCTCTTAATAAGGGTATGTGATGTACTCTAGGTATAGCACATAGCAAAAGGCCACTCGATATTTTTCTTTCCCCTATACTATACAAAGGAAGAAAATCTGTTCCTGAATCAGAACCAAAATCAGAGAAAACCTCCTCAGGAGCCAAGCAGAACAGCCCTGGAGCTCAGCACCTGTATTACAGTCAATCGAGTGCCTCACAGCATAGTCATCACCTGTTCTGCACATTCTGCAAGATACCGTGACCTACTGCAATGCTAGGATAATGAAAGGTGAACTACAGAGTGATCCTATTACACTAATCCAACACGATTCCTGTCGCCAAGGGGTGGGAAGCAATCCTAAGCTGTCCGTGAACTAGATCACACCACTGGAACCTGCTCACTGACTCAGAAGCCCCAAGACGTACCTGGCAGCACCGCACAGCTTGGTGCCCGGGGCAGTTCCTACTCTGCACACCTCCATCCCATGCTTTTCCTCCCTTTTCTTTGAACAGGGAGGGAGCATAGGGAACAATTCAGCACTGAAATGCTGCTGTCGCAATCAACAGATTTCTGTTTTTATTTCCACTAAACAAATATGTCAGAATTATGCACATTTGCTTAAGGAGAAAGGGAAGGTAAATAAATGATGAAATACATGGGTGAGAAAAGCCAGGCTCCATAAAGCTCTTTAAGAAGCAAAAGGCAAGCCAGCAGCCGACCACTGGCAACTTATGCTGACAGCAATGAGACAAATTATTTCCTTCACATACAGTGCAGATAACACTATCCTGCAAGATCAGACTGAAAGGCTTAAAAGGAGGCAACTAGTTTTCAGCTGGCAGCTTTTTTTTTTTTTTTCTGGCTTTATCCACCACATGCTTAAACACCCTAATACTAAATTATCTTTGAGGAATTTGCATGTGAATCACTGAACTTCTAAGGACTAGTAACTATAATAGCATAAATCGCAACAGCTTTTGGTTTCTAAGGAAGAAGTACTCACTGGAGTTGAACAATCTCAGAGGTTATAAACTGAAGTAATCAGACAACTGTATCGATTTCAAAGGAATTATACCAAGGTAATGCTGTATGAGTCACACAGGGATTTTGTGGCCTCAGAACATTAATACAAATTAAAAAATAAGAAATAAAATCGGTTTACAATCAAATGGGCTCCAAGCTGCCTCATAAGTTTGAGATGTTTATCTGTGGATCATTCTCTTGAGGGAGCAGACCAGAAGAGAAAGGAAAATAAATGCTTCTATTGCAATTCTTCCACATTATGTTTGCTGGAACCCAAGGGATGTTTGTCTCACCTATTCCTCCCCTACACATCCAGCTCCGCTCGTCAGACATGCAGCAGCACAATCCTTTTAGCAGCAGCTTTTTGTCAGAGGGGCATCTCCTTTATAAACAGAAAGCACCCGTTCCTGAACGAAAAACCCCAATGGTTGTACTATCAGAACAAAGCCATTAGTAATGAATCAGCATCTTGTATGTGAACCATTCACATATAAAGCCAAATCTGTAATTTTTCTGTCAAAATGTTCTCTATAAGCTCCTATGAAAAACAAATTTCAGTAATTCCTCCTAATACACAGAAAAACATATTAGAGCAGTGACACTAAAAGCTGTTTTCTTACTGCTCCCTTGTATCAACTGCAACATCAACCTAACAGCCCATTTTTGTACATTTTCCACAGACACCCACGTTCTCCTTTTCAATATTTCCCATTGGTGGGAGCTGTAACTGTAGCACCAGTCTCCACTGTGTCTCTAGCCGCCTCATTCTACCTTCTGCTTTACTTCATCAGGAACAGATTACACCTGACATGCCCTAATCAGACAGATTTGTTACTGCCACCCTATTACCACCTGCATCTGAAGCACTGAAGAAACCGCGGTTTCAAAGATAAATGCATTTCTGCGCTTGCCTGCGCTGTACTGCTGGATCAAGTACTTCACGTGCAGGCAAATGTGTATGCATGCATGCAGAAATTTCACAATGTTTAAATTAAAAGCTTCATTCTAGAAATAAATCCACCTGGTAAACAACTTGCCTAATTATATTTTTCACCAGCAGCTTTATTGAAAAGTCTGTTTTCGCTATTTGCGATTAACAGTTCGTGCACAACCACAAATCTTCAGCTACCTTCAATCCTTTTCCTGTCCTCTATAATTTTCTCCTATCATCTCTACAATTCATTGTTTATTAAAGGAGAAGCTCTAAGGAAAGAAATAAGGGAAAATAGTGTTCATAACCATGCTGTATGAAATCTGCATTTTTAAGATTCACACCTCTCCATAGAATTCCTGTGATAGTAACAGAAAATGCAAGCTGCCATACAAGGACTACTTGTAATTCTGTCAACTACATGAGTCAATTCTGGAATTTTATAATGCATTTAACTCAACTAATTTCAACCTATGTGTACAGAAATCAAAATGTTCTTTCCACTTCTTCCCAAAGCAAATAGATTTATACAATCACGCCACACAAAAGGTTACCTTTAAACCAAAAACATTTGTAGAGAGCGTTCACATTTCCGATACTTGGTAGCATCATGAAGGATGAGAGAACACTTTTAACGAAGTGCAACTCAATGCACTAATAAGAGGCTGCCACTGGGTGCCAGTATTGCTCTGTGACAGAAGAACCCTATCCTTCCTATTAGATATTTTAAACTTGTAGCGTACTCTTTTGATAGGGTTTCAAAATGCTCTGCAGAGTTTCAGTTGTATAAAGGAATGATATCGCAGTATTACAAATTTTATTGAGGGACCATCATTAAAGCTGTTTTTTTAAAAAAAATACAGAACATATTTGAAAACATTATTATGCTAAACATGGAAATCAGGTTTAAAAATAAGGCTTCTTCATGCCCTATAACCTGTGTAGTAGTGGGAATGCAACTGATATTGCTCTTTTTCAAAATAAAAAGCTTAGAAGTTGAAAGGATGATGTAGTATTATGCCAGCTACTGGAGAAAATCAAACAGAACGTGAAGGTGAAAAACAGAGGAGGTACGAAAAGGATTCCAGAGTCCTGCCAAAATTAGGGCTGACCACTTCTGTATCCACAAGGCAAACGTCTGTCAGTAATGACAAATGACCCCCACTGTAGTTTCAGTAGCAATGTTGGCAATTTTACTATTACTGCTCTGACATTCAGTGAAATGCATTTTTTCCTAATGTCTAGCCCTGCCACATTGCCTCCTGTTGCTTCTTGCTTTCTGCACACCTGTGGGGAAAGACTGTGCCTTTCCTTTTTGTAAGCACAAAGAATCGTTCCCTGCTCTACACTGCTCTGCACCGTGTACTTACACAGATGATGATCACTAGCCAGGCGCATTTTTGCTCTCCCATCACTTCTTCCATTTGTTAATTTTACTTTGAATTCTAATGCTGCTCACTAACAGCTCCACATTCCTAAGGGGCTTTACCATGTGTTTAAGCCCAGTGCTCCATGCTCCATCATCCAGGTGCTTAATGAGAGTATCAAATGAAAGCTGACCTGGAAGATGCCTCACGTTTTGACAGTGAGTCTTCCACAGCCATCCTTCCTAGTATGGTCCAACCAGTTTTATAATTGTGTTACAGGAACTTAATCTAAACTGTTTCCCAATTTTACTCCTTAAAGATGAAAAATAGGAAACCTTAGGAATATAATACAGTGAAGTCTGTTCTATTTAAAAAAAAAAAGTTTTTGCTAACAGAATTCTACTTGTTCACATCATCCAGAAAGCTCACTGAGAATTATCCAATTGTGGCTGCAATTACATTGGTACTTGGACAAATGGATACTGATTCTATTTTTAAAACATTACTGACAGAAAATGTCGCACAGCCAATATAGCACCTGGGCTCCCTAGACAGCTAAACTTGTATCCTAGTTCCCTAACTTTTCACTCCTGGACATGCAACACTAAGTGCTGTCTCCAACCCAGGTCAAGCTGAAACCCCAGCAAGGCACTAACGAAAAATGCATTCCCAAGCTCCAGTTCTCACAGTGCTAGCTGACAAACTTTAAGGCCTGCACCTCCCTCAGATGTCTGCGACAACTGACCTTCAATAAAAACACCAGCTGGGAAAGCCAATTTATTTTCAGAACTTAAAAATAGAATTTTTATACATCTTTTTAACATCATCTTGTAAAAGCAAAATGTCTGTTGTTGATACCCTCTCCTTTTTTTTTCCCCCACTCCACGTTGTGAAGCAAGCACAAGTTGATTATCTTGGAGTAAAATCTATTTTGTCAGTGAATCCATGACCTAAAGAAAGCATAGCAAATGCTCTGAGCGCCCAGGAAAAGGGAAAAAAAAAAAATAAAGCCTGAAGTGCTTTAAGCAAAATCAATGCAGTAGCTTCATCCTAGGTTACTCCTGCCTGAAACTTTCAGTAAAAACTGATAAAGACCAATAACTGCAGAGTTACAATCCTAAACATACACAATACCAGACACTACAAAAATTGTTTCACTGGGCGAGCAGCACCAGTCTGGCATCTGAGCGAGGCCTGATGTCAGCATTCATTGCACAGCTCCTTCAGCCACCTCTTCTCCTACCTTCCTGCTTCCTTCTGCCCCACCAACACGAGAGGGGCACAGCCTGGAAGCAACCACTGGCCCTGATAAACAGCTTGTTTCCCCTTTTACAATATGGGAGGGCAGAAAAGAGCTGCCTTATACCCCAGGTGGGAATTGGTGATAAGGAGACTCCTGCTAGGGGTCACCAGAGGTGGAGCACCCCAGCACCACCTGCAATGCTTCAAGTGCTTCAAAGTCTGTATTATTTATACCATTATTTTCAGTCAGCTTTCCTCTCATTTCCAAAGACAAGGTCTATTTCTTATACAAAACCTTTACTAATGATAGTTTCAGAATTGTTCTCTAATAAGATTGACATGCAAGCAGAAGTGCTAGTCTATTATTAGGCTAGCCTGACACCCTCTCACACCTCCCCAGACCCACACACACCTCCTCCCTTTTCCATTAATGGCACACGATTCCCCTCAGCCTCCCTAAAATTATTCTGTTTCAGAAATGAGGTAAGAAAAACCAGTTTTCAGCACACTCTTTTTCAAGTTCTTCCACAACAGAGAAGACATTTTAACACTTGCATTAACGAAGTATTTAATAATAGTGCATTCTATAGCATGCTGTCTGAAGTTAGGTTATGGTTTTTCTAAGTCCCCTACTTTGTTTTCTCCCACGAAATTCCTACTGCTAGGAATGTTTTTTATTTCTTAAGATATTGTAGGGCTCAAAACTATATTGTTAGCCTGGCAGAACATTTTTCACAAGCATTTCACAGCAGAAAAGTTTTTAAAAAATCAACTTTGTGGCTAAACAAGACTAAGCAACATCTTCATTAATCATCTCCAATAATACAATCATCAAAACTCTCAGATTCTACCCCTCCTCCTTCCCAAATCTAATCTATTCCACCACCATGTTCTACACAAACTGTGTAAGCAAAACTGAAAACCAAAATCAAATCTCCTTTTTAATTTCAGTTACCAACAGAACAGAAAATGATCACACGTAAAGCCCTGAGCAAGAGTCAGAAATCCTAGGAATCAGAGCACATCACATCACACAACTCTACAAGAGGCTGGTCCCAGGATGCCCGCCGTTCTCCACAGAGCTACAGAGAAGGGGGAAACACGTGGTGAAGCCTCACATGAATAAAAAGACACTACCAAGCAGGATCCTTTCTGAAAGGGCTGCACAACCACTGAATTCACTTCCTTATGCCTTCAGAAAGCTCAAAGTAGACGGCTTGGAACTGAATGCTGTAATGAATCATACAATTCTTAGAATTGGAAGGGACCTTTAAACGTCATCTAGCCCAACCCCCCCTGCAATGCACAGGGACATTTACAGTTAGATCAGGCTGCTCAGAGCTTGGGCCACCTCCAGCTTGAACACCTCCAGGGACGGGGCTTCCACCACCTCTCTGGGCAATCTGATCCATTGCTTCACTGCCCTTACCATGAAAAACTTTTTCCTTAAACCCACTCTAAATCTCCCCTCTTTTAGTTTGGGACCATTTGCCCCGTCCTATCCCCACAGACCTTGCTAAAGAGTCTGTCCCCCTCCTTCTTGTAGCCCCCCTTCAGGTACTGAAAGGTAGCTATCAGGTCACCTCGGAGCCTTCTCCAGACTGAACAATCCCAGCTCTCTCAGCCCATCCTCGTAGGGGAGGGATTCCATTCCTTGGATCACTTTCGTGGCCTTAAATGTAATGCCCATTTTTGAGTTGGCACTCACAAATATGGGGAAAATTGAGCGGTTAGGAAATCACTGAAGAACGAGACAACAACTACTAAGTCATCAGATCTGCATGTGGTAGCCTTTAATAAATTGTACAGCTACATTTTCAAGGTGTTTTGTGATATAATTCCAAATTGCATTAACAGCACTTTTAGTCTATGCTTAGGGAACTACCCTCAAGGCTTACATAAGTGTAAGTAGCTATATTACAAGCATTATGAGTTTTATAACAAAAGCTATTGATCAATACTTTGACAATCAGTTTACACTAAAAATTATCCTACAACATATAAACCTTTCATACTAAAGACATCAAAATCTGAAGTATTTGTTAGGAATGAGAGAATTAAGTGGATTGAAAGGATGGAAAACAACAGAATTTTCCCACCAAACCACTGAATTTCCCCCCAAATGAAGCACTGCAATCAGCAGCTGCTTAGCAACAGTCTAGAAGGAGCTTTTGCCTCTCTCACACGACTGTATTCCCATTTTTTCAGTGTCTCATGACCACAGGAGACACAGAGCATAACTTCCTTCACTGGAGGTAACAACCCAAGTGCCATAACCCAGAGGTAATCATCAATCACAGCAAAATGCAGACACAGAAATCAGTTATTTCACCACAATGTACGTACGACTCAGAGTATCTGAGTCACACTGAGAACTCTGTTCCGCTCCAGCAGCTGCATCTTTTTATTGTGAAGACAACAAGGTGAAGCGAAGAACTATATACGTGTTCAGATAGTTACAAACAGAATATCTCACAGATAAAGAGAACGAGTTGCTATAAATTTCAAGAAACAGACAGAAGCTCAGAAACTTAACATACTATCAAAAATTACTTTCTACACTGCAGAAAACAAACATTTAACAATGAAAAATTTATTTAGTGTTTTTGTGGCTTCCCAGAGAACTCCATTCCAGTACCATTACTATCATTTTGCCCAAGCCATCAGTGAAGAGGCAGTGAAGTTTACATTTCAAAAACAAAAACTAACTGACATGCTTCCAAAGAAAAAGAGAGATTAATCATGCCAACCACACAAGCAAAAAGAAGTCAGCAGAAAGACCGATCAAGAAAATATTCTGGAGGATTAATTTTATAAAAGGTAACAACGAATTAAAATTTTCAAAGCAGATGCAAGAAGCCTGACAGATGACAATGCTGATAAATGACTGACACAGAGAAGGAATGATCAAGAAAGCAAGAGCTGTAATACACAAGTTAAACGTTTCTTTTTATTTCTAAACTCTACAACTGAGATTTGGAAGGTTTCCAAGCTAATGTTATTGCTGAAATACTTATCCAAGCAAGTTTCTTAAACTGGTATTACATTAGGAAAGGTTTTAGAATAACAACAGCAATAACAAAACTGTTTGCACTAGAGCCCAAGCACAAAACTGCTGACCTGCATTAAATCAACACCTGTACCAATTGAATGGAAAAGAGTAAAACATCACACAGTATTTTTAAAAGCAGCAATCACATTTAATCCTAGAAATTACAGACCCTTATGAGCAAATCAATAGCAAGACAGAAGACTAGAATCTGTAGGCTTGTAAGCACTTGGGTGGAGACACAATTCCAGCAGATGGAAGATGTCTCCCACACAGAGATTAGATTTCTTTGCAGGATGACGAAAATGAGCAGGAGGACAAGGAGCAGAGAAGAAGGAAAGGAAAGACTGCTGATGAAATAGCTTTTGACAAGATCCTTCACCAAAGTCTCTTGCAGAAATTGAATAGTTAAGCCAGAAGAAGAAAGAAGCCTCTGTCATCCTGTACTAAAATATAGGATATGAATGAATGGAATGGGCTCTACTCTAGAGGATTAGTTAACAACAGATATATCACGTTGGTCTGTACCGTGTACCACAAGCATTCAGACAAAGGACCAGACAACCAGGTGACAGTTGGTGATGATTTTACATAGTTCCAGAAGATAACGAAATCTAAAAGCTCGCTGCCCTCTGCAACCACACAAAAACATGTCTGGTGGATTTCAATATTAATAAATCCAAAGTATTGTGCATAGAGAAGAAAACAACTGTAACACCACAGAGCTTACTACTGAGCTCCACCTCAGTTGCCATTCATGAAAAAAAAAAAACCAGTTGCGTTATTTTCTGGACACTAACTCATGGCTCAGTAGCAGCCCAAAACACACAGAGAATACTAGGATTTATTTTCAAACAACACAAGACACAACATTATAAAAGCACACAAATGAGAAGTATGCAGTAGCAGTGCAGCTGTACATTCAGTTATAAATGTCAAAGGAATTTATGAGTTGCTTAATTTTCAATACGAACTGCCACCAGAGGTCACGGGGTGCAGCACAGGAACAGGTTCCCCAGAGCGGCTGCAGAGCCTCCAGACTTGGACACAGGATGTTCCTCAACACACAGCTAGGGAAATTTAGAGCCAGCCTGATCAAGAGTCTGACTCGGAGCAAAAGCTTGAATGAAGATCATTTTAAGGATCCCTTCCAATCAGCCTACTATTTTAATCCAATTTGCAAGTGTACTTGCACTTACAATACATTTTAACATGCAAACACAGTCTTAGATCTAAATGCAAATGGCAAACAGCTGCAACAGAGAAGGTTCAAACTAGACAGTACAAAAAAGTTATTTACCTTGAGGGTGGTCAAATGCTGGAACAGCTTTGCTAGAAAGGCAGTTGGTGCTCCACATCTGTCAGTGTTCAAGGGGCTTTCAGACAACGACCCCAATACCATGTATTACCTTTTAGTTACCTCTGACAAGGTCAGACAGTTGGACTGGATCAACCCAAGGGCCATTCCAATTCAACTATTTAATACTAATTCTAAATAGCTTAAAATTATGCCACCTTCAGTTAATATTTCTTTTCATATTTTAGTGTAAATTTATTTGTTAAATATATTTGTTTTTATTTTCTTTTGCTTGTATGGTTTTAAATTCAGCTGGAAATACTGCACAATTTCACAGATGTTGATGTGGCCCTTTAGGTCAGTGGATTCTTTTTTTCCTTTCTTTTTTCTTTCATACCTTGAAGCAAAAGCTATCTAGCTTCTTTAATTTGATTTGGTAATCTTTTAGCAACTAATTAACATATACGCTTTACATTTAAGTACAAGAGAAAGTGAAGGCAGTTGCTGACACTGGTAGAAAAGAGATGAAGATACCAAATCCCCATTTAGAATACATCTAATACTTCTGCACGGTAGGTTTTCCATCTTTTCCCTGAGAGCATGAAGCGCTTTATTTGATACTGCTGCCTCAGCAGAGGTTCAAGGCATATGTCTTCCAAAACTATGAAGGGGTTGCAACCTAATGACCCGCTTTACTGACATTTGTGAGGCGTACAGCAAACGGTCGAGACATACGCGGCCTCTGTGTAACCAAGCTGATTACGTGACTGATTACACAGCTCAGCGTTCTATAAAAAGCCAGACAAGAATTAAACAAGACCTGTTCTGAGCTTGTACAATAGAACTAATCAAGTGGTAATTTACTGTACAGAAACTTAGTATGTATTTTCATCAATTAATGACTTGGGAAGGAATTGAGAATCAATAATGGTTCCAATACCGAAACAGGCCTGCAAGAAACTATCACATAGATAAATGTAGGCAATTGAATCTTGGTGTTGCTGATATTGATTTTTTCTTATTTTTTTTTTAAATCGGTCACAACTACATCTTCTAAGTGTTATATAACCATTTTTAAGAAACTGAATGCAATTTTGCAATTTATACTTCGAATTTTGGTTTGGCTGTGGTTCTAAGGTTGCTTTCCTCAATATTACATAGTAACACAGCAACTCATTCCAATCTACCAACACTATCAGACATCAAAAGCTAAGATCCCACCATCATTTAGTTGCCTAAATGACAGCAGTCTGCAATTTGGTGACACAGAACACCTCTCTCAGAGGGCTTTAATTGAAAAAGTTGACCAGATGTAAAAGCTAAGAACCATAGAAACCATTTTTATTCCAGACTGGCAAAGAAGGGAAAATTCACACGAGGATGTGGAGAAATATGACAGTAAGTTTATCAAGTAGTAAGTAATACCAGCAGTAACTTCATGACATAAATACGTCAACAAAAATTATTTTATTTGGGCATAAAATAGCATGAATTTTAAGTCATTGTCTTGCTGTCAAATTTTGGTTTGCAGTCTTGCAAGAATATTTTTGTCAGTATGTTTTGTCAGTAGTTTCAGAACCACCTTGGTTATTTTGTTTGTTTTAAAATCAATTTAGCAACATTTCTCTTTTCCTCCTGCACTCAAACTGATGTTACAGCCTTCTAAATTTATGTAATTTATAAGGATGTTTTTGTAGATTATGAAATGAAGGTAAATACAGCAATTATAGTGTTTATGCTAAATTATTATTACAAGGTACAAAGTGAGGCTGTAATGCTTCTGGCATTCCACTCACTGCACAGAAAAGCCCAGTCCACCCTCAGACAACAATTGGTTACTTGCCACAACAAATGGAAACATTTTAAAACTTGATCATGTAACACAACAGCAGGACTTAAATTCCATTAGCCATACCAAAATTTTGGCAAGACAAAAATAGCACCAAGACAAATACAAACATGAGTCAAGTACCATTTTTTTTCCCCTGAAAAAAAACAATTGTTAAAAATTTGCTTTTGCTGAAGTCTATAAATTGTTTTTAGAAATACTTCTAATCACTGAAATCACAATTTTTATTTCTATCTTTTGGATCTCAAAACTAATACTTGTAAAAGTATGAACTTGCACAAGTTCAACTAAGCACCTGAACATCGAAACTATTTAAAAAATGGCAAAAACTTAATATTTTTGCTTCACCTTATAAGATATGCTTTCCTTCTTGCTAGTCTCCCTGTTTGCTTTGTTCATTTGTTTTAACAGTGACTTACAGCCATTATTTGCCAATACTTTTATTCAACTCATAAAGATGGCATGATTCTTTATCTAAAATAACTGATTAGCATACACAGAACTTTTGATGAGGGAAGGGTTCGTTTCTGTTTATTTCTTTTCCTTATCACCCTCCTCCTCCTCATGGATCTAAACTGCTCTTATTCTCGAACTGAAAGACTACAGAAAAAGTTGCTCTTAAGTAGTAAATAAGCAAGAAGGCTTCTAAGATATCAGCGCTTTATGACTGAGATATGACAGGACAGCTTTCAAACAGACAGTTCATGATATTCTCTGACAAGAAGATCAGGATATAAATATGTTTTCTTGAAATTACAGTTCTCCATGTTAACATAGTATCATTACACATGCATGTACGGGATTAATGCACTAGCCTATAAGTCATCACAGAATGGTTAAGGTTCAAACAGACCTCTGGAGGTCATCTGATCAAAACATTCTGCTTAGGCAGGGACACCAGGAGCAGGCTGCGAGGACCATGTCCAGGTGGCCTTTAAATGTCACCAAGGAAGAAAGCTTCACAACTTCTCTGGGCAACCTGTGCCAGTGCTCTGTATCTGCACAATAAAGCATTTCCTGATGGTCAGACAGAACCTCTTGCATTTCAGTTTGTGCCCCCTGCCTCTGGTCATGTCACTGGGCATTGCTGAAAAGAACCTGGTTCCACCCGCTTTGCACCCTCCCTTTTCTACACATGAATGGATCCCCCTCTGAGCCTCCTCTTCTCCAGGCTGAACAGTCCCAGTTCTCTCATGGGAGAGCTGCTCTAGCCCATTCATCATCTTGGTGGCCCTCTGTTGGACTACTTACAGCACATCCATGTCTTTCTTGTATTACAAGGCTCAGAACTGGACCCAGCGCTCCAAATGCAGCCTCACCAATGCTGAGCAGAAGAGAAGGATCATCTCCTTTAACCTGCTGGCAATCATAGAATCATAGAATGGTTCAGGTTGGAAAGAACCTTAGAGATCATCTTGTTCCAACCCTCCTGCCATGGGCAAGGACACCGCCCACTAGACCAGGTTGCCCAAAGCCCCATCCAGCCTGGCCTTGAATACTTCCAGGGAAGGGGCATCCACGACTTCTCTGGGCAACCTGTTCCAACGTCTCACCACCCTCACTGTGAAGAATTTCCTTCTTCTATCTAGTCTAAATCTACCCTCTTTCAGTTTATAACCATTACCCCCTGTCCTGTCACTACCTATCCTTGTAAAAAGTTCCTCCCTAGCTTTCCTGTAGGCCTCTTTCAGGTACTGGAAGGCTGATGTAAGGTGCCCCAGAAGCCTTCTCTTCTCCAGGCTGAACAGCCCCAACTCTCTCAGCCTGTCCTCGTAGGGGAGGTGCTCCAGCCCTCTGATCATCTTCGTTGCCCTCCTCTGGACCAGCTCTAACAGCTCCACATCCTTCTTGTGTTGGGGGCCCCAGAACCGGACGCAGTATTTCAAGTGAGGTCTCACAAGAGCAGAGTAGAGGGGCAATACTTTGCCTAATGCAGCCAAGAACACCATTAGCCCAGTATGGCTGGCTCACATTCAATTTGTTGTCTACCACCCTTGGTCCTTTTCTGCAGATATGCTTTCCAGCTGTATTGCCCCCAGCACAAGGTGATTTATCTACTCAATACTACTTTCAATATTATCAATATTTGTCTCTCATGTCACACATTAATTCTAAAAGCAAAATCACATTACTTGGATATACTTTGTAGAAGTAGTTACAGAAGTCAGGTTTATGTTCCTCGACCTCTCCTTGACTATTACTGCCCTTAAAGTATTTGACAGCTATAAGGACTTTTAACTATCTGGAGGCTCAAATTTCCTGTGCTTCCCTTTTTAAACTACACAACACCAACTCTTTTAGCCTTTCCCTGAAAGGTCACACTGTTTTCTCATTCTCTACTCAGAATATTTCCTCTCTTCCCCTTCTCCCCATCCATATATCTTTCATATGGTGCTGTACCCAAACTAACTCCAGCTAATGTCTGAGACAACTGACCAGAATGAAAGAACATTTTCAGGTATCTGGCAACACCCTAATTAATTAACAACCAGAACAGTTGCTTTCAACACCCCATTCAACAGCATAATACTACATCACACTGTGCATGGTGTGCAGTACAGAACAAAGGAAAAAAAAGAAACAAAAATGTTTTTCTGCAGGATTGCTGTTCATGAATCTTGTTATACAGCTGACTGTCCTACATACATACATATAATAATCTGCAATACTCCTATTGAAATATATTCCCTTTGTTTCCCTTCCATTCTGCACCCTTTTCCAAGTTCATTTTAAATCCTGAAGGCTTGTCCTCAAAGCACTTGAAGCCTTCCAGGTTTGATATTGTCTTTTTCTGTACATATTCCCTCATCTTACAAACAATTGTGCCTGCTGTATGTATATAAGCCACACTTGCTCTTAAGTACCTAAAAAAACAGAAGCTTTATTAAACATACAAGACAGAACTGTGCTTTTTCCTTGTCACAACTTGTCATGCCTCATTCTTGAATTTGTGTTTGCTGTTGCTTGTCATCCAATTATATTTGTCTGAAAAACCACCAAAAAAATTATCTGTTTACAGAACATAATGTTGTCTGACTGGTTTAAGACTCTCATTTTCACACGGAAAAATCTAAAGAGGCAGCAACAATGACTAAAGCCTATGAATCTTTTCCACCACCAGATTTACAAAAGCATTATGTAAAACTGAATGTTTCATATAGCGTAAAGAAGGCATTTTAGAGGCAATATTGTCAGCAAACTTTTGGCCAAGAATTTTCAAGGTGGATGATGATAATCCAGATAGATAAAGACATAAAATGAGAAAGGAGGAGCTCTTCATACATTAAGACCCCTACCTTACCATGTTCCTTGTGATACTTCCTTCTTATAGAGTGAGACAATGAATTGACCTCTGGAAAAAAAGAAAAAAAAAAAGCCTATTTCTCACTATTAAAGTGGATTTAGAGGTGAGGAGAAAAAAAATAACATACACTTTATTAATTTTCTAACTTTCTTTCTACAGGATCTGTCCCACATTTCACATTTGGGAGAACACTCGGTCATTTGAATTTTCCCTATACAGGACCACTGGACTATCTCAAGAGCCAGCTTTTAAGTACAGCACATGAAGTTCACCTGATGATAACTTTACAGCACACTTTGCAGTGTTTACAGTTCTCCCATGACACGCTGGATCACAGGTCATAACATCTTGCACTTACAGGTTATCATGTCATATGTCAGATGAAAGGAAATTGACGTAACTGTTACTCGTTAATGCACATGCCAAAAAGAGGATTTACTTTCTCACAGGGTAGTTTCTCAGTGACATTACCTCAAAGTGGGGAAGCTTCTCAGCAACAACTGATAGGTACATCAACTACACAGCTTGCATGTAAGCTACCTAATACAGGCAGAATACTCCTATAAATAAGCCAGCTTTGTTCCACACAAAGGTGGGTTACAGAGGTTAACCTACACAGGAGTTAGCATCAGAACTTGGATGCAGGCTATTCTTGTTGCAGGATGGCAGCCAAGTGGTTGCTGGCAGCATCTTACAACAAAATTATTGCTATGACAAATTCAGGTGGCTGAGACAGTACAATAGAGAAAAATGAACGTGTCTTTCCCAGGAGGGGAAAAAAGAAAAAAGAAAAAAATGACACTATGCCTGTCTGTAGTAGTGAAATTTGGGCGAAAGACTGTTTGGAACCTCCCAGTAGCAGCTCCAATCCTTTCTACGGAGACATAGCATGCTTTGCCATTGAAATAGCAGCTTAGTGTTATGTTGAAGCAGCTACAGGCACCTTCAGCTCCAAAAGGGAAATTCATTCCCTCTCTACATTTAACAAAGCAGTGTATTTGTGCTATAAAGTATCTCAGCTTGTAAAAGCACTTTGGTAAGCTCCTTAGGCAATTCAGCACATTTCCCCAAGCCCAGTCCCTGCAAACTCCCAGAAGCTGATGACTTTTACTGGAAGATCAGGACTTCCATGTACTTCTTTTAAAGGACATTTGTCAAGCTTTGTATCAAGGTGAATTAAATATGCTGGCTATAACCTGCCCTCCTAGAGCCCAAGAAGAGAAATGCTCACTCATTAGCCTAAGATAGATTAAGAGAGCTACTACTTATCTTACCAAAATACGAAGGGAATAGACTAAAGCAAGTTAATTTTCAGCATACTGTCACAGCTTCACATTGGTGGAGATATGCACCTGTATACTGACGTTTATCCCCTTCTGCTAGGATGATGCCATGGCAAAACACTTCAGAACACAATTTCCCAATTTTTCACACAGATGCAGTGATGTGATTTATCTGATTCCTGAAACCAAGACACACAAAGCAAAGACATATTCACATTTGAGAGGTTCACTATATTGAGGAAAAACTTTGCAGATGGAACTATACTACTGCACCACAGGAGGAATTCAAGCAATCAATAACAAGAACTCCCAGATACCAAGGAGAAGCTTTTCCATAAATCAGCTACCTCAAAGCCTCAGGCACGATCTTCAAAGTAAGACTGCCCCTGCTCCCACGTTCCTCCCCCTCTGCCTCCCAGGTGCTAAATTCAGTTTTCTCTCAGAAGACCTAGCTATAAAAGCTTGGCTGCTGATCCACAAAACTGTAACCTACATTCATCTGTGTTTACCTCTATTTTGCTCACTGTCATGTGAAAGGATTCAGAGACCAAAAGATTGTTTACTTTTTCCAAATTCTACCTCTTCTATAAACTTTGCGTTCTTTGCCCTTGACCCACCTATAGTAACAGTAACTAGCCACAGTAACACTAGTACACTAGATAAAAATAATTCCCTTTCCAAAAGTCCTCTTGATAAAGCTATGCATACACTGTAGGATTTATTTCACACTGATCACCTGTTTCCCAAAAGATTGTCACAGTACTTCTAAAGGCACGTGACCTTTATCCTCCTATAGAAGTGCTTCATAGACTAGCTGCAAACTAGGAATGGTAACAGAGAATCAACAGCAAATGGCTCATAGCAAGCAAAGGAACACAATCATTTAGCAGCTAGTAGCTTCTTCCATAATTTGTAAAAAAAAAAAAAAAAAAAAAAAAA
>WBMW01001615.1:333967-498380 GCA_013396635.1 Penelope pileata
GCTTTGACAGTAATATGCTGATCCCTGAATTGGAAGTCAATGCCACAAAGAGCAATCCTTTACAGTAACTCAGTTGAAATTTCATTTCCTTCCACAGTGCATGCATCTTGATGAGAAACATATATGACAGCTACAGATAATGCAGATAAAAGAGTAAAGACAAAATACAAGGTTTCTGAGTGTTAAACAGAAATTACATGGGATGAAGAAAAAAAAACAGTACATATGAAGCAATCCTCTCTTTGAGAAGGGACAGATAGCATACAACAAATTTGATGCCTCAAAATTCATAAAACTTAGGTATTTCTCAACAAGACAACAAAATATTTTTGAAAATTTAACCGAAGTCAACATTGCATTGCCCTGGAAACATTCTATGTATGCCAAAATGAGACAAATGGATGTCCCACCACCAGAGTAACATTTGAAAACCCCAAACAACTACATTTATCAGATTCTAATACTTCTCTGGTGTTTCAATACTACTAAATACACCTTTCAGCTTCACATCTAATGTTCAATATGAAATCTAAATAATTTTTTGATTGTAGCTGAGGTCTTTTTCAACCAGTGTTCTGAATTATTACACAATGTACAAAAGAGATGTTTTTGCCCATCATTGGGATCCTGCTTCAGTCTGTCATAACCCCAGTTCAAGTAACACCCTGAAATTTTGGCATCATTGCTTTATATCTCTACATAGAGAGGTGGAAACAGGAACTACACTGTCAAAGTATTTGCCCCAATATAATCCAGATAACTTAAAATTTTTCAGGATCTATGAATTCAAGGTTTTGAAGAATCATTCCTATTTTCATTCGTAGTCTGCTTATTTTCTTTGGTAATCACTCCCACAGTATACCTTTCCTCTACAAACTACACATCCAGAAGGTTTACCACTTCAATTATATCCACTTAATTAAGAAGTGAAACTTCCACATTTAGATTAGTCTTAAATTGTCAATTCTCTGATGTAAGTACAAGAGAAAAACTAAAAACAACAAAATACAAGTAGTGAAAACCAACTGTGATACATTAAAACAAGTATCTACTTCATTTACAATTAAATATTCCTTCATTTCTGCTATTATTAAACTCAGGAACATCAGCCATGCCAACTCGCACCACAATGAGCTACAAGAAGTATAACAGCTTGGTGCTGCAGTTTAAGTCAAAATATGCCAGGATTGTAAAAGGATAACTTGAATGGTTTTTACTGTTTGAAAACCATAATTTCAAAAATAATAATAAATAAATAGTTTTAGGAGTTTCTTGTGTAAAAAAAGGAAAAAAAAAAAAAACAAGAAAATAGCATTTTCCAGTCAATGTTGATAAAGAAATCATGCAAACATTTTCAGTTTAGGTTGAAGATTGTATTTTCCCCAGGGAACCAGGGCATTCAAATGCCAAAAGAATATGTCAAAAACTAAAGTGTTCCAGTAACAAGGATCTTGAAATCTTCATTTGGCCAACTGAAGGAGCTCTCTATTAAGGAATCTAGCACCACCTGAGCAGCTCTCAGTTCAGACACGTGCCAGACTCCTGCAAGCTCTGTGCCAGACCTGCCAGCCCTTGGCCTCAGGTAGCCTCAGGCACCCACACATCCGTAACACAACGCAGCCCTTGAGCCTCCAGGACTTGCCACTTGGCTTACACGGGCACGCTGCCCTCTGAGGTTACAGAGCAAAAGCAGAGCCTCTGTCACAACTGACATCCACAGAAGAGTGTTAAAAACATTTCTCTGCCTCACAAAGACGCTGGAGGGGAAACTGAATTTGAAGTGGAAAGCGTTTAGAAGCAGAAGGTCGATATTCTGAGGAGCAAATTTGTCATCTAATTCACATGTAAATATTCAAAGCAACGCAGTTATTAAAGCTCACATGCAGAAATACTGCAAAGATCATATACACAAAAAACGCACCTTCCTCTACCATCTTCTTCCACATCCTCAAAGGCACAAGACAATTTATTTTACACAGTGATTATACCAGTTGCTATAATTAAAAACATAATTAAAAATCAAAAACAATTCATGTTGTCTACCATGCTCAAAACTAAATAAGTAAAATCATTGGACTGTAATATATATCCATCTTAGCTATAGTCTAAACAAGTCAGAAAACAAATTCTCCTTTAAAAACAGCTCAGGTGAAAAGGAACGCTTCATGAACCACCACTGACCCTCCGAACTGGGTCTCCAGAACCACAGCAGTAACTCATCCAAACCTCCAGAGCCTCCATGGCACACAGCAAAGGCTGACTTGCACTTTGAAAAAATTATGTATAAAAAATTACATATATCCACAGCTAGAAACAGAAAGCAACAATCTGCAGTCACACCAGAGCCATCTGAACAATTCCGACGAGATCCGGCAACCTCAACCGCAGGGGCCAAGCCAGCCATTTCAATTCAAACGCGTCACTCACCACTCCGTCTGCAGTCACCACAGCAATTTATCTTTCTTATCTTAGACACCTAGCTTACACAGAGAGGAATGGCCTTTTGGAGGTAATTATTTCTGTACATTTAATGGAGACTTAAGAGCAACTAGCTCAATACGGGCACCTAATCTTTAGACAACTAAATTTGGACAGAGAATTCAACTTCATGTCTGCTGTTAGAGCATAACTCCTAATTGCACATTCTTTACAACAGGCTTCAAGGTAAGAGCTGTGCTTTCTGAAGCACAGGCTAAGATTTACCCAATATTTAAATGCAACTGCAAAAGACCCTTTCAGTAGTCAGAAAACAAGATACAGCCTACAAAATGGGAGGATTCATAACACTAGGAAAAAGGGAATTATTCACCCAGAAATAACAAAGTGTATGTAGACTATTTAAATCTTTTGAGAATCCCAAGAAATCTCCTAAGGTTTCTTAAATATCAAAGAAACAGTCCTTCTGTTAGAAGGAACTACGCTTTCATTTCCTACTCTTTAATAAGAAGGCAGAAAGTGCTAGAAGGTAGAAAGTTTGTCAGCCTTGTAGAGGACATGCCTAAGAAGGTAATGAATCATTTTGCTGTCCTACACTTTGATGACTGAACTTGTTGCCTCACAAGGATGATAGCAAAGGATGCAAAGGAATGGGGCTAGGCTCTTCTCAATGGTGTACAGTGATAGGACAAGCGCCAACAGCCAAGAACTGGAATATAGGAAGTTCCACACAAACATGGACAACAACTTCTTTACGGTGAGGGTGACGGAGCACTGGAACAGGCTACCCAGAGAGGTTGTGGAGTCTCCTTCTCTGGAGATATTCAAGACCTGTCTGAACACCTACCTGTGCGGTCTGCTGTAGGGAACCTGCTTTGGCAGGGAGTTGGACTCGATCTCTTGAGGTCCCTCCCAACTCCTGCAGTTCTGTGATATGGATTTACCCAGACAACTCCAGCTCCTTCAAACACTAAGTCACTTTCATATTTATAGCTCCAAGGGCTGTGATAGATTCAAGAAGAATGCAGAAGTGAGACAGCATTAAAGTCTTTTGCATTATTGTCCTGAGAAATGAGGAACTTTAAAATATTACTTGCACAGCTAGTTATTTTGATTGTTTCCTGCATCTCCGAACCTTAATCCTCCCGTATGAGATTGGTTTATCTGCTCCCATGCTGCTTCCAGAGCAATCCTAGCTAAAAAAAAAAATAAGCAAACTCCCCCCCATCAAAAAAACACAACAGCTAAAAGCCACAAAAAGCAGTTTTTTTTAAAAAAAAAAAAAAAAACCTCTCCTCAAACAGATGAGACTTCACTGAACGACTGCCTTAAAACAGAAATCTGTTACAGAAATAATAAAACCACAACTGAAAAATGAACATAACTGTAATGCCCCTGAACTTCTACTAACGCAGGCATTTGTTTTCAGCAAAAATTGCTAGTTTCTTTTTTTCCCACTGAAGACATGTCAACCAATACTTCTATTTTGCTCTGCTCAAATTTGCAGCAAATGGTATGCAGCCAGTTAGCAGCAATAATGCAAAGGCTCCCATACTTTTCTCAAGTCAACCTTGTAACCGTACTTTCACAAATTCAGGAATAGAAAAATGAAGCTCTTAATAATTTAGCAATGGGAATATACTGAAAATCTACAGGTTACTTTCAAAACTGTGCATTACTATACAAAAAGTATATTAAAAATGCACTAAGGTTTCTAAGACAATACCAGGAGAGAGAGAAAAATAAAAACATTAAGGTCAAATTGAAAGTCATTTTTCATGAATTTATGGTTTAGTCTTTCATGACATGGTAACGTTTCCACAGGACCTGACACACACACACTTCACTTCAGGCAAAGGCAATCCCATAATATGCTCTCTTATTTTCAACAGCTGCTATTTGTACTCCACAATAAACACAAAATTATGCTCCCCCTAAGCTTTTTTTATTATTATTATTGTTGTTTGGGATTCAGAGAATTCAACTGAAAAATATGAAATAATTAAGCCTGCCTTCAAGTGCTTCTGTAAGGTGAGATGACATTACCTCCCTTTCACAATACGGAATTAAGCACAGCTAGGTTTTGGCTAAAAGCGTCAAAAAGAAACATGAGCTCTGAACGCCCTGCTTGAAATAACTACACAGCTTCTCCTCCGAGGAGTTAGTATTTTCCTATGATTTTTTAAGTATGCACTGAAAGTACAATAGTCAAAATCCAGTCTCTAGCTCTCCTTGCAGTCCTGCCTGTACCCACCCCTACACAGAACCGCCACCCTTTCACTTCTCACTCAGCCTTCTGCACTGATGCGCAGTCTCCTCTCAGTCATGGTCTACAATTAAGGAGACTGTCAGCAAAGTGTTACAGAGAGACTCAGTAATGATGGGAGGCAGGTAAAGAGTACTTTCCTAAGTATATTCACAGAATGCAACTTGGCATCTCATCTGGCTTGTCATTTCTTATTTTGGCAACATGTATTTTATTAAATTCGTAATGTCAAATATACATGCTGTGAAATTTCCTCAGGACCTTAAAGGTTCAAAAATATTTTCTATATGCCATAACTCTTTAATTCACATCAACTATAGGAAAATACTCTCTTTATAACCAACTGAAAGACTAGATAGAAGACACTTTCTTTTTTCCCCTCTCTGTACCTCACTGACAAGCTGCGAATGCCCAAGTAGCACACGAAGGGATTCTGTCTTCCTGTACACACAAGCTGTGCTTACCCCTTTGTGCTCAACTACTTATCTTTCCATGTTTCTTTAAGGATCTACCCAATTTCTCCTTAAAAATAAAATAAAAATATGTTCCTCATGAGAGCATTTTCACATTCTTCACAAATAGGACTGCCCCATCTCTTTGACATTACAGATAACTCTTTGAACAGAGTCAGTTTCTGCACTTGGCAAGGCCATTACGTTACTTACCACTAAGAAGTTAGCAGAAGTTAATGGCTTGACAACAAAAAATATGGCTTTCAGGTCCTTAAGACTGCTCAAAAAGCCACATCACAAAGAGCACTGATCTCAAACTTGCATTATCCACCAACTCCCCTTTTACTCAGACACTTTCCAGGATTAGACACCATCTCACTTTTTCCTCAACCAGCACAAACTTTACTATCAGAGAACACTCAAAGGAAGGCTACGAGGATGGTGAAGGGTACAGAGGAATGAGGAGCAGCTGGTGTCCCTTGGGCTGTTCAGCCTGGAAGAGACTGAGGGGAGGCCTCGTGGCAGCCTACAGCTTCCTCACAAGGGGAACGGAGGGGCAGCGCTGATCTCTGCTCTCCGGTGACGGGTCTCAAGGGAATGGCAGGGAGCTGTGTCAGGGGAGGGTCAGGGTGGGTGTTAGGAAAACGTTCTTCGGCAGAGGGTGGTCGGGCACTGCAACAGGGCAGTGGGCACAGTCCCAGGCTGCCACAGTTCAAGGAGCATTTGGACAACGTTCTGGGACATCGGGTTTGAATTTTGATTAATCCTGTGTGAAGCCAGGAGTTGGACTCAGTGATGCCCCCTCCCTGGAAGTATTCAAAGCCAGGCTGGATGGGGCTTTGGGCAACCTGGTCTAGTGGGAGGTGTCCTTGCCCATGGCAGGGGGGTTGGAACAAGATGATCTCTAAGGTCCCTTCCAACCTGAATCATTCTATGATTCTATGATCGTTTTGAGTCCCCCTTCCAACTCAGGATATTCTATGATTCTATGCATTTGGCCTAACTGCCCTTGTCATCATACACCTGTATCTGAAGTCTAATTGCTGCATATGCATGATGATGTCCTTGTGAACAACTGCAGTCACAAACTTCAGTGTGAAGTCTCACCTTACAATTAGCTGCACAGTAATACACAAATCAAAAATATTTTTGTTATTAACAGAATGAATGCATGCTGCTCTTAGGACTGAAAATTTAAATGGTTCAACTGAACAACAACTCTATGTTCTAGAGATAACATAACAATATATAACCAAAACTTAGTGTTACGTAAGTACAAGTGCAACCACAGCTCCGCCTTATGTTTTCCAGCGAGGCCAGATGTACAATTCCTCACACCCCAACAGCTGAGACTAGCAGTTGAGATGCTCAGCTCCAGCCACCAGCAGCACATACTGCAGTTTTCCTTTGACCAAAAAATTTCCTTAAACTGCTCTTATGATGGAACTCTGCAAATTTTGGTACAAAGAACTGTAAAGGGCACAGACAAGTGATATACAAGGACAATGAGCAAAGCTAGAAGAAACTAACAAAATAAGTACATTTTTTCCCCTTTTTCCTGATATTGTTTCAAACAAGGCTGTTCAGCTGTTTTCTGAAGCCCAATATTCTTTCAAGAGTACTCAGAAAGGATATCCAAAAAGAATGGAGCGACACTAGGTAGTGTAGTAAACAGATAAATAGCCGTTTTGACAGCTAAATTCTTGTTTTGTTTTTAATTTTTTTCTCTCATTTTCACTGATTTTTCTCATTTTGTTTTAGAGGTATTTGATAGGAGTCAATATGATAACAGACATGGAAACCGGGTGACAGGAAACCCATATTCCTGTCATCTTTTCAGTGTATTGCACACTAAATGAAACTTAAAAACAATTGCAATTCTTCCTTCTGAATCCCCCCATCACCTACTTCAGATTCTGCATTTCCTACAACTTTTACAGACAGTTAAATTCCAATCTACTTCCATCCAAAGTGTTAAAAACTAAACAGCGTAGCATGTACCTGCTCTTGATCTCTGCCATGTAAGAGAGAAGTACTAGCAAGAAAATCTAATGGAGGAAAATAAAGAGAACTCCTGCTTTCAGATTCCCTGCATGAACACAAGCACCTCCACTGTTTCACTGCTAGGGACCTGAGCCTTAGTTGATTTTTCTGTTGAAGTTGCTCCAAATGGTAGAATATACAGAGAAAAGGGATGGGGGGAACAGACTGGCTTACTAACCAGATATGCTGAAGCAAACATCAAGGAAGTTTGCTTATTAATAAAAAGTGGAATGGCATCAAAGAAGAAAGACTATTTCTAGAACAGTAGAACACTCTCCCACAGGAGGCAGAATACATGGTCGAAATCTCCAGGGCCTGAGCTGCTATCCATTTCAACTATTCTGAGAACAGGTGAGGGAAGCACTCTCTTATCTGCTGAAATAACTAGTATAAGGAAGAAACAAACACTTCTGCCAAATTTCTCCTCCCTCCTTTTGTTTGTATTCAGTGCTTTGAAAAAACAAACACTTCACAGACAAAACTTTTCACCTGAAATCTGATGTTTTCATTTTAGTGAACAAAATGAAAAGTTTTTCATGAGTCATGGGAGTCAAAAGGGAAAGTTTACAATAACGTGTTTAATTTTAGAAAGTCAAGTAATCACATGATGCTATGACTCAAAACTGGAATAATTTCTTACTTTAATATGCAATTTACTTAAAAGTTTACACTCTAAAATTCTGAATAAGAAGCAATGAAATCATGTGTGTAGCTTAATATTACTTCCTAAATGTTGTGCCAAACAGTAGACAACGAAGTACACATCTGCATTTCATAGAAAAACGTAAGTCACAGGGTCCGATGAGTCAGGACTCCAATGGATGCAGACAGACAAGCAAGAACCAACTGAGTTAAGGTATCTCGAGAAATAACCACCTCTCAGCTGAGAAAAAGCAACTGATCACACTCTTCAGCTGCTGAGAAGTAGAACAGGTACATCGTCTCACAGGTGGAGGTAGCATGATAAAGCTACATCTCCTACTCGGTGTGTTTAGTGACCTAGGAGCGTACTCATATCCAGTCACCAAGTCTCACAAAAGCCTGCATAATCCAAGCCCTGCCTCTTGTAACCGCAAATGACTGTTCACACTCTTGCACCCACGCTTCTATCCAGACTCAAATACCTGAGCAGCTAAAAGACACCACACTATCAAAGGCCACACACTAGCAATTTTGATGCTTGAATGTAGTTCATCATGATTAGTAAGCTGTGAATTAACTTTTGTGGGGAGAAGGAGAGGGAGGAGGGAAAAATACTGCTTCTGTATTGCATCATATTTTCACATATTTTAATTTTTCATACTTTCCTCTGCAATGAGAGATTAAATGATATACATCTGCAATTTATCTGCCTTCACTTTCCTCTTTCTCTGTCTTTTTTAGATCACTTATTTTCCCAAATTCTCCCTCCCTTCAGGATTCTGTGTTTTCCATCTTCCTTTCTTTCTTTGACAGATACAAAGCAGATCAAACATACAGACCATCTTTCTTTTGAAGATTTACTACATAGAATAGGATTCTTCACTGTGAAAAAGACCGGAAAAGGGATTTAGCATATCTGTATGGTCACAAGTGACATTAAAAAGACGGGTTATTTACTCTTTCAAAATCAGCAAGCAGGAAATTCAGCAAACTTAAGAAAAGGGTTCTTAATACAGCACAAGAAGGAGTTAATATTCTGTGGCTAGTAAAATTTTATGTAGGTTCAAAAAAAAAAAAAAAAAACTGCACAGATTCATGCAGAAGAAATCCAGAAAAATCTATTTAAGAAAAAGGAAATGTCCTCATGAGGAATTTTCTCAAGAACGAATAGTTAAAAGCTGGGAAAACATTTTGAGGAATTATCTCTGTCACACTCTCAGGCTTCTCTACAGGCATCAGTTACTGGACATGGTTGGAGATACAACACTGGGACAGAAATTTGGATGAACACAGCAAAGACCAGCATATCATCAACTGTGGAAATTAAGCAAGGAAAAACAAACATGTAAAGAGAAAAATTTAAGATTATTGGATATGTAGCAAAGCTAACTCAAAATTCTAGTTCTGCACAAAATGAAAAGATCAGTCAACTTTTTACTTATTTCTAGCTCATAAATTTGATAAATTATCTGCCAGATCAAAAAAGGTAATCTAGTAATGGCTCATATTAAGTACTTACATTCTATATATCTATTTCCTAAAATCAAGTAGAACATTCGTTTTTTTTCACTACACATCAGCATAGCTTAAATTGGCATAAGCTTGTCATGGCATAAAAAAAAGATGTTCAATACTTTTCAGCAAGCAACAATTTTATTTTTTTCCCTGCAAGGGAGATGAGCACAGGGGAATTATATGCTAGTAAAATTACAAATAGGTATGAAGCACCACCATATCATTTCCTTGCCCAGGAAAGCTCAACAAAGATGAGCACTAAGCCATATCCCCTGCAACAGCTGAGGCAGAGAAATAGCTGGACAAAAAATAGCTTTGTAGGTTCATGATGAACAACAATTCCTACATAAATCAGCGTGTCTGTACAGTGGTAAAAGACTAACAACATACTGGGGTACATTAGTAAGACTGTAGCCAGCAAACCAAGAGATGTTATTGTTCCCCCTCCTTCCAGCACAAGGGCATTTCAAAATTTTGTGCCTACTTTCAGGAGTCTTCATTAGGAAAGGAGACCCACAACCTAAAGACATACCATTGAGACATTTTGGGGGATGGACAACACGTCATAGAAGGAGAAGCTGAGAGTTTGATGGGTTTGTTTAGCCTGGAGATGAGCAGGCCTAAAGGAAGGCCTACTTTTCCCTACCACCACCACCTGGAAGGGGTTTAAGGAGACAATGCCAATTCTGAGAAGCATAGAGTGAAATGACAAAGTAAAAGAGACATACTAAAACACGCAAAATTCTCACTAGACATAAGAGAAAAAAAATCTTCCCAAAGACTGGCTAAGCACAGGAGCAGGCCGCCCTGTAGATACCGAAAGCTCAAATGGACAAGGCCTTTAGCAAGCTGACCCAGCTTAGCAGTTAGTTCTGCTCTGAGTACAGGGTGGGACCTCTCCAGAAGCCTCTTCCAAGCTAAGCTGTTTGCTCACTTGGTTTTTTTGTTTTTTTGCTTTTGTTTTTCAATATTCTGAGTAACACAAAAGTAAAACCTGTCATCTTTGCAAGAAGTAACTCCCCAAAACACCTTCTTCAAGCAACATTTTCTGCATTTTTCCCAGTAATGAAAATTAAATGTTGGCTTACTAAGACTGGAATAAGTAACATACAGTACTCATGGATCTGAATAACAAAAGGCTATATTTTTAGTAGTTCAAATACAATTTTAATCATTTCTAATCACTTAATTTAGCTTATCAATTGTACTTATGAAGGAAACAATTAACATTTCTCAATTCAAGCTGCAAAAATCTCACTTTATTACAATACAAAAACAGCACTGAACCATAAAGCTACAAAATGAAACTTGGGAACAATATTAATTGGTATTTTGTTATTAAAGCATGTCTTCCCTATCAGTGTCAGAGACTTGGACTACTACTGCTTCAACACACTTCATATTAATTTCAGAAATAATAGAAGCTTAACATCCCCGGTGCCTGCTGACTCACAAAGCAAGTTGCTAAGCAAATGCCTTCAGTTCTATTTGAAATATTTAAAACAGAGTTTTATCACCAAGCCAGAGTCCTCAAGAATAGCTGCTGTAATGGCTACTGTTGAATTACTGTTGTAATTCTTACAAAATTGGTTCTAGTGCACTAAAACCTGTAACTTTTGAAGACACCCCACTTGCAACCTTCCCTCCTAAACATCAAAAATGACAAAAAATGACATTATGACCTGCTGCAAAGACAAGGATGAAAGATGAGTACTCATAAGAAGTACATGTTATAACTGGAATTGCCAAGTAGAAAATAATTTCTTTTACAGCTGTGGTCATCGATGCTTAAAATATATACCTGTTACAAGTACTATATAATTTTAACTCAGCATATCAAATGTTTCTGCATACAGGTATGTTTTTAAACTGTGCAGAAATGACAGGTTTCCTTATATTCTATTTTACACTAAAAGTAGCCTTTCCCACAGATCTTCAAAATTAGATTTATAGCACCTTTGTGAAAAAAATCACTCAAAATAAGATCTGTATAGACATGCGTACTTGTGCAATGTAAACGAACACACACTAAAACTAAGATTGTTTCCAATCAACTATCTGAAAAGCCTCGAGAGAGCCACTAGATTGGTAACTGCAGCCTTGTTAGCAATGATTGAAAGAACACAGATGAATGTCTGTAGCTGTAGCGAATTATTTCTAGAACTGAAAAAAGACTACTGCATCCATTGAAGGATTTCCAAAAATTATTTTCACACTGCAGTTTATCAGCTGCATGAGCTACAGAGCAGTGTCATTTAACCACTTACCTACAGACAAATATAGGTCTGTAAAAGAACAACCAAATTACTATGAAACGAGATATATCCATAATTACAGTTTGAACATATAAATAGATGCATACTCTTCCCTCACTGGTAGTATTTTTTATTGAAATGCTTGTAGTTATAGCAGCAAAGTTTTACTAAAGCAAACATTTTTTCAAAGATAAAAAATAATCAAAAGACCAGTTTGCACACAAGAAAACGGCATTGTACTTCATTGCTACTCCTATAAACAATGCAGAAAGGAAATGATGCTCCCTTCCATATGTTTTATTTAAGCATTCTTCATAATGACAGGTAAAAATGAAGTGTTCAAGAAGCTCTTAAACTATTTGGCTTTATTTTCATATTCTCTGATTGAATTAATATTCTCAATTTACTATTTTAACAGGATTTATATTCCACATTCCAACATTAAAGAAATTCATTGAACCTGCCAGCCAGCAGATACATAATAGGAGAGAAACATACAGTCTTTACTCTGCCTTTTTTTTAAAAAAAAAAAAAAAAAAATTATGCTAGAACTGAAATTTTCACTTCCACTCCCTCCCAGACTAAGTTACACGTTTCATCTGACTGAAAATTACTTTTTTCTTGTCAGCCACTACTTGCAGGGGGAAAAAGTCAAAATTCTTACCAATCGTTATTAGTAGATAAAAATCATGTAACTAATTAAAGAATCAAACAATGAAACAGTAGTTATTCTGTAGAAAAAAAAAATGTAAACTGAGAGGAGAATCTGAAAAACATTTAAGAGTGGAATTTTGCAGCTATAAAACACTAAGCTATTCTGTCCTATAGCAGGAAGAGCATACGATCACACTGAAGACATATCAGCAATTACTATTCTGGATGAATTACAATTTTTCCATTTATTCATGTTTCACCATATGGCAATAGTTAGGTTACATTTTGGTTCCTAACCTAAAAATAAAAAAAAAATAAAAAAAAAACAGAAGAGACAGTTAGTAATGAAGGGATTAGAATAAACTTTCCTCTTCCCTTTTCTTACCCATTCCCAAACTTGGAGGAAGTGATATAGTAGTAAACGCTTAGCAGTATTTTCCAAGGAAATCTTGCTTCCATCTCAAAAACTATGCAACAGAGAATATTTTTTTTGCCCTTTAAGAACACAAAATCATAATGAGCCTCAGCCATGAATTTCTGTAATAAATATCCGATCAAGAGTGAAAACTTTGGTGGATTAACAAAAACTAAGCACTTCAAGCATAAAGAAAACACTCCAAGTTCTCATTTCCTCCTCCCACAGGGATTTCCTCCAGTTTATTTAATCCTTCAACAGTAAACTCTAAAACGTATGCAACAAATGTTTCAGGGCCAATTTGACAGCAAGAGCCTTCATCAGCCTTCATCAGAAAAGAAGAAAAAATATTTTACATACCCAATTTTATTTAATGATGCAAATGTTTCAAAATCATCATATATTCCTTATTCAAGGACGCTTATCTATTAAACAAGCTCAAACTGGTTTAGCTTTTGAATATCATTTAAAATACTAAGTATATACTTTGATGTCTACTTCCTTCCCTTACTCTGATTTACACAGTTAAAAAAAAAAAATTGTATTATTTTGTACCAAAAAATAAAAAAGCAATGCAGATAGTAAAATGAAAATAAGGATTTGGGAAGTACTTGCTTCAAGGCAAGCTGTTACTCAGACTAGCTAAACTGCAAATCTCAAGTCTCTCAATAATGATGTATTACAGATTTATATCTGTATATTGTATGTATGTTACATCTGAATTAAAAACTAAACCGAGTAAGCTTTTGAAACCAAGAATCATGGTTATGCTCATTATACATTCTGTTTTCAAGAAGCACTAGTTTGATGGATCTTTTTTTTTTTTTTTTTACATAAGCATCCTCTCAGCATTCCCAAGCAGCTCATCACTTCAACAGAAAATACGCCTCATTCAGAAATCACTACTCTGCACAAAGTCAGAAGCAGACCCTTGGAAATCACCCACCTTCTCTTCAGTTCCTTCAATGACTTTCTCCTCTCTCTCCTCCAAATAACAGTTAACCGAAAATCTTAGCACTTGCATCTATAAAATAAAAAGTGTTCTAAGTTCAAAAATGTAACGCTTCATTAGTATTACCATTCTAAAAAGTAATTAAGAATGTAACAGCTCTGCCTGGTATTTAAAATAAGCTTCGATTGAGAATCACAATGTAACAAATAGAAAAGGTGTGTTCTTGGAACCTGCTGGTAAACACTGCCCTGATGTCTTTGAAAGACTCCCTCATCCCACTGTACAATGATCCCAACAGTAATTACTTTAACATCACTGAAAAGAAAGAAGTGTCAATGCACTTCTATAATAAATGGTGTTTCAATTTCTATTTTTATATGAAGCAGTAATACATAACAAAATGATATAGTTGTTGAATTCCCCATGCAGTACACCACTATCAATGTCAGAGTTAAATAAGTGATTTTGTATTTTCATAAAATGTGGAAATAACATAGTTAATGCACCTAAGGACCCTAGATAGTACATACTTCCAGCCAGTATTTTAATGACACATCCGGATTTACATCTATTAATTTATTAAAATTTGAGATAACTACATACTGTATTTTACAACGGTAGAAGAATTTACTGGAGTGAAACTTCAGCAGATTCCAAAAATGTTAACATAAGTCAATACAACTACTTAATCGAAGAGAGATTTAGTGATAAGTACACACGCAGTTATCTGGAAGTAATGGTGGTGATGCGGAAATGTCAAGACTAAACCTTGAGATTATATCTAGAGATTTCACCAAGTAACATTCAGAGACGTGCCCAAGATAACCTCACTAACTCCAAACATCAGTAAGATAATCTTTGAGCAAGTGGCAGCGCTGTTGTACTGTGGATGCTAGAAACAGCCCACGCAGTCAGAAAGTACGTGACAAGAAAGGAGCATGCTTTGCTCCTTGAGAAAATCTGACACTCCATAACATGTAACAGGCCAAAGACAGGCAAAAGACACGATGTAAGGATGCTTGTCTTTCTTCATCGAATTAAACTCGTTATTCTACTTTTGTCTTTTTCCTTTTCTTTTTTTTTTTCCTCTGAGATACAGCTATGAATACTTTTTCTCACTCATATTTCCTCAAGAAAACGCTGGCAGCCACCCTGAAGTACTGCCACACTGAACACAAACATCCCAAGGCTGGGCCCATGCCAAAGACTGAGCTGCCACTGCACTGAGACTATCTTGAAACAGACTGAACAGACACAGGTTTTTCTCTTCTGGCTTTCTTCAACAGCTTTTTTTCAGACATGTCACTACACAAAAAGCTCCTAGCTGTTCCTGGAGCACCATGTGAGGCAAACAACAGGAAAGAAAACGTTGATCTTGACCATACTCCCCAGTGTTCTCTGTCAAAGATGCAATTTCAGCAGTCAGTTTCGTAATTCAGAATAAGCCTTCTCATGCTTCCAGTTAATGCCATTTCTCCCATTTCGAATACCTATGCTACATTTCTCCAAGTGAAATGCTCACAAAATGATCCCAATGCAAGAATGTCCATCATGTTTCAATTATTTCCTAGTGTTACAAAGATCATTTAAGCCAGTAACTTTCCTTTTTCCTTAAGAGTGCAAAGCTGCTCTGTCAAAGGCTGTTGGCTAACCCAGAAGCTGCCCAGTTTTCTTGAATTCTGACACCTCACAACTATGTACTATATTAAATCTGACCCGAAACACTCGCAAACTGTTTGTTCTCCCCAGAGAGCCTTTCCTTCTTTCTATCAGCTGTATAGAATTCACTTTATTGGAAATAAATATCCTCCTTTTGCTCAAAGGAAGTAGAAAATGTACTACTCTTGAAAATACGAACAACATGAACAGCTTGGAGAATTAGCCTTAAATGTATTGTGACTATATTGTTACAACTATCACAGCTTAAGCCATCCATAAAATATCAATTAATAGTGTAAGACATTTGAAAGCCAACATTTCTAAGCGTAACTCTGCCTACTAAATTAAGTTTGAGGATAGCTTCATATCTTTATGTACTCCTACATGTATTGTTATATTAAGCCATATGTTACCCAGCACTGACAATTATGAAAAATATGCAAATACAGAAGCCTACTGAACATCAGTTTGTTACTAGTATGAATGAGAACACCACTTCACCCCAGAACTGCCAGCTACCTCAACAGCTAGCTGCTCAGAGGGCCAGGATCTGGGAAGTGTGAGCACACAGAAGCCAGACAGAGCAAAGCCGTTGGTCTGAAGAGTCTCACAACATCATCTCAGAACGCAAGTTCTTTGCAAAAGGCTTTCTCCTGAGACCTAGTTCATCTAGATCCCACATCCAGTTCAGACTCATTAAATTCCAACTTTCTAGAAGGTGTAGGCTTTCTGACTAATAATTTTAATCTCCAAGAACGTGTAATTTTAAAACACTCCTGCTTTACTTAAGCTTAGATGGTAAGAGATGCTGACCAGTAGGAAAATGCTGACATCCCAAACGTGCCGCTGCTTTCATTAATTGACTCTTACATTCAAGTTTGTTTGGGTTTGTTGCAAACAATAATTAAGCATGCTGGTATTCCATCCTGCCCAAGTCTTTCTGTCAAATCCCTTCCAAAATTATCTCTTGAAATACTCTGCTTACAATATACTTAGAAGTCAGATCTGTGGGAAGGAAGAAGAAAATCAGCACACAGTGGTCCTAGTGTAACAAACTTCACCAATTTACCCTGTTTAAGTACTGATATAAATTAGTTCATCAGCAGACAAAATTAAAAAAATATTAAGAAACAGACATTTCAGTCTCAGAGACAACACACACTGTTTAATAACAGGTAAAAGAACATGCAGACAAAAAGAGGCAGAAAGAAGGAGACTACTACCTGATTGAGTCTAACACAGTACATGGCATTGGCCTCATAAAGGCCAATTTCATCTTTCTGCATTTCAAAAAGATAGTAAAGCCTATGAGCTACAAGACCAGACATAATAAGACAAGACCAAACATAACTTCTGAAACAGCATTAAACACACCTGGAATGTCCAAAGAGTCCAAAAAAATGACAATCCATGGAAAACCTGCATGTTCCTACAGAGCATCAACCTGAGACACACTATAACGAGAAAAGCAAGGCCACTGAAAAGGTGTTAGAAAAAGGTCTGTAACAACTTTCATATTTAAATTTGTTGCAAACAGACTAAACTGATTTTTATTTTTTTTCTCCTTCACTTGCTGATTAAAGAGTTCACAGCAGGAATATTCTTCACTCCTAAGCTGCAACAATTCAATAAACCAAGGACATTTTCTACTAGTGCTTCAGCATCTGAGGAGATTAGTCAGAGAAACCAGAAGATAAAGCCAATGTTCCCCAAAAAGATACATAAGTTGATTTGGTATCTGGCATAACAAGGTGAAAGGAGAGACTCTCAGCAATTAATGAAAACCCGGAGGCTGAGTTGCAGTAAGACAGTGGAAGCCACACCTCAGGCAGGGTGCACACAGGACTGTCACACTCACTTTGTCTTCTCTCTGTCTCGTTTCTGAAAGTTCTGTGCAGTTGTCTCAGAATTCCAACTTCTTCTTCCCCCACTTTCAAGCAAGAGAGGAAAACCACCTCTTCAGCAAAGATACAGTGTGAAAAATACTTATCTACAATGTAACAGTAAGGACACAAATGGTGTTTATACTTATGCCAGACTTAGGCCAGGTATAAAGCAGTTCCCTTTCTCCAAGGGTGACCAGAAACAGGTGATTCAGGTAACGAATGCAAAACAGCAGATATTGAGAGGTGCTTCAAATCATTCCTAGCATCCAGTCATTTTAGAGCTGACAGTGAAATTGCACCCCGAAGTCCCTAACTGATTCAGTCTAAGTAATATTTTAACCTACTTATCTTTTTCTGCTGCAAAATATCACATGCCACTTCAGATTCACAGTTTAATTACACATTGTTTGAGAAGCAACTTCAGTTTTTATCAAGCAGCGTGTTTAATTCACTGGGTGGCCTAATTCTTGTGTTAAGAAAAATAGCTGTCTTGCTTTCTATTCATCGTTTCTCTATGTTCTGCAGATTTTATAGACCTCTATAACCTCTCTCCTTATTATTCTGTTTCCCAGGCTAAAGATCTCCATCTTCCCAGCACAGAGGATCTTCCCGACCTCTCATTCACTTTCTCACTGACTACAAAACCTTTGCTGGGCTGAGGTGATTACAGTAACACAAATCGTTAGAAAAATCAGACACACCATTGATATACTTAATGCACTAACAACTATTTTATTCTTCATGAACAATTCCTAGCAGCTTTCTTTAACAAGTAATTATAGTCTTTTTTTGAAAAGACAAGAAAGACTGATACCAGATATGTAATCTTTTTTTTTTTTAATCACTTAGCAGCTTCTTTAAAAGAAGTTTCACGGGCTTGTTTCCCTTAGCAGAATGCTTTGTACAACACTCAACTCTTCTCTGCTCCTATAGAGTGAAAATGACATAAAAAATGCAGCACCCATTATTCCTGATCAAGCAAGACTCAAACCAGTCACAGCAGCCACCAAGGGATACACATGAACAAAAAAAAAAAAAAAAAAAATTGCAAAACCGCAATGATGCAGCATTTTGTTTCACACTGGCTCTTTGAGCTTTCATAGTACCAACCAAATTACATGAAATATGTACAACACTGCAGGAGTGTCAAGAAATCCAAAACAGAGACGTACTTCTCCATGGAGTCATTGTTATCCCTTTGTCTAACGGACATTTTTACCCAGACTGGGCTTACACCATATGCAGGGAACAAATCCAGCCAAGCATGTCAAAGAAGTTTCAGTGGAAAAGCAAAAGAACACGGGAAAAGCAGATCATCATGCAGGATCCTGGAATTAACCACATCCCCAAATTCCTGCTGCAGTCTCAGAAAGGAGTGTTAGATTTGCTTCTATGAACACTCTTTACTTTTGCTTTAAAGCTTGGATCACACCACATGATCGGTCCTTCAAGGAAAGGGTTGTAATGGACTCATCTTAAATCTAACACTACCCAGTATGCAGCACATTACTTACTGAAATATATAAATATCAATTTAAAATAGTTCAGCATACGCCAACTACATACTTTACATTTACAAAGCATATAAAACCAAAATTACATTGATAGAAGAGTTTTCTCATGGACGGACTGCTAAACACTATTAATTTACAATCAATATAATTCTGACTCCTCTTCACCTTTGGAAGTAACTTTTCATAGGCAAAATATTGTTTAAATAATGTTGAAAATGTGAAGTTTTACAAGACTATGTACTTCTGCCTGTAGGGAAACAGTTGATCCCAGCATGAACTGATGATTGAGCACATGGTGGAGGGGTGTGGCTGGCCTGGGGAATACAGGTGAATCACTTGCACCTGTGACCGGAAGGGGTGGACCTGGGGCGGAGTTGCCCCAGGCTTAGATAAAGGCCAGCCAGCCAGAGAAGAGAGGAGCTTGAGGGAGCAGCTTGGGAGGATTGAGGAAGAAGCTTGAGGAAGAGAAGACTAAGAAGCAGCTTGAGGAGCTTCAGAGAAGGAGAAGACTGGTGAGGAGCTTAAGAAAGAGAAGAGAAAATGGCATAGTCTTGAGAGTTTTGGGGACCTTTTTCCATTATACTTGGTGTAGTTGGCAGGATTAGATACCGTGTGCAGGGAAACCAAGAGAGAAGGTAGAAGGGTGTGTGATTGCTGAAATGAAGTGGTTACTGTATATGATCTTGTTAGTCCTTGGGACTTTTGTTGCCCAAAAATATGATATGGGCAATGAAGACTGTATAGTTGATGGAATTGCTAAATATGATGGTAGATGGGAGGTCTATGAAATTAAGCTCCCTGGAGAGAGAGAGAGAGCACTTAAAGTATATAGATAGGGACGTGAAGACTTACTTTACTGATAAAATGCACCTTTGAGTCATTTTGGCCCTGGCCAGTGCCATTTTGGAGAATGTTAGGAAGATCTGTGAATTTGGTGCCAAGAATTGAAGAATGGAGGCCAGTGGCGAAGCAGAAAGGAGATTTTTAAAGAAAATAAGCAGGAAAAAATGTGGTGGCCAGCAATGAGGCAGGAAAAGGAATCTGAAAAAGAGACAAAGCCAGAGAAAGAGGGAGAAATCAGGGAATATGGAAGAAAACGGAGAAGAAGGAAAAAAGAATGGAAAAGAAGGAGGAAAAAGAGAAGAATCTTGAGTTTAGTTTTCTGTTTCTTCTGAAATTAAAGAAGATAAGTTTGTTTTGGATGTATTGATTCCTGCTGTGAGTTGTTAATGTGTGAAATGTGTTGCATTGTACATGCCTTATGAAGCAAGTAAGAAAACTTGAAGTGTGGCCCAAGGGGGGCCTATTCAGGTAAATAAAATGGTAAGAAATTGTATGTACTTGTGTATGCCCACCTGAAGGGGTGGGAACAGATGGAATGAGACATAGGTTACTGATCTTTGTGTACAGTGAGTGTTTGATTTACTGTAAATGGGCCAAAGATGATAACAGTATATAGCATCTTCACTGCAAAGGGGTGGAAACAAGTTAGAAACAGATGCACTCTTTGAGGAAATGGAAAGAAGGAAAAAGGAGGGGAAAAAAAAAAGTGGTCTGCAGCCTGTGCAGTGTCAATGTACTCGGAAGTGTTTACCTACCTGGATGGAGTTAGCAGCTATGCTTTATGCTTTGTAACTGATGAGGAAGTGGAGGGGACGGTGGTGGTCGCGACTGCCTCAGTGAGGAACCGGCCCTGAGATGGAGATGAAGCTGCTGTGAGCTCCATTCCTTGTTGGACACTCTCAGCTGTATATGTTGAAGATGCACTGCTGCAGAGACTGAAGAGTTGCAGAGTATAAAGAAGGAACTGGGAGAAAAAAGATCTGCAGAGCGTGAAAAAGGTGGACTTTGAAGATGTATCTTTGGCCCAGGAACTGATGTTTATGTAAATAACATTGTAATGTATATAAACCTGTAAACATATTGTAAGATCTGTAACCTTTATTGTAAAATCTGTAACCTATATTGTAAATAATAGTAAAATGTTAACATGCTCAATCATCTGTCCATGCTGTGAAGGGATGGAGTGCAGGGAAACAGTTGATCCCAGCATGAACTGATGATTGAGCACATGGTGGAGGGGTGTGGCTGGCCTGGGGAATACAGGTGAATCACTTGTACCTGTGACTGGAAGGGGTGGACCTAGGGTGGAGTTGCCCCAGGCTTAGATAAAGGCCAGCCAGACAGAGAAGACAGGAGCTTGAGGGAGCAGCCTGGGAGGACTGAGGAAGAGAAGACTGAGAAGGAGAAGACTGGTGAGGAGCTGAAGAAAGAAAGAGAAAATGGCGTAGTCTTGAGAGTTTTGGGGACCTTTCTCCATTACACTGCCATAGCCTTACTAATTCTTATGGCATTGTATACAATGATAAAAATATCCTGCGCTACCTGACAAGGAACTCACTTGTGCACTGAGCTGTATTAAGAAATTCTTTAGTTATTCAGTTTGTATGTCTTGCTTTCCCATGTTCAGAGATCAGTCACCAGTAATGAGATCAGTGGGACCAGAGGCTAAACCTGCTGCAAGATATGACATGCTTATTTTCCAAAACTTATAGGCACTTTCACATAATAAATTTCAAAGTTCTGCCAAGATCTAGGACACCAAAGAAGCTCTGGGCTGTCATCTTCTCTTGTGAAGTGCCACCTAGGTGACTTCCAAAAGCAAACAAAAAATACTGCAAATGAGAGAAATATTCTGAGATTTGTGGTTTAAATAAGGGTATAATTCTGCAGTTCACAGCTAGTAAGAAAACTGAATTCAATTACTAGTTTCCATTGTGGCCTGTAGTTTAACAGGAATATTCAGAAAGTTGTTCCAAAGTTCACAAACAGAACTGTAGCAACACTAAAAGGTAATTCTCTCTGGGTGCCTGATGATTTAAAAATAAAGTTAACAATTTTTGTTCCAAGACAGATTATCTTTTCCACTGCGAAGTAATACAAACACATCTCAGCTGTAACGGTGGAGTCAGTGTCATATTCTGATGCAGCATCTAAGGTAGTGTGCAAGGAAAAGAAACGTCCTTACAGCTGTCCTTAGAAGTACACATTTTTTTGAGGCTCTCCCTTCGGGAAAACAACTCTGCAGACGTGCAATACAGGGGTCTTTCACTCACTACCACTAAATAAATAAATAAATATTTTTAAAAAGCAACATCGGTTACCACTGCTACGTTTACTATGTAGGGAAACTTCATTTTCAGAAGCTTAAAGCGTAACTGATACACTGAAACCAACTCAAAAGGCAAACATGACAAATCTGCAGGCCATTTTACAAAGGATGACTCTTTAACAACAGCTGTTTGAAAAAACTTATTTTACTGTCTTAACTACATTATGTTCCTACTTCATTTGAAATATAACTTTACCTTGTATTTGAAGTCAAAACAATAAGCACTAACTGCAGAAATCAACATGAATGTCTGTCTGCATTAACTCCTCTTCCCTTTAAAGACCTAAGAAAGTTACAGTAAAATCCAGTTGGAATGGGCAGTATCTTACAATCTTAGAAGATTGGAACTCTGGAAGAACAACAGCTTCCTAAGTTGTTTGAAAAACCAAGTGGTGCTTCAGCAGTTTAAATGTTGAATAGAATTCCTTCTATGAGCTCAGCTTTGCATTTGTACCAGAAAACATACCACTGTGACATGAGGTGATAGCAACAGCGACAACGAGTTTGGTACTGAACATGATTCAGCTACCAGTGTAGTTCAGGCAGAAACATAGTGCATTAAGTATCACAAGCGAAAGCTTAGTCACACTTTGGTTAAATCTACTAATAAAGAAAGAACAGACAAATCTTCAGAAGCAAAACATTTAAACACATGGATGTCTAAGTTATTTTTTAAATTACGTGAACTTAACTGAGTATTTCTGAAGTATTATTTCCTTTTCCATTACACTTCATATTCCTCAGAAGTATATGCATTCATTTCCTTCATGTCCCTCCCCTTCCCAATGCAACTAGGTCAAGGCATAACTTCGGTGGACCTGATCATCAGCCCACTACTTGCTCGATCATATTTCAGTCTGTCTTTGGCTCACACCTGGCAGCACTTCAAGAATTACAAATGTTTATTGCCATTCGACAGAACTTGCCTCCGAGGATAGAGGCAAACACTGCAGGGTAACAGAGTTTCTGAGGCACCACCTACTTGGGCTGCCAGTACCTAAAAGCAGTTCAGCAATGGCACTCTTTCAACTGACAAAGCAGTAGAACACCTCATAACTGAAAGCTGTGTGATAAAGTGTTGGATGTATAGTAAAAAGTAAGAGAAAAAAAAACCCATAAAAATAAGAATTACTTTTATGGAAACTTTCTCTTTTTTGGACCTCAATAACCACAGAAGAGGTGTGAGTGTCAAATGACTGCTAACAACTCCCTTTAAGCAAGGTAACTGAGTACAAACACGGGTTTGATTCTCTCAACTTGCCAATAGCAAGGAATCACAGGACTGCGTACTCCAGAACTGCTTAGAAGAGCACGACTTTTGAAGCATGATACACTCACCCAAGAAACAGGCCGACAGACAGTAGATTTTCTCTGTCAGGTTAGTATTATCACAAAGCAATTCTGCAGAAACCACCTCAACCACATGATGCCCATTTAAATGTTATGTGTTAGCTATAAATGAAAGCGCAATCCAGAAAAACCACCAAGTTAAACATCACAGCAAAAATATCTACAAAATGCCATTGGAAATAACAATGCTGCTCTTTAAACGGTTTTTCTCAATTATAGCCAAAGTAAGATGTTTTGTGCCTTGGCAGTCAACAATAGGCTTCTGTTTTGTTAAGGACTTGCAAGTAGTTAAGGAGACAAAGTGCTAACTAATAAGTAAATTACATCGATCAATAAAAATCAGCTTCCAGCCAATGGTGCCACAACACCTCTAGGCTAGCAAATGAGATTCAGAGATTGCACTATTTTGAAAGTACAACTTATTGAAAGGCGGCATTCCAAAACAGATAAAACAACATCCAACTTAGGACTAACTAGAGAAGACAAATACCTGGATTCAAGCCTCAAGTGTGTACTCAAGCTACTTTAACTCCACTTGTTTAACCTCATCTTCTCTGCAGAAAAGGGCCCAATGGCACAACACAAATAGAAGTGATAAAGCTATCAAGAAGTGCCAGCTCTCCTAGATTCCAGTTCGGATCCAGCAACAACCCAACACAGACTCCAGCAAAACACAGCCCATGGAGGCACACCCCAGCAGGGCCTCAGCCCTACAGCCTGCACTATGGCAGAGCTATGCCCACAGAGGCCCCATCACAGCTGGGACCACCGCGTGAGGCCCAGGCACCGTGAGGCACACGCTTGGCCAACAGCGCCCGGGGAAGCTGAGGGAGGCAGGAGGGCTGTGCGAGGGGCTGGCGGGGACTTGGCCTGTGGGCGTCCCACTCTGCGGGGTCACCAAAAGCTCTCCCAGTCACTCTGCCCACGAATGGCTCCCTGACAAAGCCCACGCACTGGGAAAGGGGAGGGCAGCCCCCTCGCTGTGGGAACGGCTCCGTCTTGAAGCTGCACAGAGGAGGAACGTCACCATGACCGCTTCATGCTGCTTCCCGAAGGGAATCACGAGCTTCAAGAAGCGAGGCGCCAAACAAACAAAACCACCCCTCAGAGCCCCACGCCTCCGTCCCGCGTTGCCCACGCAGATGCACAGCCACCGGCCGTGACCGGGGAGCCCCCGCCGGCAGGAGCACGGCGGCCGGGCCCGCTGAGGCCTAGCGGGGCGGGGAGGCCCGGCCGCAGGGACGCCGCCACTTACCAGCCCGACTCCGAGAGCGCCGCCCGCGCCCCGTCGGCCATGGCGCCTTCCGCCGCCGCCGCTCAGCACTGAGCGCGGGGCCGGGCCGGCAGGCGCCGCGGGAACTCGGAGGAGGGAAGCGGGGCCCGCTCGTCTCCCCGCCCCTCTGCCCTCTGTGGGCACCCGGCCCGGCCACCGCTCCGGCCGGGGAGGGAGGGGAGCGCAGGGAGGGGGCGGAGGCGGCGCACGCAGAGACGAACAAAGCCCGCGACCGGCGCCAGCCCCGCTCCCACCCCCGTGCGGCCGCTACGTGGAGTAGGGAGCCCGCCCGCCTGGAAGCCGCCGCCGCCATGGCTGAGAAGGGAAGGGATGAGAGCGTAGGAGGAGGCGCCGCGGGCTCGGCCGGGAGCTGCGCCTCATACCCGCGGCGCCGGCCTCCTCCGGGCAGGCAGAGCGTGGGCCGGGGCCGCTCCGGCAGCCGGGCCGAGTGAGGCGTCTCCATGCCCTCCTCGAGTCGGGCTTTCTGCTGAGAAACGGCAGTGCTGGCTACCTACTTCCTCGGTAGCAGGAAGAATAGTACTGTGAAGAGAGCAACATAAATATCTATAATAGTAGAAGATAGGAATTATCTTGCAATAAGGGAAAATGCAAAAGGCCTAGCAGTAGTGGGGAATTAGATGATCATAATCATAGGAATTTAGATTTGTAGATTGGCTAGGATTCCAAAAGGGGAACAGAAACAGGGCTGGGTAGAACCCCACCAGTGTTCCAGTACAGAAGTTACTGCCCATCAGGCTGTGTAGTCTTGGGACGATAGGCCTCCTCCCCTGTATAGTCCCAGGCCAAGGCTGGGCAAAAATCCAACCATCAGCCAGAATAGAAGAAAAGGTAGTAAATAGGTAACTTTTGAAGAATCTATTGACCACGGAGAATGAACAGGACATTGAGAAGACAGAGTGCCATGAAACGAAGCGAGGAAGATGACTGATGGAACAGAGACCTTGAGGGGATGGTCCCTGGGAGAGATGTGTGGAAAATGTGAGTTTAGGGCTCTACCTGGGTGGTGGGAGACCAGCATATATGCTGTTAATTATTTGAATAAAGCAAGAACATAAGGTATCCATCTCCAACAGTCTTTATGTAAATAAATACAAATAACATTATTATTGCTAATGATGTTATGTAGGAAAAGAGCCCCCTCTAGGTCCTCAGACTGGGTGTTGAGGATGAGGAGTTTGGGAGTGACAAGACATAAGAGGCTGTTTCTATGTTCATTTCTCTTTCAGTGTTCTGGTTTAAAATGCCACGTACTGAAATGGGCGTGGAGTTTTATTATCTGTATTTTTTAATAGGAAATGTATTTTAAAGTATGGCAATATTTCATTACTGTTGTTGAAAGTATCTTGTCACCTCAGGTGTAAGTGTCTGTTGCTTCAGTAACTGACAAGAAGTGTGCACTGTTTTCTGTATACTCTTGCATTCAAAGAAATAACCAAAAATTGAACATGAGCAGGTGATGAGTTGAGAGAGGGCCTACGCTAGTCTTGGTGCTCAAGGTTTCTGTGCGCAGGTGAGCGCAGCCACCTTCTGAAAGACATTCATCAGTTGGAGGTGAACATTCGCTAGTCGTGTCCAGGCGCTTCTGTAGCCAGTCAGTGCCAAATGCTAATTCTCTGGTGCTGTACCGATGTTTCAAAACCTAGCTACCAACTCTGTGTGTGAAAGATGCACTTCATGGGTCATTCTCATCCTTGGAATGTTTTAATTTTCATGCATCATCTTCAGGTCAAAGCTTGCTGGTTTCTTTATCCACCCAAAAGCCTGGCTTTGCTGTGCTAACTAGAAATCACTCAGAAGTTTTACTTGTGACAAGCTGTGACTTCTGCAGTGCTGACGAATACCTCCCTCTCTATCTCTCATACACTATGTCCTCATTCATACGGCATTGAATTTTCGTGTACATCATACAGATTGGACAAAAGTCTTGTCACCAATGCATATGGTGTCCTTCATGGCTGCTGTTTTTCAAGAAATTTACACTTTTTAATCATTTACAAGAAGCTTACACAGAAGAAGGAAACAAAACTTATGTTGTTCAGATGAATCTGAGCAATTTTTTATGTTGTACGTGTAATAACTCTGAAGATTTCTGCTCTGGAGTCTTAACAGGAAGAACGTACTCTAGCCCTCAGATAATCTCTACTTAAAGTAGATTGAAGCATGCTATGTCTTTCAGCAAAATCTCAAAGCAATGAGTATCATGCTCACAGAAGGTTTAATCCATGTGCTGGTCATTGAAAAAAACTAAAAGAGGAAATGTTAATTAGGAAACTGCAGTGACACATTTTTCATGAGGGTAAGTACACAGCAGTCACCAGAGCCACCTACACAGTTTTCAATGAACTCAGCCAACCCAGCCAGCCATATTGTTTATGGATTGAATAACCATATGGCTTCTGGGGAATTTTAAGGGTTGTACAGTTCCGTTTCATGGCAAGGATCCATATGAACATGAGCTTTGAAAGGAATAATACCAATAATAAGAATTAAAATAATACACCTATTGCATGTAGCGAAGTTCTTAAACTAGTACCCTAACATCAGAGATTCACTCTGAAGTATTAGTGGCTGGGTCACACCCTGTGTTCCAGCAGTGTTGTGCACTGAACAGTAGCAGCTGCTGACATGGAAAAGCACCAGCAGATATGTGGAACTGTAGTGCCAGTTCAGTCACTTATGCAAAATAAATGGAAATAACCTTACATTTAGAGTCTGACCGGGCTACACATTATATGATCAAGAAAAGGTTGTAAACTTTGTCAAAGCTTAAAAAGGGGTGCCAATTAGTAAGGGATGGAGTATGACCTAGCTTTCTTCACTGTGTCTCACAGTATCTTTCTGGACAAAATGTCCAGCATATGGCTAGACAAAAACATAATGTGATGGGTGAGCAATTGGCTGACGAGCCAGGCTCAAAGGTTTATTCTAAATGGGGTTACATCAGGCTGGCAGCCAGTCACTAGTAGGGTTCTGCAGGGCTTCATTTTAGTGTCAGTTCTCTTTAACATTTTCATAAATCACCTATATGCAGGACTGGAATTCATACTAAGTTTGCAAATAATGCTAAGTTAGGAGGAGCTAACTTCCCTTGACTCCTGCAAGGGAAGACAGGCATTGCAGAGAGATCTTGACAAATTACAAGGCTGGGCCGTCACCAACCACATGAAGTTTAACAAGATCAAGTGCTGAATCCTGTACCCAGGATGGGACAACCCTAGATTGAGTCGTTGACTGGGAGATGAGAGGCTGGAGACCAGCCCTGTGTAAAGAGTTCTGGTTGACAGTAAGCTGAATATGAGTCAGCAGTGTGCCCTGGCAACCAAAATGGCCAACTGTACCCTGGGGTGCATCAGGTCCAGCACTGCCATCTGGACGAGGGAAGAGATTGTCCCACTCTGCTGTGCACTGGTGCAGCCTCACCTCAAGCACTGTGGGCACTACAATGCAAGAAGGATATAAAACTTTCAGAGAGCATCCAAAGGAGGGCTACCAAGATGGTGAAAGGGCTTGAGGACAAGTTATATGAGGAGTGGCTGAGGTCCCTTGGTTTGTTCAGCTCAGAGCAGAGGAGGGGAGGCCTCATGGCAGCGTACAGCTTCCTCACAAGGGGAGTGGAGAGGCAGGCACCGATCTCTGCTCTCTGGTGACAGTGACAGGACCTGAGGGAACAGCATGTTCAGGTCAGTGTCAGGGAAGGGTCAGGTTAGGTGTTAGGAAAAGGTTCTTCACCAGAGGGTGGTCAGGCACTATAACAGGCTCCTTGGGGGCAATGGTTATGGCAGCAAGCCTGCCGAAGTTCAAGAAGCATTTGGCCAATGCTCTCAGACATATGGTTTGAATTTTGGGTGGCCCTGTGTGGAGCCAGGAGCTGCACTTGACGATCCTTGTGAGTCCTTTCCAACTCAGGATATTCTGTGATTCTGTCATTATAAGATAATGAGAATTACAGATTTTATGCATTACCTCATGTTAGTTTAAGACATGGACGCTCACTTAAATCTTCATCAAAATCACTGGGCAATTATACTGACAATTTACGCCAGCATATGGTTGTCTGTTGCATCTCATGGCACGGAACACCACCTATAAAGAAAATGTAGTAACCAACATTTTCGTAAGGGTCTGCAGGCATCTGTTCTAACAAAGTCATTATATGCAAGCTGAGATACATACACATACTCATTTTTTGTACATAAGTTCCCATTAGTGCATGTTTCTCTTTCCTAGTAGAGGGCACTGCCCGATCTTTGCTGTTTCTAGCTACTGACAGCTGTGCTGCAATGTGAGGTAAATAATTAGGTCCACTGTAAAACAGAAGGTGATACAATGCCTTCCAGGCAGTCAAAAAACTGCATATTGGAAGGATAAGGCTCTCTGTACCAACTGTTCATGACAAAACATTCTTAGAGCAGATCTCTGTATCCATCACCTTTAGAATAAATGAGATTGCTGAAGGTAATGAACTTCAAAGTACTTAGGACTCTACAGGGACCGAGCATAGACTGCAGCACACCTGTGAGGGGCTCTGTGTCTACATAGCTTTCTCTCACTGTTCTCCTGGTGTCCAAACCATAATCTAGTTTGATACTACTTCCCTGAAGTTGAAAAACTCATTCCAGTTTCTCTTTCCAAGCGTCTGTTTGAAAATGTTAGCTACAGAAAAGGTTAAAAGACAAGGTCTGTGAAGAATAACTAACGTTAAATTTACACATAAAACTTCATAATTTGTGATAGGAAAATCACAGTATACCTTTATAGTACCTTTGAAAAATGTCAATACCACAGGAAAAAAGAGTACTTTTCAGTCATTGTGATGGCTTGCACAAACGCACCCACACATGACTGGTTGACAGTCCTATTTAAGAATGCTTTGTGTGTAAATCACACGACTGGTTGACAGTCCTATTTAAGAATGCTTTGTGTGTAAATCAGCTATATTAAATTCTAAGAAATGCCTCAACCAGTTCCTCTCAGATTGAAACAGGAAAGTGTCATGGAGCAGTGAAGGCTGACTACTTCTCAAGGGAAGGCAAACCAATAACAAGACAGTCAGAAACAGCAACTTCACCATGAGGAGCCAGGATGTGGAGGGGCAAGTCCAGATCAGGACCTGGGCCGGAGATGGCAGACAGGGTCAGACACAGCCCAGTGATCACTGAGCATGGCCACAATGATGAGACACGTCCAAGCTTGTGCCAGGAGACCAAGCTAGTTGGTCTGGATTCAGGTCCAGACAGAGGAGGTGCAGATCCACATACAGACCTTGCTGCAACACAGCTGTGGTGTAGCCCAGGCAGGGACTGGCAGTACGGCCTCAGTTTAGAAGTAGCTCCTAGGGGAAAGGAGGGACAGGGTCTTGCTTCTAGCTTCTTCCCAACAGCTCTTACTGGCCATGAAACTGACCTTGGACTCAGGCAGGTAAATTCCTTGGCTCAGCCAACTGAACTTCTAGAAGGGGGATGTGCTTCAGGTCCCAAGAAGAATACAGTTCTGCTGCTGTATTAATGTGGGAGCAGGCTGGGTGAGCGACATAGTCATTTATCTATCATTTATCTCTGATTATGTATTTCTCAGTGTTATAAGCAGAGACAGGCTTAAAAGTTCTGAGTCATCCAAAAACAGGGTGAGATATAACAGTTTATTCTGATACATCTTTTACAAAGGGTTTCAGACTTTGAGGAAAACTGGAGAATTATCTGCATTTATCTTCAAATAAGTAAAATATATCTAGTACTTTATATCTTCAAATTGTTATACATGAAGTTACTTTAATAAGAACTTAAATCAATACAATTGTTTCATTAAGTTTTAGATCTATTAAATTCACCTTTTAGATACGATATATGTTCAAGGTATGACATGGCTATTTAACAAGGTAGAAGGAGTAAATGGGGAAAGATGACATCTAATATAACTGCAAGCATGCAACAATGTTCAATAATGTAAGATCAAAGTAATAGGGACCCCTTATCTGTGCTGTGCCTCTAAACCGTATTTAATTATGCAGTACAAATTGTTTTTTTCTGTTACATTCAGATTATTAACCAACACAGTTTAAAGTATTGCTACTTAATGCTGTATGACTGTCATTTTGCTTGCGTATATTGTGTTTATCTGCCTTATTTATTAGAAATATGAGAGGATAAGAGAGGAAATTGAATTTAGGCAGCAACTACCTCCTCTTTATTTTAGCAAGAAATAACTAGGTACTGTGATTTCTTTCCAAAATCCATAACGAGTGCAACATATGATCCTCTGATAGGTGGAGACAGCCCCTCGTCTGGAGTACGAGGTAGTGGCAGGCATGTAAAGATGCACCTAAAATGCTGTACTTCCTGACTGCTGGGACAATTTAATCTATGACAAAGAGGTTATTTCTGCAATGCTCAGTGAGTACCTAAAATGTTTGATCGGCTTGAGGACCTCCTTTAGGGCAGTGGTGAGGCAAAGAACAGACAGAACTAGCCCAAGGGGCAAGACAGCAAAAGCTATGAGGCCAGTTTCTGCATCAACCCTACAGGTTGCCTTCTGTGGCTTGATTCATCCTGGTTGCTTTTACCTTCTGCGAGTTCCAGCCCTGCTCATCTGAACTCAGCAGCGGGCTCACAGAACCAGGAAGGTGAAGCTAATGACTGTAACTCCAAAAATAGGCCAAAGCTGAAAGCAATAACGCTGTTTAGGGTTGGCATTATGCACCTCAACCTGGTGTACTGAAACCAGCAGTGTGGAGACCCTGAACACCACGTTCTGTGGGAGGATCCCATGAGGACAAGAATGCTGTTTTCATCTCAATTTTTATTTCCTCAATATGCTTTCTACATTATGTTATCTGAAGATAACAGGTCCTTTTACCAAATGCAAGAACGGACAGTACCTGCCCTGGGCTGGATCTGTAGCCCAGAGTAACCGGGCCCTGAAGGTAAACAGCCTTCACCTCATGTCACTGTATATTTAGGAGTGTACTGGGGTTACAGAGCTGTTTCTCAATTGTTTTTATGAGCCAGGAGAAAAAATGCCTTTTTATTATTATTTTTTCCCTTTCTCTGAAAAACCTGCCCTGGGCCATAGCTTAAAGGAGCTTGCAAGCATATTGTCTCTTAGAGGCATTCTAGATGGCCCTAGTAAACAGAAGTGACTGTCTCTCAGTGTCCTGTGATGAGCCAGAGTCTAATCTGATTTGGCTGCAGTCAGAAGGATCAGCTTTACTGCGCATATTGTGGCTTCACTTCAACCAAAATGTGCAGGGGTGCTTGTGAATGTTATCTCTTTTTCGTCTGAAGGGGAAGGACGGTAGTTAGCACTCAGTCTTTACACTTCTGTCACGAACTTCCCTAAATTGTAGACAAGTAGCAAACAGGGCTGGTTACTGCAGATGTTCCACACTGGGGAGGTGTTTGCTGGGGATGAGGAGCCAACCCTGTCTGGTGTCTCAGGGTAATCAAGGTGCTGTCATCTGTTATGGCAACTGGAGGAGCTGACTTTCTGCAAAGTAAAGGGAAAATTACAGAAATAATGAATTTTTAATGGCGGAAAGGAAGGAGAGAGGCTTGGAAAGGAGTAGAAAAGAGATGAAAAGTAGGCACATCTCGAAGCCTGAAAATTGTTAAGCATTATGAAGTCTTGGACATAATACCACAACCTGTGGCCACAGACTGTGTAGCTAAGGTGGTGTTGCAAGGAAAGGAATTCCACTAAGGCCACAGCTAGCATTTTTGTCGGGCTGCTCTAATTTATTTTGTCATCTGTCTGCCTGATTCTGGACCCCTTCAGTTTGAACACAATTCCCACTTTCTCCTGCATATTGCTAAATGCATGCAGGTTATGGTGATTTTAAAGGTATAGTCCATGCTGGAATTATGTCAATCTTAAATGCAGCATCACTGGTTTCAAAAGACAATTATCAAGGCACTGTGGTTGTCAGGATAAGGCCATTTATATATGACATAATGATATTATTACTCTGTCTATGCATGGCTGCTTGTCAAAACATAGACAATTCTGGTCTGAATGTTAGCACAGACAAACCACTGCAATGATTATGAGGGTATGATGGATCACTGAGTACAGCAGAATGCAATCTCATAATTATGACGCTCGTGAGCCTCCTCAGAGGGCCAGCAGAAGGGCTTGTGTTTGTCAGTGATGCTGGCACAGCTCAACCTGCCGGTCCTCTGGACACTGAGTTGGTAAATAGCCAGGGAGCAGAGGATCAAACAGCATATGGCTTTGCAGACTTTCATTGGGCTGCAGTAAACATCCCAGCCCTTAACAGCTGTGCCTCGTCTCTAACAAGATTACCTTTAAGAGACTGATACCTTCTGGACTGGATGGAAATCTGAAAATAAGCATGCTGCTGTCAGGGCTCTGCATGCGCCAAGAGGCTCTGCAGCCTCTTCCCCCCTCCTAGGGGTCTGGATGCCTGTATTCTAGTCCACCTCTGATGTGGCACAGCTGTAGCCTTAGATCAGGCTGCTGGGAAAGGAGCTTTGTGAGAAAGAGCTGTGGGAAGCCTCATGGGGGCCTCTTGCCCTTTACTCGCAAACTGCACCAACACTTAGGTCTCCATCCTTAAGACCTGCCTGAGCTGTGTCTGGCCATGTGCCTTGCTGACCTTGAAGCAATGATTTGACTTCTTGGCTTGACCATGCCCCTGCTGCATCACTGCAGACCTGTTTATTTGTCCTGAATATGTATTCAGGTCTGACAAACTGAATATATATCAGTGATAAACTGAAACATATATCAGTCAGGACTGATATTCACATATCAGCCTCATCACTCTGACTGACGCTCATCACCAGCATGGTCCTTGCTGAGGTACTGCGGGATTGTGCCCTTGGTGGGATCACTGCCTGCCTACCTTGCTGTCACCTTCAGCTCCTAGCTTGCCTTCCCTTGTGGGGCAGAACACAGAATCATATAACAGCTTAGGTTGGAAGGGAACTTAAAGATCATCTAGCTCCAACCCCCCTGCCGTGGGCAGGGCTGTCACTTAGGCCACCCAGGGCCCCATCCATCTTGGCCTTAAACAATTCCAGGGACAGGGCATCCACAACTTCCCTGGGCAGCCTGTGCCAGTGCCTCACCACCCCAAATAAAAAATTTCTTCGAAACATCTAACCTAACCCTCTTTCAGTTTAAAGCCATTCCCCCTTGTCCTACCACTATCTGCCTGTGTGAAAAGTCAGTCCCCCTCTTGCTTGTAAGCTCCCTTCAAGTACTGGAAGGCTGCAATGAGGTCTCCCCAGAACCTTCTCTTCTCCAAGCTGAACAAGCCTAACTCCCTGAATCTTTCCTCATAGGAGAGGTGCTTCAGCCCTCTGATCATCTTCTTGGCCCTCCTCTGGACCCACTCTAACAGCTCTGCAACCTTCTTGTGCTGGGAGCCCCAGGCGTGAATGCAGTACTCCAGATGGGGCCTTACAGAGGCTGAGTAGAGAAGGAATGTGTGCTTCTTCCTGAGAGCTACTACCACAGAACTGTGAATTTGGTCTGTTCCACCAAGAAATTAGTGTCCTGCTGGCAGTCAGTTCATGTCTGAAATAGATTCATGTTTGGACTGAACAAAAATCAGTTATAATGGAGACATTGCTGAAGGCCAGCTGCTGTCTGTGCAATCTCTCAATGTAAATGACAGCAGCAGTGCCCTCAAGTAGGAGAGCTGGTAGGAAATGACTGGTGCTCTCCGTGGACTTCTGCTTTTTCTTCATGCTCCCCCTGCCATTTAAGTTGAATTTGTCACAGTTTGTCTTAGTGAAACTGAAGTGGATACTGATGGACTCTGCTGGGCAGAACTACTCGAAGGACTGCTTGGTGAAATCACAGAGCACGGTTATGGAGCAGACGAGTTAAGGAAAGCACTTGGAGTGCCATCCCAGGCATGCTAAAGGCCTTGTGGGATAGGTGTCACACCAGAGGGTGTCAGGGAGCTCCCAGCATGATGTAAAATAGCTGTGAGGTGGGCATGGATGGAAGACCTTAGAGTTGCCCATCCATTCTCACTGATACCTGTTAAAGCCAAGTTCATTCCTCTAAGGTGGGACAGCAAAACCCAAAACACTGCAGGTGGTGGAAACCCACAGATCAGTGTAGTGCTGTCATAGTCACCATTATCCTGCACAGCACATTGGCAGTACCTTAATTTTCAGCATAGATGAGATTATAGTTTACAGATACACAGCAAAACAGTGAGTACCTGTTATGCAGTAATATACGTAGCTGTACAGTAATTCTATTATTTCTACTAAAAATGTAAAAGTTTGGATTTTCTATATTCATAATGTCAGAGAAGACATCATCTCTCTACATTCAGTTTCAGGCGCAAATGATCCAGCAATATGTCAGCCCTTGACATAATTGCAAGGTGGGAGAAGACCAAATAAATAAATATTGTTTTCTCACAGAAATCTAAAAAGATTATTTTCAGATCATAAAAGATTTGCTCTGTAGTTTTCCTCGTGTGCTGTCATATGTTTGTGATTGAGGAAAAGCAAGTTATTGGAAATCTATGCCAGGCTCCAGCTAAGCAGTTGACTTTCTATCCTTGATTGAACACACACTAAACAAGCAAGAATGTTTTTGTATTATTTCCTGGCAGTGAAAATACACTGTGTCATGTATCTTTCCTATTCAGATGCGGAAGCTTTTGCCTACCACTGCTTTTCCCCTGTAGTCTGCAGTCCCAAGCCAAGTCAGTTTGGAAAAGTAACTACATTTCTTAACAGCTTTCAAGAAGCAGCAAAATCAACTTTTGCAACACTTATAACAACCAAATGCAATAACTAGGCATGCTATTTGCTGACCTTCGCTTATGAATGATTCAATTCCTTTCTCTTCTGATTCTACTTTTATTTATATATCTTTTCTGTCTCTGTTGATTTTAGTTACTATTCTGCCCTCAGTGCTCCTTGTTTCCCGCCTGTTAGCAAATACAAGAAATGAAGAGAATCTGAAAGAATCAGCAGATCTTCATAGTATTTTTTTAATCTACTTTCAACAGAGAACTGTGCCCTACATTCTGAGTAACTGCAGAATTACGAGAGAAAAATCATCCTTAAAGCAACCTTACATATTTTAGGTTATTAAAAGCAAAATATTCTTTTTCCAGCTATATGTTTCAGATAACTTTTAGGTTAAATTCTGCTGTTCTCAGAAGTGAAGAATGAAAAGAAGCAGAAATGCTGGAGCCCTGAGCAACTTCTCATTCTTTGCAGGGATACACTTTGAACTTCCTCGGCTTCGATATTTATCCTGAGTGCCTAAGATACAAAGCCCATACAACAACAGGGGGATGAGAGAGAAAGGAAGAACTTCAGGGTCAAAAAAGCGCATAGCCCCAAATCTGCAAGTGTATTCCCATTGCCACAATTGTTTTAAAAGCCATAGTTCCCTTAATTCTGTACAAACGTTCAATTCTTCCTCAGCCTACAGGAAAAATCCTGGTTTGGTTCAGAAGCGAGCACGTGCTAATTCAGCAACTACTCTGTGCAGAATCCAACAGATGACAGCCTGGGGGACACAAGTACGCTCCAGAAAGCACAGTGCTGTCTGGCAAATTAGTGAACCATTGAGAACTGGCATTCACCATGAAAAATGAGCAAGAAGGGATCAAAAAAGAGAGACCAGAACAAAAAATTCTAGAGAAAGACAATCAAAATTGAGAGAATAAAGAAAAGATGGCAATGACTGGGCCGCAGCCTAGAGCAATGATTTGGGCTATGTGTGTCAGTGGGAATTCAGGCCAGTAAAATAAGATGCAATGAATCAGAACAATTTCTTATCATGAAACAATAATATGCCACATAATGCTGCAAACCAAAGTAAACACAACATACAAATATACAGATAGGTCATTAAGGACTCCCTTCTTTCTCCTCACACAAATTGCCTTTTGGCATGGAAGGTGAATACAGATTTTATAAGTTTATATTTTACCTCATCTGCCTGCAAAGTCAGAAATAATCAGTACTCTGTTCCACCCTCTATAAAATTCACTGAGGCATTCCTTTAATTATGCTTACAGATGCTTATGCTTGTGGGGCTACAATGTGAACCAGCCTGGCTGGAAAGAGGGGAGCTGGAGAGAAGAGATGCCGAGGTTTTTCTTTTAAAGGGGATCTCTTTTCTGATCTGATTCACATTGCAGTCCTGCAACCACTTGTGTTGACATAGGGGTAGAAATTAATTAAGTCAGCACTGATGCTGAAGACAGTATATCATCAGATCATCGCTTCTTTGGAGAAAACAAACCCATTATTTGTGGAGCTGTGCAGCTGCAAATTAGAGGTGTGAGGCACACATAACTGAGGGGCATGTGAAAGGCAAATGTGAGAGGGGCAGGAAACGGGGGGGTGGAGGGGGGAAAGCCCTGTGGAAAACAGAGGAACAGGGAGAACAGGGTTAAAACATGGTATCAACACTTCAGCTAGCTCACTGACAATTTTTGTAGATCCTCATTAAAACTTTCTGTTTTTGCTAGGTATGTCCTCAGATTTTCTGCACTCGCTGCTCTTAGTCTCAGGTTTAGATCAGCAGATATGCAAGCATAAGGCTACCATACTTTTATTGCTAAAATAGAAACAGTTGTTTCCCATCAAAGCACAAAAAGCAAAGCAACAGAGCACAAGCTACCAGCAATTTTTTATCTATTCCAGTGCTTGCAACCACATTCACTTAGCCCTACAAACAGGGTGGCCTGCTGTTAACAAATACCGCCCGAAGTAAAACACTAAACAACCTAAAAGAACCTTTTATACCTATTTTACATATTTATTTCTAAACATTTCCTAACAGTTGCAGTTAATGCATTAAGGTGCCCAATCCCTACTGGCTGTGCAAATCATTCTTTCCCATTTACGCCAGCAGTATTACCATGGTTACAATATGAGAACGTCTTAACCTGGCAGGTGGCTTATCAAAATGCCTAGTACCTAGGCAGTCCTAGTACACAATCTCTATTTTTCCATCAAACAAATTAGTGTATCACATTCTCTGTTGTCCAGATCATGGAAAGTTTGTTTGTTTGTTTGTTTTTCTAGGAAGGAAAAATAAAAGCATTTCTCTTAGTTTTACCATTTACCTATTGCAAAATTCCTCATGAACCATTTTCTCAAAAAACAGTTTTCTGTATTTGTACTTTGGTATACCTAAAAAAAAGCTCAGTAAAGTCAACAACAAAAGCTGTCCAAAACTCACAAAAAGCCATTATAACGCTTATGTTTATAACTGCAGTTAAGACTGGATTTTAAATCTGAAAAGATTCCACACCAGCTGGTGGCTGGGAAGCTTTTACTAGTGAGAGGATTATTTTGAAAACACAAAGCTCTGTGTTATTATTTTTTAACTGATGGTTTCAAAGCTAAGTTCCTGAAACTTTGCATATAGGCTCAGCTGTAAACAGCTGTGGTTGACAATACCAGAATTAATGCATCATGGCAGCTAGAATATTTGGCTATCAGGTATTCAGACCAAATCATTCTCATACAAATAGCAAAATGTTCTGTAGGAAAGAATCAGAGGAATGTAGAAATAGAAGTGAAAACATAATGAACAGATAAAACTTCAGCATTTGTAAAAGAAACTGCTAGCAGTTTTTAGTCATGGAAGCTACCAGCCATTGCAAATCATGCCCTAACGCAAAACCTTAATAGCTCTGTTATTTTAGCTGTAATTCTAAAGATATTACAGTTGGCTCATGTCCTACATGCAAAAACTTTCTTATTTTTTTGTTCCCTGGCTTTTATTGAGGTAAAATTCTAAGGAGTACAAAGTTTTTAAGAGTAACACTTTCACACTGGTTGCAAAATGTATTTCTGATCTGAATATGTGCCAATGTGATAGCTTAAATGTATATCACCCTGAAGTGCATAGAAGATGTTTCATAGATTCATTTGTTTCATTGCCCCACACATTTTCTGTTTCACCTCAGAAAACACTGATCTGTTTTTTTTCTTAGCTTGCTGGCATCTCTCCTTTCTCACACTGACTCCAGTGCTGTATCAATGAAGCTTCACTCCTCCAGTCTTTGACTATTTGGAGACTCTGAAGTCTTGAGTCACTTAAAAGTGACTCCACTAACTTTTTGCAGTTGAGGAGAAAGCTGAAAAGCCTTCAATATTTAAATAGAAACATAAATTTCAAGTGTAGTATGAGTGCTTCAGATCTCTTAACCTTATTCATCAATTAACATAGCTGCAACAGCTGGGGTTTGATCCATATTTTCAGAGAACAGTAATGCTGCTGATGCAGCATTTCCAGTTCCGTCAGAGGAATACTGAAGCGTTTTCAGAAGATAATTTAAAAAGTACCCAGTTGACAGGATGTTTCTTCAGGGAACCATTGATCGCATTCTCAACTTGCAACAGAACCAGAGACAGTCTTCATTTTAATTTCAATATGAGGAATGCCTTAAGTGACGATCACAGCTAACCCATTTTAATGACAACTCTGAATGTTTAGAAACTCCAGCTATTCAATATACTTCTGTGCAGAGAAACAAGAACAGATGGATACTTCCTTAACACCTGCTGCTGTGGGAGTCTTTTGAAACACTTGCAAGTAAGGAATTATTACTGCTATAAAATGTCTCTCCGTTTTATTTGTTTAGAAGATTTCTATAGAACACATACAATTTATTTTAGGTTTGTGAAGTTAGGCTGTACTTTTGGAAAGCTAAGGAAGGAAAGCTTATTTCTACTGAAATACTGAAAGTACTGAAATACTTACTGAAGGAAAGCTTATTTCTATGCCTTATAAAAAAGGTTTTAAGATATTAAATTGAAGATTTACTGCAATCTGTTGCGTAAGCAGGCCAAGAGATGTGCATAGTGTGCTACTACAGAAGTGATGGAACAGCTAGCTCCAGGGACTAAGAGTCCAGTCCTGCAAAGCACAAGGAATCTCAATGAAGAAGAGAGGGCTTTCTAAAGGAAATCACGGCAAATTGAAGCCTAATACTTTTTTCCCCAATTAGACACATCACAGAAAGATGAAGTACAGAGATTTTAGCTCATAATTATCTTAATAGTCTTCACTGGGTGATTTAAGTTTTCCTCTGTTTCCACATGTAGCCAAAAGGAGAGACAAATTATTTCATAGGTTTGAAAAGTCTGCTCACTCCATTCTCTTCTGAAGTTATATACATAAGTGGTTTTTGGTTGTTTTTTTCTTTTGGGGGGGAGAAGGGGGAGAGTAGGGTGGCAGGAATTGTTTGTTTTATAGAATCTTATGCAATAGATTCAAGAAATAAAACGTAAATTCTGAGGATTGGAAAGTAAAATGTGATTAGTAATAATCTATCTACCTAGATTATTTAATGAGTTTCATTTTCATTATGCTTCAGAAATGGCCAGAAATAGCTGTAAAAACTAGTTGTTTGCAGTAGTAGGGACAACATGGATTACTTCAAATATAAAATGAAGTAAGTCTAACTTATTTCCAAAATAAAAAGAAGATATTTTCTTCCTGTCATCTTTTGGCATAGGCATTTCATAAATGAATGCAGGTGATCATAATTTTGGAAATTTGAGAGCACATCTAATGCAGAAAACATGTTTTTTCCAGGCAGCCATTGAGGGTTAACTGTATAACACATCACTCTGGCTCTACTTTATAGATCCACAGAGTTAAAAACTGAAATAACTACACTGACAATTTAGTCTGAGCTTTTGCATAATAGAGGTCACAATACTTCACTCAATAATTCCTGACCTATACTTTCAGACTGAGCTGGAGGACACCTCTTAGAAAGACACACAGTCATAATTTGAAGGCTTCACATAGTGGTAAATTCATTAATTCCTGAAGTATGTTGTTTTTATTGTAAATTGCCATCATGCTAAAATTATCTACATTATTTTAGCTTGAAATGTTTGTTTTCAACCGCACAATTTTTATGTTACCTTACTAAATCATGTGTTCTCTTGTCTAAGTGTCTTCCCAATATACATCCTGATAGACTATGATAAAAAAAAAAAAAATAAAAAAAAAAAAAAGAGGGATTTTCTTGTTGGCTAAACTTATTAAATGAAGCTCATTAACTTAGCTTTTGGCTTTAAGGTATGTTTTCCAAACTTTGCCCAGTTAAAAAAGAACAAAACTGCAAGTACTGTTTTGCAGCATATTTTTGAAGAGTTGACAGAAGAAAATAGGATGGTTTCTTACACATATCTGCTGTAATGCCAGATATATAAGTGTACAAATAGACCTTGGTAGTTTTCTTGATAATTAATCTAAGGATCACAGCAATTAATTCAGACACTTCAAATATCAGGTTGTCCTGCCAATTTACATGCATCTGGGATAAATCTTGTAATTTGATTTGGCTTCTTTGGCTCCTGAACACATAGATAAATTTGCCGTATGTCTAGAATGTGAATTCCAAGAGATAAACACTATACAGTGTTTAATGTACAAGTTCAGATAAACTGTTTATCTACTCTGGGTGATTAGGACCTGAAGTACAAGACTTATGAGGACAAGCTTAAAAGAACTGGATTTGTTTAGCCTTGAGAGAAAGCTAGAGGGGAATTGTTGTCTACAAACGTCTAATGATCAGGTATAGGGAAGATGAATCTAGACTCACCTTGAGGGTGCACAGTGAAAAGGCAAGATGCAGTGGACACAAACCACTGCCAAGGAAATTCTGATAAAATATTAGGAGAAAGGATTACTCACATTGAGGGTAGCCAGACACAGGAACAGGTTGCCCAGGGAAGCTGCGGAATCTGTACCCTTGAGTATATGAGGCCAGGAGCAACCCGCCATTGCTGTTGTGAATGATGGGTTGGACCAGGTGGCTTCTAGAGAGAGAGAGGTTCCTTCCAGTCTAAGTGACTCTGTGTAACTAATGATCTCTACTGGTTTTGTTCAGTGGTGAAACTGAAGCGATGTTCTAATTTAGGCATGAAATGTAGGCCTTTAGCTGTGGGCCTTACAGGATATCTGACAGTAGGAATACAGGTTTTTATCAGGATGCTAAGTCACACAAGCGAATGGCTATTTTTGTGACAAAAGCTGAATATCTGTCTCATCATACTTTTGTTGGAGATCCCTGTGTCTCCTGCTTGAACTGAACTACTTCACTTTATGGCACTCTCTGGTGTGATAAACTAGCAACTACTTCAGTTTTTCATAGTAGACCAGTATAGGTTCCTCATATAGACCATACTGTAATTTCCAGCAGTGTAGTAGTAGTTGCTGCATAAAACACTGACTCCTTCTTGCAGCAGGAAGGATGGTTGAGATGGAAGGGAAGCACTGGCAAAACCAATGTTTTAATCAGGAACTTTCTCTTATGCTTTCATTGCCACTAAAAACTGGTACAAAAAGTTATATTGTTTGTGCAACTACAAGATGTGGCAAAGCTAAGTGTTACTGAGCTTCCTTATCGGACATGATAAGCAATGTGATGTATATAATATGGTTAACAACTTAATTTGCACTTGAGCTCAAATGAATCATTCTATTATCTTAACATTATTTTACACCCAGTTAAAGTTATCCAGTGAAATACACATACATAAGAATTAGGCCTTTGATATGATCAGTAAATTAAATTAACTTGACTCTAGGAAGAAAAAGATAAGAAAATACCTGTCCTTACAAGAAAGGTCACAAACAAAGAATTGGAGAAGGAATTAAAGAGTGCACATTTAAAAATTCCAGAGTAGAAAGAAATAATGGCCAGAGGGATACAGGACTTCTGTTTTCTTTAAATTTCTGTCCTTCTGACAAAAATCTTTTCACTTGACGCTTAACTGTATTCCAGATTAAGGTCACTTTCTGTTATATGTAATGACTTGATATACCTAAAATGTTGCATGTTTATTCCATACAAACCAGACATGCTGTATTGCAGCAAGAAGTTAGAGATAAACAGAGTTTAGGGATTAAACCACAGCTAAATGTGCTGTTTTGTTGTAAGTATACACCTCTTCCTCCACATTTTTCTCTTCAGTTTGAGACTTTCATCAAAGTCACACCCTTATATTGACAAGAGAAAAAGACTTCAGAAGTCAATACTAAAAATGTTAGGAAAAAAAACCAAAAAGATGAAAACACGAATGTATTCTGTGGGTTACTCAGCTATGGCTCTAGACATGAAAAGCGTTTTGTCCCTGAGAAGCGGTTGCTTTCCATAATATACGTTTTCAGTTAAAGAATACATTTCCCTCTGCTAATTATTCTAAGTTTAAATATCATTGAGGAGTTGAATGTGCAAAATTAAACTCAGGAACAGAGTAACCGTTTTAGCTCAGCTTTCCAGAAGTCCAAGCTATAACATGATCTGCTCAAACAACTTAGAATATTTAAATGGTGTGGATATGTTCTGGAAAGGGTATGGTTAAGTCAAAGTTAGGCAACTCAACTGGAAAAACAAACATTTTCTACCAAGGAGGAAATACCCATTAACCTTAAAGACTGTCTGCAGTGACTACAGCGAGGTTTGTGAAGTTAATTCCTTTGAAATGTATCTGCTTCAAAAATAAAGCAAACATCTTCCTTGTACTTTTTGATTGGATGCATGATTCATGCTCTGGCATCCAGCTTGAGCTAAAGAAGACATAAACCTACTTAAAGTGAGTTTTTTCAAGTGTTTCTGTATGTCTCACTATTTCAGACTACAAGTTTGTTTTTCTTTAACTGTATGGTAATCTGGTTTTTCAGTCTTTGAGTCTTGGCAGATGAAGAAGTCATCATGCCCAAACAGCAATACCAGGAGCTGTCTTTTGCTACCATGTCTCACCCACAACTTCTAACAGCCTTGTTCAGTGACTCATTTGCCCTACTGCTAACAATTTTCTCTCTTTCTCTTGAGAGCAGGGAATAGAATTGTTTTCATCTTTGTTTATTCATCAGAGTGCCTTTTAAAGTCTATTGCTACTTGTCTGATTCATCTCCATTTTCTTAATCAAAACCTGAAAGCTTTGTTCATACAGTGGATAATAGTGTGTGGGCTTGCCTTTCAACCATATTTGTCTGATAAAAATGTATTTACAAGTAGTTATATAAAAAACCTGCAGCCATAACAGGATTGAGAACTACTGTACAATTGAAGGTATTAAGTGTGTGTGTGTATAGACACTTGTCTCTGTCTTCTCAAACGACAACTAAAATATGAAAGTGTAATTTATGTATCTACTCAAAGCTCTAGAGTAATTACTGTACAGTTGGAAAAAAGAGATACAAATGTTATAAATCTTGCTTTCTGTTTGGGGGCTGTACTAGACATAATTTGCCAGAAAGCTGTGTCTTGTGTTTGCATAGTATTTATCAGCCTTCACTATTTATAACAGATGGAACTAGGGCATTCTGAATGTTTCTATTAAACAGTAAATGACACTGCAACATAAACACAATATTGCGGAAGTTTGGTCTTGCAAATTGAATTCAACGACCTGGCAGATAGCTTCCACATTTAAAATCATCTTATCTTCTGTTCCGTAGAAAATAACCATAGCACAATCCATTGTCACACTCTCAGCAAGGGCAATGTTATTACTGCATACTCTGAAGCTAAGGAAAGGGAGCCACCTCATTGCTCTCTACAGCTTCCTGAGGGAGGAAAATGGAGAAAGAGGTGCCAATCTCTTTTCCCTGGTCACTCACCATAGGACATGTGAGAATGGCACAAAGCTACACCAGATGAGGTTCAAACCAGATGTTGGGAAAATTTTCTCTACTATGAGGGTGATGGATCACTGGAACAGGCTTCTTATAGAGGTGGTTGATGCCACATGCCTGCCAGTATTTAAGGGACAATGCCCTCAATAACATGCTTTAACTTTTGGTTAGCCCTGATGTGGTCATGCAGTCAGACTAGATGATCTTCACAGGCCCCGTCCAACTGAAGTATGGTATGCTGTTCTAACACAGATAATTCCACAAGGGTCCTTGAGTGCTTTTCATAAGACGCTATCACTTATGAAAATAAATAAATGGTCAATCATAGAATCAATTGGGTTGGAAGGGACCTCAAGGATCATCAAGTTCCAACCTCAATCAACAAATAATTTTTTTCCTGGCAGGTAAAGAAACCCCAGTCCTATTCTAATACTCATGCACCACCACCTTTCTGGTTAAAATAATTTTCCAAACTGATTTTAAGTCAATAGACAAAATAACAATTTAATTACAACCATCCCACTTTGAACACGTGGCCATTTACAATATGAGAGAACTATCATCTTGTAGCTTTGCTCATAAAAAGGTAATTAGAGGTTCTGTCTCCAAATTCTTGCAGAAGTAGACTCCAGGCTTTTAATTAATGGGATTACATAGGATAATGATTTATTGTGGCTGGTCTATGTAGGTAGAATTGCAACCAATTATATGGGGTGCCAACGTGTGGACACCAGGGAGACTGCAGGGGCCTCTGCCCAGCAGCCAAGATGGTGGCACCTCAGGGAAAGTGTGTTTCAGAAAGGGAAAGACAACATGGAGGCAAAGAAAGGAAAAAAACATGAGAAAATCCTGCAAACACCAAGAACAGAGAAGGAGGGCAGGAGGTGCTGCAGGCACTGGAGCAGAGATTCCCCTGCAACCTGTGGAGAGACCATGCTGGAGAAGAAGAAAACGAAGGAACAGAAAAGAAGAAGCTGTTATACACTGACTGCAACCCCCATTCTCTGCACAGCTCAGAGGGATGACAGGAGTGGAGGGGTGAAACAGAACCTGGGGAAGCAGTGGGCTGAAAAGGTGTTGCTACAGTGTTTGTCTTATTGCTTCTCACTGTCAAAATCCACTCTAACTGGCAATAAATTAATCTTCCCCAAGCCAAGTTTCTTTTGCCCATGAAGATGTGACCTGGTGAGTGACCCTGTTTGTCAGCCCCAGAGCTTTTTCATCCTATTTTCTCCCTGTGTTCCACTGAGAGGGGAGAGAGTGCTTGGGTGGGAAGTTGGCTGCTAGGGTTAACCCATCACACCAGCATATCATTTACGGATATTTTTTTAGTCAAATGAATTCATTGAAAAAGTCATGGTTATCAAAATACGTGCATGAGTGTTTATTATTCTCTAGCTAAGACCATGAAAGATTTCATTTGCCACTTTTGTAAAACTAGACGCTCCTGCGCAAGATGCATCTTATCTCTAAGCCCTATAATTTTTTAATTTCCCAAAGGTTATCCTCAGTATTTTTCTTCATTTCTCATATTCCATTACAGGGATGAAGTGGAAATGAATCCCATTTCCCTGAATAATTTTTGAAAAATAATTCTTGCTCTTGGTACATGTTCAATCTGAAGACATATGCATAAGGTAGCATTTATCAAGATGCGAATGCATAACCACATTGACATTAATATCTTGTCCATAAGTCCCTGAAATGTTGCTAGAGCTTCACACTTGCTAAGCAGAGCTAAGGCAGTCTTTTGTAGCATCCTGTAGCTTTCTGCAGCTCAGGCAGTCTGCCATCATCCCCTCAAATCAAGCATGGCTGCATACCCACCTTCCCCCACCTTTCTGACAATTCAACACATCAGACAGTGATAAATTTAACTATTGCTCTTAGCTTTGGAACAAATATATAAAAGACAGTATGGTTGAACTTTTGTACTAATATAAGCTGTATCACTACGAGATAACATGAGCAATATCACAAGTTATACTAGACATTTCAACAACACCTACCTTAAGGTATTTTTAAACCTTCCAAAAATATTTGCAGTATCTGGAAGTAGTGATTCTAATAGATCTGAGGCACATACAGTGTTCAGTCAAGTGGATTGTCCATGTATCTGAATAGGTTTTGACTGCTTCTCTGTCTTTTGCTATTCCAAAGATAGATTCACCCTGACACACCTCGGAGTTTCTTCTTGTATTAGATGTCTGAGGCTCTGAAAGCAATTGCAACAGTTTTGTATCTCCATCCTATTCCATTCTTACCAGATTCAGCCTCACAACCAGAAAGAGATCCAAATAGCTGCACCTTGTTCTTCTAACTTGAAAGAAAAACGGTGCATAGATAAGTGTATAAGATTTTAAAAGACAAAAATGAGACGGTGGAAGCTGTGATTCCTTCAAATTCTGTCTCTGTTATTGCTTTCTCAGACACCTACCCATTAAACATTACACAAGGTTTTGTGCTTGCATTCTCCCAGAAAAAGTCTCTTCCATCCATAGCATTCAGATTCTTTGACCTTAAATGTGACCTGTGTTTTGATTAGCAACACCTAATAATTCCAGCTATCAGATATATAAAGCAGCTTCCTAGATTTTTAGTTGTATCTGGAACGAAGAGTATTTTCCAACAAACTTTTATTCAATTTCAGAATAACATTAAACAAATCTGGCACCGGAAAATCTTCCAAGTCCCCTCTTTTTTATTTAAACAGTTAGGTTTTATGCTTCTGAAATTACACATGGCTGTTCCTAAGATAGTATTGAAACACAACTATGTTACAGAATTCTTCTATGTTTCAGAACCACGGGATGGCAGGGGCTGGAAGGGACCTCTGAAGATCACCTTGTCCAACTCACATGTTGTTGTTTAACCCAGCAGCAGCTCAGCACCCCACAGCCCTTGGCTGACTCCCCAAGTGAGCTCTCATTGCTCAGCAACACTATCATCCGGAACCAGGACACCCTGCTAAAGCAAATTCCCTACAGTAGGCTGCACAGGAAAACATCCAAACAGGTCTTCACTATCTCCAGAGAAAACTCCACAACATCTCCAGACAGCCCATCCTCACCCACTATCACTCTTCCTGCAAACCAGCCTCCCTCTGGCCCTTAAATGAGCCCAGAGCAGCCCCACCCTGGGCCCACCCCTTCCAGTCACATGGGGAGCACAGGTGCAAACCATGTGCCTGTGTTCCCCCCGGCCAGCCACCACCCTCCTCCAGGTACTCAATCACAAGTTCAGGCTGTGATCAACAGTTTATGTACAGTATAACTACAATATTATTATTAATCTGCATTGTAGACACTCAAAGCTGACAGTCCCATTGCCCTATATTAGCTTAAAAACACATGGAGGAAAATATCTCCACTGCAAAGCTTATTCATTCTTTTTTCCCCCAGAATTCACTGTTGTTCTGGAAGCTGAATGGCTTATAACTATCTGTCTTTAACTGACAGAGGATCATGAATTTTAAACAGCTGACATGGTTGGTGTAGCCAGCTATTTCATTCAAGCTAAACAATGGAACAGTTAAATTTCCGATAGTTTTATTGACAGCAGGCCACAATGGAAACTTGTATTTAAAGGCTAGGCTAACTGCTAGCACATGACCTGAGCTGAAATGATTGTGCATGCACGTTTGTACACCAAAAGGAACAAGAATAAATCTGAAAGCACAGGAAACAGCAAGAGAATTAATTGTTACATAAGAGACCAACCCAACCCAGAGAACTTGGGGTGAAATGGTATCAGATGAAAGATGTGCTAAGAAACTCTCTCTCATTTCTTACTTCCCACTGTATTCAGGAAAAGATGATTTCAGATACATTTTTGTAAAATAAACAGAACTACGGCACAGACATATCTGATTGTAAAATCAATTTTAGGGGGAAAACAATCTGAAAATTCTCAAACTGCTTAATTTCTCAAACTACACCCATACTGAATTGTGTGTTATTTTTCTTCTTGTAGACTTGTAAGAAAAAAAAGTGCTATTTCCAAGATGTTATAGCTTGCGTGTTACAAATGGAAGGAAAAACTATTTATTTGTAAGGCAGTGAGGGATTATTTTGCATTTCATTTAAAGCCAAAGCATACAGTTTGTAACTTTAAAGTAAATAGATCTGTATTTAAATGCTGTATTTTTCTTGTGGAGCGATTTGCCACAGGCGAAACAGCAATACCAATTTGTCCTAAGAAAGTCATTATTCCATGCATAAATTCTCATCTAACATTATCTTGATTATTCAGTGATAAATCTATTCCTTCTTACATGATTAATTGCAACTGTTAAAATTACTCCTGTCAGAAGGAAATAAGTAGAACCACTTTTCAAAGTATACGTTTCCCTTTTCATCAAGTGAACATTTAAAAAAAAAAAAAAGCTATCAACAAAAAACGAGCTCACAGTGGTAAAATATGAAGTGTTCAGGGCAGTCTTCTAGAACATGGTGAGAAAGCCTTATTCCTTGTTCTCAAGGTTGCCTGTATTTTAAATCTACAATGGTCTAATGTAAAGTGCACATCTTTTATGTGTGTGTTTGGGAAATGAGAGGTCTGTTTCCACTTGGGTGGTTACACTGGAACAGGCTGCCCAGAGAAGCTGTGGATAGCCCGTCCCTGGAGGCATTCAAGGCCAGGTTGGATGAGGCCGTGGGCAGCCTGATCTGATGGGTGGCCACCCAACCAGGGGACTTGGAGCTAGATGATCTTTAAGGTCCCTTCCAACCTAAGGTATTCTGTGATATATGTGATGGTATGATTGCATTAACCACAAACTTTTACTTTAGCTTCGCTTGTCTGTTCTTCGACATAATTCTTGTATGCCCGTCTATACAATGGCACATTAGTTATGACATGACCATATCTAAAAATGAGGCTATATTTAGGGGATTTAAGTGTTCGGTTGAATGTCTGCCTGCATAGGAACTGTAGTGGGGCATGAAGTGACATGGAATGCAGCTCCCAAAAATTTAGTGCCTAGAGGATTAGACCAAGGCAGAATGGATTGCTTTCTGGAATATAGCTGAGTTTCAGCCTGATTTAAAAAGGATTCATGTAGACTGGATGTAAGGGAAACATGAGGTCATGGCCTGAATTAGTGATTGAGCACCCGGTGAAGGGCGGTGGCTGGCCTAAGGAACACTTGTACTCCCTCTCCCTGTGACCAGGAGAGGTGGACCCAGGGTGGGACTGCCCTGGGCTTATTTAAGAGCCAGCCACCGAGGGGAAAGGATCTCCTGTGTGGGACCTGGCTGTTCCTCATCTTGGTGGGAGATTGCTGTTGTGTAAGTTAAAATATTTTGTTTACAATCATTAAACCTATAAATACTTTACCTGGGATTGCTTCTGTGATTGCACCACACTGGATTTCTTCTGTTCTGATCGCATCATCATCCTATCACATCATCATCCTCCAAATGTAGCTCTTGATGTAGGCAGCTTCTGATTTGTTGGACGGCAGCAGGCACAGTGCCCCAAAACAGCCAGGTGATGAGCTGTGTGTGGTGCTGAGGCAGATGAACACTCTTGCACTGTAACTGATCCTTCTTTTGCAAAAGATGTTTTCTACAAGTGTGGCTGTTCAGCAGCCACAGCAAACAGCCGCAATACAGAAAAATAACACTGAGGCGTGAAGAGTTCAAATGTGATCAAGATTCTCCACTTGGTTTGGCATCTTTGACACCACAGGACTCTGGGTATGCTGGAACAATACTGTGCTTCCCCTGGCTGAAGGAAATGGCTCTCACATTTCCCTTAGGAAAAAGTTTCCCACTGCAACAGCTCCTAAGGATGATGAGACTGAGAAGAGTCTCTGTACTGTTTTATCTAGTCACTAGCACAGATTTGCCCATCAGAGACACTGAGGTTTTCTGTTGCATCAGTGGTGAGAGACAGGAGCCTTGGTTCAGTCTTCTGAAGTCTTTTTGGAGCTACACACCTCCTCTTTTTACTGGCAGCACAGACATCTTGCACGCCTCACGTCATTCTGCTGTAAATCAAGGCATTTACCTCCTAAAAGTCACAAACTGTGAAAGAAGGAGTCAAAATCCAGCTCTCAGTTTCTCTGTCAGTGAAATTGAGACCTCTGCATCACAGCAATGCTTTGTAATACAGCACTCATGATCAAATTACTGCGCATTTTTGAGGTCTCTTACACTAAAAATTCACTGCGTCCAGCAAGCGGAAATTTGGTGTCTCTCCCATTGTACAATAAATCACTACAGGCTTTTCTGAAGGGTCCAAAACTAAAACAGAGTTTGGTTTCAGATGCAAGAGATTGTAGTGAAAATAATACCCAAGTATATTCTCTCTGAAGATAAACACATTTCAAAGAATGCAAAGTGAAAACATTCCAAACATGCAATTACATAAACTATTTTATATTGCAATAAAACTCAGTAAAATGTTAAATTTTTAATGCTACTTTACCATAGAATATGCAAGTTAACAATTACAAGTCTACATTTTTCAACAATAGATGGCACTAGTAAATCCTGCATTCACAACATTAAATAATGTTATAGTGTTTTAATATATGCAAAAATAATCATAACTGCCTAAGTAATATAGGGTGATCAACTCTGCTCTAAAACATTTATATACTTGGTTTTTTTTCCTCATGGCAAAACAAGTAGTTACCATAGCAGAAACAACATCTCAAAAATATTTTACTACTTACAATGATTTATCTGAACTGGGAAGCAGGAAAGCATTCCACTCTCAATTACATTAGTTGAATTCACAATTTTCAATGACAAAAAATAAGAAGAGGATTCTGTTTATTAGCATCCATAAAGCCTGTTGTATACTTACGCAGCAGCAGTAGGATTATTTTTAGCTTTCAGTTAACATCTAGAAAATAATTTTAGATATAGATCTCCCTTAGAAGAGAGAAGAAGTCACTGTGAGATCACAGAAACACAGAATCGCAGGATCATAGGGGTTAGAAGGGACCTCTGGAGATCATCCAGTCCAAGCCTCCTGCTAAAGCAGTTCCCTACAGTAGGTTGCACAGGTAGGCATCCAGGTGGATTTTGAGTATCTCCAGGGAAGGAGCCTCCACAACTTCTCTGGGCAGCCTGTTCCAGTGCTCTGTCACCCACACAGTAAAGAAGTTCTTCCTCATGTTTGTATGGAACTTCCTGCATTCCAGTTTGTGCCCATTGCCCCTTGTCCTGTCGCTGCACAACACTGAAAAGAGCCTGGCCCCATTCACATGGTACCCACCTACGAGTTGTTTATAAGCATTTAAAGATCCCTTCTCAGTCTTCTCTTCTCCAGGCTGACATGGACACAAAGCCTGCAGGTGTTTCTCCATGCAACAGCAACATGCTTCTTCACAGGAGATAGATTTCAGATGAGGAACTGCATGGTTTTTTCAGCCCAGAGTTAGCATGAGGAGTACTGCAGAAATACCAGACTGTCTCAGAATGCTGCTAGAGCAGATAAGGGATGTATGCAATGACATTGACAGTGAGATCGAGTGCACCCTCAGCAAGCTTGCAGATGACACCAAGCTGTGTGGTGTCGTTGACATGCCTGAGGGACAGAATGCCATCTAGAGAGACCTAGACAGGCTTGAGAGATGGGCCCAGGAGAACTGTGCTGGTGAGACCAGTTGGAGCACGTCCAGAGGAGGGGCACCAAAATGATCCAAGGGTTGGAGCACCTCCCCTACGAGGAAAGGCTGAGAGAGAGGAGGCTGTTCAGCCTGGAGAAGAGAAGGCTCCATGGAGACCTGATATGGCCTTTCAGTATCTAAAGGGGGGTGACAAGAAAGAAGGGGACAGACTCTTTAGCATGGTCTATTGTGACAGAACAAGGGGAAATGGTTTCAAACTAAAAGAAGGGAGATTTATACTCGGTTTAAGGAAAAAGCTTTTTACAGTAAGGATGGTGAAGCACTGGAACAGGCTGCCCAGAGAGGTGGTGGAAGCCCCATCCCTGGAGACACTTGAGGTCAGGCTGGACCAAGCTCTGAGCAGCCTGATCTAGCTGTAGATGTTGCTGTACATTGCAGGGGAGTTGGACTAGATGACCTTTAAAGGTCCCTTCCAACTCTAAGGATTCTATGGTTCTGTGATTCTATGCACACAGCCCTAGCTAGGTTAGACGACCGTTTTTTTGTTTTGCAACCATAGAAGGCCACTGATCTTTGTATAAGATGATACCTATGTTCTTCAGCAAGATGAAGCGATGATTGAAATCAGCTGACTAGCAGTCAGTCAGAAAGGACTAGGCACAAGATTTCTAAATCTAATCCAGTGAACAGAGTGCAGAGGACAATGTACTTACGGCATGTAAAAATTCACATATTCGTATATCAGTCTTGTGCCTATGATTTCCACAGTAGAACTGTTCTTTATTAGTGTGTGGGGTGCTGAAATGTCTTCAGCAGAAGAAAAGAAGTGGAGAGGAAGAGGGAATATGGACTTCACATCAAAGTGAGTGTGCTAGCTCTGTGGATATTCAGGCTGGTACAGCAGGGGTGTAAGAACATGGGGATGGATGACTTACATCTGTCGAAGCGAAATAACCCGCTCCAGAGTCTCCCTGCCATCAGATGCCTTCGTTAGCACAGACCAGCTTAGATCTCAATAGTCATTATGTGGCATTTTAACAACAGTTTTTATAAGACTTGAGGAAATAAAACTTCAGAGGCAGGAAAAGGAGTGAAGTAGCAGTGTTTGTTTTGGCATTTGTGATAACCACGGTTGCATAAAATCACTATCAGTGTTCCTTTCACCATTATCGCCTCTCTCATTCTGTTGTGCATCACTATTAAATAGCTGCTGGCTGTTGACTTGCCATCAGACAATTTGGGAAGACCTGCACACAGTGCTGAAATGCAGTCCTCCTCCTCCCAGCGATGCGGAGAACTCATTGCATGTACTGTGGCAAATATCCAAGCTTCACGCAAGGTTGAACTTTAGATGAAGTTGGCATGTTTGTAACAGCCAGGCTTAATCAGTCTCATTGTTTGGAAAAATTGGCTCTAAACAGACTTAGAAATAACCATTCAATTTCTCATTTAATATCTTCACTTTTAATTGGCTTGTTGCATTCTTTATATGCATTGAAATCCTGGTACACTCATTCCTGTGGGAAAATAGCACTCAGCAATCTGAAGTTGTTAGCTGCTTTGAACATAGGGGATCTGATTCTCATTTATGTTACAGTCGCTTTATATTGCTCTGGCAGTAAATTGCATTTACACCCAGTAAATGAACAACCAGAGTAGTATAAAGTAACTTTAGCATGAATGAGAATTAGGCCCAAAGCCTCCCCAAGTTTTTATAGCAACTCTGTTATTCATCTCAATTGGTGAGATAGGAATTGATTGACAAGCAACTTAGCAACACAGTATTACCTGGTTTGGAAGGAGAATTGAGCCAGGGATTAGAAAACCCCAATTCAGTGAAGGATATCAGACTAGCTATTAAAAGTCTGAAGTCCAACAAAACACTAAGGCCAGATGGTTTCAGCATACATTTTTACAATCAGCTAAGTATAAAAGATGAAATAGCTCCCCTGCTAGTTAAAGTATTTCAAAATTATTTACAGATGGGAATTAATGTTAATGAGTCGTATAGCTAACTCCCTGCATACCATCCTGCAAATTTACCGCCCTCGAGCTTAGTCCCAGTCAATACACCAGAAAGCTTCGTCTTTTGGAAATGGAAATAGATTTTCCTTGTTTTACCACGTACAACTAACCATTTCAATTTCACATCTAAGAGGTTTACACAGAAGTAAGATAATAAGGGACAAAGCTAATAATAGAAATGTCCTTAATGTGAAGGTTATTTTAATTGTAAATTCCCACGCCTGGAAGATTTACTCATAAAATATAACATATAGTGGAACTATATTATAGAGAGGAATGGTATTAAAGATATATGCAAGAGTGGTTCAGGGGAACATAGAACTCTTTATCTCCAGGTGAATGGCTCAAAGCCATGTTAGGTCAAAATGCAGATTTTACCATTTTGTGATTGTTCATTTACTTTGATTAAATTAGTTGGGTTAATCCATTTAGTTTCTGTGAGGCAGTCGCTCACATGGCAAAAGCGTTAATGGGTCACCTAGCAGCACCTGTAGGCAAAAGACTGAGAATATACTGTTCCTTTTACCCGGACATATTTATCCATTTTTGTCCAGACATAACTGAGTAGAGAGAAGCCAACTGCAAATTTTTAATAAACACTAAAGAAAACAGAAAATTGCCCACTGTGCACTTTTATTTAACTTAGCCCAACACTGTTGATAGAACTATGATCTTACGAGGATATTTACTTACCTGTGTCTCTTAAAGGTGTATTGCTTTTGACCTTTTCCTTTACGTGCTTGCAAAGGAAGGAAAAATCCAATGTATTCTGTAGCTATTAATCGAAGATTGGACCATGTTTCTGACCCTTCAAAAATGCCATCAATTTAAGGTGAGGGATGGAATTAAAAATATTCTTTTTTCACAGGGTCAATCTAAGCAAAAAACTTGACTAACCAATTAGTAATTTATGTGTTTTATCACACAAATAAAAGGTGAGATAATTTATTTTTAAATTGTGTTTGGAGTGAGCTGGATAACTGAAGAGTAAAATGAACATCATTGAAGTATTTCTTGAGATAGAGACAAACTCATATCTAGGTCAGAAGCAAGTGGTGGCATTTCCAAACTCTCCATTTCTTTCCATGATCTGGGAAAAATATTCTCATAGCACCAGCAGTACCTCAAATACACAAAATAGCAAAGGGAGGAAAGTGAAGATACTTCTGTTATGGGAGGAAACTGAAAATACTTCTGGAGGAAGCTCTTCATCATGAGAATTGATGGCAGCTACACTCAGTAAAAAGCTTCTACCATTTCCATGCCTTGTGCATGGGCTGCTAAATGACCGAGGGCAGAACTACAGGAGGTGCCAGTAAGTACTGAGCAGCACTGTTGTACCAATTATTGGTCCAAATTAGCAAAGCTCAGCTAACAGCCAATTCACTTGTGTTAGTAATAAAGACAGTCACTGAAAAGCCTTGGGGCAATTTTCTAAAACCTCTCTAAATCCAAAATGTGAGACATAACTCCTCACAGCAACAGCCATGTATAGTCTGCCATCAAATGTCATCAACTGCAAGGAACTGTGCATGTGTAACCTCTTGTGAACAATAAATCAGGGCAAGTTCCTCAGAGCTATACACAAACAATAACTGTCATTAATACCTACTGCCCAAATTAATGATAACAAACTCATGCTAACTATTCAGGATAAATCTATTTAAGCTTTAAGTGCACCTCAGCTTACATATCTAAACAGCAGAAAGCACTGAACCCCTTCAGACTCTGGTGCATCTTCTAAGACCTAGTTCATCAGAATGTCTCTTTGTATAAAAACACTGTAAACTGGAAGGAAGCCATTCAGGAAATTAAAACCTTTAGTATATGTCGCTTCTTGAATCATGGCATTAATAGTCTTGACTACTGGAGCCCTGCACTGAGGGCTGTGAGCAACCAGGAGCTAATTCTGTACACACCAATATTTCAGGGTCCACAGAAACAGAAGAATGAAGCCACCAAAGTGGTAACTTTTCAAAACTGAGGAGAAACTTTTCAACACGAGAGTCGTGGGGTGAATTAGCTCTTCATCTGCACTGTGGCAAATCAAACACTGTCATCCTGTGAGCCCCTAATAAATTGTCTATATTTTATGAGAAGAAATTTCAGCCCAAAGCCATCTGTATTAATTAATTCTGTCTACTGATCTCTTCATTTTCACTGAAAACCTTTTCTCTTGTCGACAGATGGAGGTTTTCTTCCTCTCAGTTCCTTTCTTTTTGAACGTTTTCATCAGAAGAATGAGAACTAACTGGTACACAAACACTATAGCTGATGTTACTTTCACTCTTGACATGCTGAAACAGATGCATTTTGAAAGAACAAATTAGTGCATATAGTTTTCCTTTTTACACATTAAAAGATATTTAGACAACAAATAGGTTTAACAAAAATATTAAGACTAAAAGATCATTAATTATTAAACTAAAAGAGAGGTAAAACAAGAAACAAATCAAAAAGGGTTGTGAATAAAATCAGCAAGTTGATGGTGATTTGTTTTACATTACCAAATTAATAGAATTGTGAAGTTGAGACGAGAAAAAACTGCTTGTCACTAGTCCTGAATTATAAAATCAGTGTTGTTCTGTAATTCAACTCCTTTGTTCCCAGTTTTCCCATATTAATAGGGATTTTATTCTGACAGTAAAACCCAATAGATTATCATGACTGTTTTTCTGCTGGATATTCCTAAGGTAGAACAGAGACTAAATAGGCTTTTTTTAAAACTACAGTTTCATTACTGTTTTCATTTTTCCTTAAATGTCATAATTGTTAAAGTATCTATTATTTTGCTTTTCTTCTTCATCTCCCTATTGTAAATAATAATGTAAAAACTAAACAGAAATAAAACAGAATTGTTTACTGCAAGAGGTTTCTGCACAAAATAATTGCTCAAAAAAAAAAAAAAAAAAAAAACACAACCCAGCAACCCCTAAAGTCACTTCAGCAATGCTTACAAACATAAAAGACCAATCTGGGAACTCATTTTAATGTTTCCCTACCTATTATCAGAACTGTGTCTCCAGAAACACATAAATTCATTCATTCTTTACACTTTCATGCACTGGCATAACAAGATAACAGTGCTCCTTAAGACAATGTAGGAAAACAAAATAAGAAATAGGTTACAATTTCACTTTTTGATCTTGGATTTATGCAGGTTCTACATACAATAGCTAATGCAGCCAATTCCTTAAATGTCTCAATACTCACATGCATCTGACAGAAATTAGCAGATCTGTCTAGCTGGCATAGCCAAGGCCATTAGTTCTCACTTCCTCTTTTACAGAAAAGAGTATCTAAGGTGAGGGAGAGACACTTCTTTTATACCTTTTAGTTAACAGGCTACATCTTATGTGTGGCTTTGATCACCCAGGGAAGTGATTCTCTTGTATTCAGTCTTTGATAAAAGCTCTGGACTTCTTAAATATTGGATTAAAAAATTTAACATTGGGCTAGATGCCCTACATACAGGTAACATAATCCAGTCATTTCCCAGCTGACAGGCTTGAAGGCTGAGATCACTGTGGGATCACTCAGCCACAGAGGAATCACTTGGAAAAATTCACTCTTCCACCTGCCAATAAGGTAAGCTCCAAAGGTGTTACAGACAAAATCTCCATTATCTGGGGTATGACAAAGCTTGGATATCCAAATGAATCATAGTCCCCCAAAACATAAATTGTAGGGAATACAGTGCAGAGATACTGAAGAAACACCGCAGGGGTCACTCAGCATTCAGCGTAAGGTGGAGCTGAGAACAGAACAGGTTCAGTCTCCATGCTGTGCTCTCTAGCACCCTCTGATCAACGTGTTCTGGCGTGCAGCCCCAAATCCACACCGTTCTGTCTGCTCCCTGAACACTGCTGGGGAAGTTAATAAACCTCGTGGAATTCACAGCACCAGGAGGAATAATGTGAAGATATGAGAGTAGCTGTATGGTGCTCAGCAGGGTGCTGGATTTGAGCCCAAGCAAATGAGCCAAACGGATTCTGCTGAGGGTCAGCTAATTGCCTCTGAAACACGCAACCCAGGACTCACGGTTCACTGTAAGGAGCAGGCTCAAGCTTGCAGGAGTCATTAATTGATCAATCAGCCATGGAGAGGCAGCTAAAACTGCTTCTGACTTACTAGTGCTGACCCTGGAGGCAGTGTAGCTGTGAGCACGCAATGCTGTGCCTGACCCAGTAGGCTCAGCAGCTCTGAATATGATCTGCACAGTCAGCTGCATCGCTCCTCTCTCCACATCATTGTAATTCACCAGCTGGATATTCACCCATAATAATCAAGGGTTAAATATATCAGTTACATGCAAACCCAAGGCAGAATAGGTGATTTGAGTCTTTCTACCTTCTTGTAACAAATAAGCCATATTTGAACCATTTTTTTAAAATGACTAATGACCTTATGAACACCCTATACTCACATTCATTCTTCTTTTCACCAGCAGATGTCAGGTCATATATATTCTTGCAGGAGGGGAAATTAGGGAAATGTATTACAAGATCTCATTAAGAGGTATTTTCATGATCTGCTCAGTCATTTTTAGTTTAAGTAGAAAGTACTTCCACATCTTCTTACACTAAATTCTATTTAACATCAGATAATTCCACTTAAGTGTAAGGTATTCCTTTAAGAGATAGTTTTTTCTCCACTCCTAATGGTCTTTCTAGCATTTGCATTTACTGCAACTGCTGGTAGTAAGTTTGATAGAATACTGACAGCAGTGTTTCAACAGAAAGAAACTTGCCTGCAAGATACCTCTTCCCCACATTCTTCTTGCATTTTTTTCTTATTTAAGAGAATTTAAGGGAATTCAGTAGCTTCCTCCATGTATCATAGTTCCTTCTGTAGACCGCCTGCTGGAGGTTATTACAACTCCACCATCACATCTCTGAGAGATTTTTTTCTACTTTATTCAGATGTAATTATTTCTGATGAAATTTCCTTAAAAACCTGACTATGGCTCATGATGGGAGTTACTTCCGTATTTGCAGTCTTACTGATGTGAAATTCAATTAATTGTGTATTATGTTCAGATACATGAAATGGATTTGGTTTTGCAGAAAGCTGACATTTCAGCCAGGACAGATGTCTGCTATACAGTTGCATTTGATTAGGGCAAAATAGTGGAAAATAAATTTCCATTATGGTACTTGTGCAAGTGAAGATTCCTTCACTGATATGAGCAGACCAAAAGGGCTTTGATCTAGGAACGAAGAAACTTCATTCTTCCCTCATCATATTGCTGCTTTCTATTTCTGCGTATCTCCAGAAGCTTACTGGGAGACCTTTTCTCAGCAGTGTGGCAGCTGTCATCCCCCACTTCAGCATAAAGCGGCACTGCACACTGACTCCTAGCGAATACTTTGGCAGAGAAGGACAGAATCCCTTTCTCTTGCATGGCAGACTAGAACTTTGCCAAAGTCAAAAGAGGCAGAGTCCTCTTTTAATGTGTATGGCAAATAAGAATTTGGTAACTCTTTTGGAGGGCTGAACAGAATTCAAGCTCTGGTGATGGTTTGTGAAAATGAAGCTTGCGATCACATAATAGTTTGGGTGTGGTTTTTTTTGTTTTGTTTTGTTTTTTTAATTTCCCTGCAGTTCACTTTTACAAGAAGCGAATTGAATTTATATCTCTCTTGGTATATGACTTCTAATTAAAAAGTAGAATCTGTCAATGATGGCATCACATGGTAAGAACAGACACTTGGCTTCTCTGGGGGACATATTTTTGGATCTCATTTACAAACTTCAATCACTTATCTCTTGTATAAACTTTTCTCACTTCATTAAAAAGTTTTAGCGCATAATGTCAATAATGGAAGTTGAGAAACATATATGGTGTCTTGATATTTGAATAACAAAGCCAACATGATGAATCTGTCTGCCTTTCATGCCACCTTCCATTCAAAGATTTAATTTACCTTTATAAAACCTTCATAAATTTCCATAGGAGTACATGAGCGTCATGGGAAAAAAGGTCTTCCGTTTTGTTTTTGTCCCTCCTGATTTTTAGAACACCTCATGTGTGTGGTGGGTTAACCTGGATGGCTGCCAGACCTCCACCCAGCCGCCCTCTCTCTCCCCCACCGAAATATGAGAGGGGAAGAAAATAAGACAGACAAGCTCATGAGTCGAGGTAAAGACAGTTTAATGAGAAAACCAAAAGCTGCACGTGCAAACAAAGCAGCGTGGGTCAGCTGTCCCAGCTGTGTCCCCTCCCAAACTCGTACCCACACCCAGCCTATTGGCCTTTGAGGGAAGGATTAGAGACAAAGCCTTGATGCTGGGCAACGTCTGTTCAGCAACAGCCAAAACATCTGTGTGTTTTAGCCACAAATAAAAACACAGCACCATATAAGCTTAACTCCATTCCAGCCATACCCAGTACGATGAGCTTCTGCCTGATCCCTGTGGACATGAAAACTTCCCAAGAGATCTGATGTTTCTTTCTCTCCATTACAAGTTTACTGTGACTGGGAAACATTAAGCATCTTATTCACTGTGCCATAAGGAGTAAATTACTTCATTTTAAAAAGAATGCCATGTATTTCAGACAATTTTCTCTAAACACAAAGATTTTTAAAAAATTGCCAGGATAGGATTGTTTGCAAAGATCTTAAAAGGATATTTTGCATCTGTAGCTCTCAATGCACTATAGGAATTCATTTTGCTCAATCACCTGTCAAAGATAACCATTAAAGACTAAAAAAGAAAACTTTGGAGACAAATTTCTTTGATATGGCAAATAGTTCTTGGCAGTGAAAGAAAGAAGCTGTGATGTGAGCAGCTCTCTTATTTTGCTTGTTATAATAAATGCCACCCTACAGATGGAATTCAAGCAGTAATTCCAAAAATATTAAATGATCTACTTTAAAAATGAGTCAAGTGAGTCCTCCCTTTTTAAAGGCTGTGAAAAAGAAATCATCTTTTTTTCAGACTTGCCAGCAGAGAACGGGATAAGCGGGAAGTACAATTGATCTCATCTAAAATCTTACGGTCAAGAACATTTATTATAGCATAAGGCAGAAAGTGAGAGATGCTTATAAATGAGATCCAACTGTCTCACCAGATGCATTTTGCTGAAATACTGTTCTTCAGAGTGAACCTTTAAAGCCTGAACTCGGAAAGCATAAGCCGTGGTAAAATAAATCTAAGCTGATATATTCATTTGTAACAAAATGAATGTGACACATCACAGCTATGATGGGATGTAATTTCACTGTGATAATTCAGTTTTCAGAGGTGATTTAATTTTCCTTAAAACAGTATTGAAAACTACAAGACATAGATTAGAATAAATTTCCTTGCCTTGTACGGATATTAATTTTGATGATGTTCACCCTGCAAATGAAATACAATAGGTAAATCTGCTATTTGCTAAGTCATCTTTGATGGAAAGGGTTGATACATAATTATTTAAATGTTCAGTAGGATTATCACTTTAATGTTTAAAGCAGGAAAGGGTTGGAAAATTAGATGATTTATATACATTTCATTAAATCATTTTTCAGGCATTAACACAACCCAGAAGAATACCAACTCAGCGTACTGTGCTGTAAAGTTTGTACATAAGGTATAAGACATTATAAAGTTAAACTGCAGTGAGAGATATGTCCATGGCATGGAGCTGTTTGATAAATGCTGGTGCAGTATTTATTTTATACAATCCCTAAACTGTGCCTGTTAAAGTCAATGCAATTTCTTATTGCATCTACAAGCAAAGAATAAGCCCTAGATTCTTTATATTTTTTTTTACAGTCTATTCTCAAATACTGTTCTATCCCCCTACAAGTGTGTGTGTCCATGCAAATGTATACAGACACACACACTATTAAGACCTAAATGTGAGATTGAATTCTGTGCCTTCCTACCCAAATATCTATCAGAACGAGTTACTGTCCACCTTTCACATCATTGGGATGTACTCTTCATTAATCAAGCTGCATTAAAACCACAGCTCCAATATTTTGATTTAGCGAAGCGTTTAATCCTGTGCCGACTTCAAGCACGTAAGTAGTCCTGTTGACTTAATGGTGCTCCTCACATGACTGAACTTAAGTGTGTACTTAATTGCTTGATTTGGGGCCAGAGCGCCAAGAACACTGTGGGAGGGAGCCTTGGGTGGTGGAATGTGCTCTGCTGAGCCAGACACAATTCAGGCCATAATGGCTTAGTTCAAAACCCTTTCTTGATGAAAGCTAAAACGGTGAAGAAGCCAGAAGTTTTTGAGGTGTTTGGAAGGATCATCATGGCTCAAAATTCAAGACAACAGGGGGAGTCAGGTGGCAGTACAGACTCGATATAAACCAGAAAAATAAGATCAGAAAGAACAAGAAGATTATGAGATATAGCAAAGTGTCAAAACTAATAAGAGGCGATTTCAGCTATCCAGACACACAGGAACAGGGACACAATGAGAGAAATAAATCAAGCAACAGTCATGTACTATATCCTCAATGTATTAAAAGGTGACAAGAAAGACAAAAGTTCTGACTTTCAACACTGCAGCTGTTACAAGATAGAGGTGGAGGACTCACTAATGGCCATAATCCAGTTGGATTCATTACTGCAGGCTGAAACCACAAGAGGAATGAAAAAAACAAACCCAAGGACCTTGAATGTAGAAGAATGGGGAAGTGCTGGAGAGAATCCAGTGGGTTAAGTGCCTAATGGGAGGAGTGGGAGGAGAGAAGGACACACAGGCAATGGAAGCTGTTCAGAAAGCAATTACTGCTTCTCCAAGGGTTATGTGTATTATCCAACAATATGTGCACTAGGAGAAGAAAACCATAGCAAATAAAGGCAGAATTGAAAAAGATATTGGGAGATAAATAAAAATGATACATAAGCAGCTTAAAATTTCAGGTGCAGAGGGAGAAGAGAAAACATTTACAATTAAGAAAAAAGAAAGCAAAGATAGAAAAAGTGCAAGCAAGATAATTAAGTGAAGATAGTAGAAGATGTTAGAAATAGACTAATATCAGAATACATCCCTAGCATAGTAGAGAAAATCTGCAAAGAAAGCAGCAGGTTTACAGGCCGAAACCAAGACAGCATGACAATATGAGTTGGTCCAAGTCCCATTTTTCATGGCTGATTTTATGATTCTTAAAAGGCTTGGATCAGTAGAGCAATTGACAACACTTGTTTTTAGACAAAGTCTTCTCCATTTACAAAATACCAGGAGAAAGACAGTCCTGTTTTCTCCACCTCACAGCACAGCTGGTATAAAGAGAGGTAAGTCCACAGAGATTTCCTGCAACCTTCCACCCTTCCCAGTGACCCAGATGGATGAAAAGTAACTATGTATTATCCTTAGCTGCACTGCAACACACTGTGGCAATTGTCTCTTCCACTGCCATCCTACCTCCACTTTGCACACCAGCTGGAAATAGGAAAATCTAGGAAACATTGGGTTTAAAGAGGTGTTTACAGTTATAGACAAGATACATTTGCACTTTCAGGCCAGTTCAGGCATTACAATTGTCAGTAAGATGGGAAATTTGTACTTGGTCATAATTTTTCATTTTATTTTTTGTCTGTGATCTCACATCATTGTATTGGTGCCATTGTAGTGACAACTTTGTAATATTTCCTTGAGGTTTATTTCTTTACTATGGCTGACGTTTTACCACCTTTCTTCCACTGGTGGATCCATCCTACCAACTTACAGCCTTCATCACTTCTCAAATTCACATTGTTGGCTTCTACTCATGAAATCCTGGGATGAAGATGATTCTATAGGCTTGTTCTTGCTCCGTGTTTGCCATCACCATATCTAAGCAGTATTACTCGTGATTTAGCTGTTCAGCTTTCAAATGATTTTTATTTTGTCCAGAAGGCAATTTAAGCTACATCTTTGCTACTGTATTGACCATTTATTGACAGCTGCATGTAAAAACTCCATTGAAAATGGTCCTACAGCTCCTGAACTGTGTCTGGGAATGTTTGGAGACACAGCCAATTTGCCTGGGCCAAAAACATTCCAAGAAGTGTCTTGAAAAATTATTCATATCTACAGTTATGCTGCCATGCCAGACAGTGTTCCTCAACATTACTTGAGATTGTTAACATGGAACTCTGCTAAGAACTGCTTTCTAAAGATGATTTTCTTTCCATCTTTCCTCTAACTACAGAGGAAATCTATAGAGACTTTCCTCCTCAAGCCAGTCTTTGGATATATGTACTTTTCCCTCCTACATCCTCAAACTAACAACCCAGGCTCATACTACCAAAAGAAGGCAAAGCATGATGGTTCTGGTTAGAGAAGCTGTAATTTCTTAGAAGTAGTATAGCTCACAGCAGTAGGATCAACAGTCCTTCACATCTATTCAGCAGTCTTATAGGACTGACTTGCTAGGAACAGAGCAATTGGCTTTTGAGTTTCCCAAAGTGATGTTCCCAGAGCTAAACCTTCCTGTGTAAATATATTTTCCCTGTGTAAATATATTTCTGCCCCAAAACTACGGTTGTAATGTAAAAACAATTGGAAGTAGCACCAAGATGATATACAGATAGCCAGTAAAATCACACTGCACCTACATTTATCAGTGAAAACAATAGAAAATCTTTAGCTAAGAGTAGAGGGATGCGTCTCCAAGTTTATTCCTATATTTGAATCACAATAATAAACTATGTAGGATAGTATTGTTTCTTTAATGACTTCTCTAATTTTATTAAGCAGATTTTCTCCACATTTTCTCATTCAAGATTTTGTACTGTTTCAGAAAGCAAAATACAACATAGTCAAAACCATAGGAACAACTATGTTAAATAACAGAAAGCAATAGGAGGTTGCATTATTTGAGAAACTGTTCCACTCAAATGCTGCAGCATTTGGAAACAGCATATATGAGGGCAGGTACTTGCTTATCACCATTAGTAACAGAAGTACAACTGCAGCTTCAGTTCTACTCGAGATGGTGCAGCACACAGTGGGATTATGGAAGAATAATAGCCAGAGAAGCAGCTGAAAGCCACAAGAGAAATCAAGGGTTGCTTTAACAAACAAAGATACAAAAAACCCTCGATATTCATGAGATTCACTAAGTGCTGATGCAAGCCTTCTGCTGATGCTTACCCCTCCATAACATAGAGTGGTTTGCATTCTCACTATAGTACATGTGCACACTATTGGATGTAACAGAGCTCATGGAGTCATCCACTGAGAAAAAAGATGAGGACCATGTATTATAATGGATCGTCTCAGCATGCTGTATATAAATGTCTCTTGATTTTATTTGCTGTTCTTCCAGTTCTGCACCACTGAGAATCTTCAATAACAGAAACAAGGCACTTAAACCCTTCTGCTCTCCTCTGCAACTTTCAGCAGTAAATAAATAAGACCCTAATCCTGAGGGCCCTGCAAAACCCTCTCTTGTGCAGGGATACTTCTGATTTCAGTCACTTCATGCAGATCAAGTTGAAAGATTAAGGTTTAAATTGCTTATTGCAATAATCTGTCCATTTTATTTGCACAATTCTTTTTTTCTTAAAATACTTTCTGAATTTCAGAACATGGTAAAACAGGACAACTGCATTTGGCGTAAACTTTTCATTTGATTTTTAAAACAGCTACACGTGTACTTTACTTGCACACAACAGAGTTAAAGTCATTAGGAAAAAACCTGCTTTGCTAAAACTGTAATTAAAAAAATAATTTTCCTGAAAGATTTTTAGGTGAACTAAATTATACTGGACATATATAAATAAAAAAGAAAAGAGCAAAGAAGAACATGAACATATATTACTAGTGTAATTCATCAAAAACAGTTGACACTTCAATCTAATCCTGAAAATGAAAACACAGAACTTTATAGAGTTATAGGAAGTAAGCAATTTAAACGTACTATGGCACAAGGTCATCTAACAATGAAACCAGGAAGATGTTCTTTTTTTATTCGCTCTCCTTCACTCCTTTAATCCTTCTGAATCTATCAAGTACAGATTAATATAAATCTTTTTAACAGCCAGAGGTGATCTTCAAATCAGATAATTAATAGCAGTGGTCCAAGTGTTCTATAACAGGTCCATCATTTCATTTCAATATAGAATAAAAGGGCACTTTACGTAACTCGGATATCACTGTGGGAAAATGTTTCTTTTCTACATAGTAAAGTAATGTGTGTTTTAAATAATTAGTTGATTAATTTAAAATACAATTTTTGGTAAAACTCATTAAGACAGTTCATCTTGTTTTTCCATGGTGCCTATGTGGAAAAAGCATTTCTCCGAATACAGTCACTGCTGCTCATTCAAAATGCTTGCAAAATCATTCCCCAAGCAGTGAGAACTAAATGTATGAGGCAGTGAAAATGCACTCAGTTTGTTCTGAAAATGAACCTTCAATGCCATTTCATAAGCAAAAAACGTATTCATGCCATAGAGGTACTGTGGTTAAGTTTACGATTCCAATTAGGCCTGGAAAGCTTTCAATACTGTAGGAAAAAAAAATAATCGATTAATCTATATGTAAATACTTCAGGAAAAAAAACAAACAAACCTGAACAGTGATCAAGCTCAGTATTAATATCACAAATTAAAGATGGCATCTGAAAATTTACTGTCTAGAAGAATGATCAGAGCTCATGCAGAACAATAATCTGTGATTTCAGCAGCTTATAAACACCATGGAAACAACTGTGGTGTTGCATTCATTAAAATTCAGTGGTATATATAAAAAAGCACTTAATATTGAAATACTGCTAGTGGTCTGCTGCTATTACACACCCATCTGGGAACGGCATCCTGAAGAAATTCAAACCAGGACTTGCAGACACTGTGTTGTACTGTTCAGACTGTCAGTTAAAGCTGCTACCTGTGCTTGCCTTTCCCATTACACAGATAAACAAGCCAAATAAAAAAATACAAACAAACAAAAAAGAACCAAACCAAAACAGAAGTACATCAAAAAAGGAAAAGCCTTCTATTTCCAATTGTCTGGTTTTCTTACTGACAATATGGTTTTAAGTGGAAGCAAAAGGACATTTGCTTGTCCCAGTGGGGAGTGGGATGAGTTAAATATCTCCTTGAAGTCTTTCTAAGAGCCAAAAATAATTTCATTGGAGGAAGACGTAACCCCCTCCCCACTGTAACACCTTTTCAAGGTGTTTAGGGTTATTGTAGCTCCAGGACATATGGACTGTTACTTGTTTACACCACTGCCTCCTTCCATTTACATCAGTATTGCTCTGCCCCTGGACTCAGCTTTCACACAGCAGCACAGAGAGAAAGAAGCGAGATGGAATGGGCGGGAGTCCATGGTAAGGGCACACAGCTCTTGCTCCTGCACCCCTCCTTGCCTGCACTGCCTTACATTGCACCTAAATATGCAATACGTATTTAGACAGTATAATTTTTAAAGGCAGTCACTCCATTGGCATGTAAATCAGTTATGAGACATATAGGGCAGGATGCAGATCTGGGCCTGATATCTATCTACATGCGCCTACCTCTGTGCTAGGTATACAAGGTCCCATTTCAGTCAACAGGGTTAGTTTGGACTCACACATAGCTGCTTAATTTCATTCTAAATGGATGCCATAAGGTCTCCAAGAGATTGGCCAAAGGTTAGCAGATGCAGTATAGGACTTACAGGAGATCCTTAGCCTTCTGAAATGGCAAGTTATTTGGGCAGTACCCTACAGCATATTAAATGACACTGTGTATCTATGTGTGAGCAAATGAATCAGTTCAGTCAGTAAAGGCAGATCCATTTAATGCATCCTGCAGCAGACACCTAAGCTTGAAAAATTCCCTTCTACCTGCCTGTACTGCAAAATGATTAGGATGTATTTTTGATACTGCCTTATGTGCAACTAACATGGGAATATTGCTGCCTCTTCCACTCTCTGATTTCTGGCAGATGAACATTGTCTAAAGCCTGATCAGCTTAAAATAAAGCTGGTAACAGGTTCAAATAGTGACTGATGGAAAATAAGCTACTTCCTGTTACTTTAGCTTAAATGAATGAGTATGATATTTGTGTAACTGCTGTTGTGTCTAGGCATTAAATTAAAGCCAGGATGAAGGGGTCTTTGAGAAACCTGAGCTAGTAGGAGGTGTCCGTGCCCACGGCAGGAGGGTTGAAACCATGTGAACCTGAAGGTCCCTTCCAACTCAAACAATTCTGTATCAGATAATTCTTGATATGATCCATGACAAAACTGAGCAAGAGGAAGAGAATATCATCACAGCCTTCTGATGCATTCCATAAAAGGATTACACTGTATGCTGTGAATGACATGGGATTTGGCATGAAATCAGACTGGGAGAGAAGTGAGAAAATGGATAGTACAAATAGCAAAGCCAGAGGCAAAAACATAACATAAGAGCCAATAAATATGTATAAATATGTGCATAGAAAGGTATGATGGTCCCCAAATGTAGAAGATGAATCCAAACTTGATGCTTAGTGCAGTCAGGAGTCAGATATAATGATAATTAAGCAAACCCTAGGAGACTGGAGATTGGCAGGAGCCAATTTGCCTTGCTTAGTTACTGCGGTATAGACTGTCCCCTTTGGAGGATGACCAATTACAGGTTCCAGCTGTGATTTCTTCTCTTGTTTCTCCCCTCATGTGGCAAATAGAAAGAAAATGTAACTCAGAAGGTAAGAATTTTTGCACCCACAGATGCAAGAAGATGACAAGACCCATGCAGTCATCCTGCGGTGTAGGAGGAGAGGTCTCTGTCCTCTCATGATTTGTGTCTGATACAGAGACAGGAGAGGTGGCAGCCAGGGAGAACAAGGAAAAATACCACAAAGTACAAATTCTGTTTGCAATTGTATTGTAACTGTTTCAGCTGACTTCAAACATTTCTGACTGAAATTCACTCAAACAATACATTACAGAATGGAGTATTCTATAAATGTCATCTAGAATTGTGGCACCTAATCATGGGTAGTATGCAAGACTCTCACATGTTACAGGGATGTCTTTTATGAATACGGCTTGATCTCAGTATGTTTCAATGGGATATGAAACTGCAAGTTTTTAATACTTTACATAATTGCCCAGATTTGTGTGTGATTCCAAATCTTCATTCTGAATTCACTGTTTTATAACAGCACAAAAGGAATTCAATTTGTCAAGTAGACGGTAAAGCTAGAAATGAAATATCTTAAGAAAAAACGTCTGGGGTAGACCTTTCTGACCCAAATTTCTCCTTTGCAAGCAGAACAATTTGTCTCACCAGTTGCTGTATGGGCTCCATCAATTGTACAACTGATGTTTATTTCTGGACTTGCATCAAACAACCTCAGCGCATCGATCAGAATGTTCCTAAACCTCTGTCCTTTGATGCTAAATCCAAAAGTCCCCTTTTCGTGTGCACTCAACAAATAGACATTGATAACCTCAGAACATAACAATATGATGGATTTTATCTTGAAGGACCTAGAATAATTAAATGCAACCAGCTTGTTCCTGAAAGGTTTCTTTCAGCTTTGCCTCAAGGATGTGACATATTCGCTGCTTTTACTCTGTTTTTGATTTCTTTTGCTTTGTCAGGGAAAGCAAGGCTGTTATATATCACACAAAATAGTGATGCAGTGAAGAGTGATGAGTGACAGAATCCAGCAGAGGAAAAGAGTTCAAATAGAAGAATTTCATATCTTAAGCTGTACAGGACTTTGCCAATAATGTAAAACTGTAAGGCTTGGCAGATACCATTAACTAGGATTTGCTTTCCTAAAAGAATAAAAAGAAATTTCCTTTCCTCAGAAAAGCAGAAGTAGTCAACAAAAGCCCTCATCATCACTGGGAATGCAAATACAGGGTAAATTTATTCCTTGACATTACTGAAGCAAAATCGTGAAGGGCAAAGCCTGGAATTGAAAGATCCAAAACTCATACTTTTGCTTATTGTCCACTTTTGCGTTCATTTCATCTTATGTGTCTGAATAATTATGTGGCTTCTAGCATCACTATATCCAACAGCTTCCTAAATACCTAAAATCTCTTTATGTCCCAGCTTGTAGAAATAGTTTGACTGCTTCATGCACCTACATGAATGAAAGATAATGAGATAAAAGTTCTTTAAAGGATTTTTTTTACTGTCGGTTTTAAGTGTGGTAATCTCCTTGGTCAGTCTCAGTCTGGGAGTAAATTTCATTGCTTCACCACACAAATGTCTGGCCCCCTCACATGTGCTCAAGTCTCCTTGCAGTGGACAGAAGTTATCACAGAAAGTATTGCTCCAAGGAAAGAATCATTTCTTCAGTAGATCAAGGAAAGAAGGAGGCATTATGTTTGTACAGCACAATGCAGTTGAGTCCTCTTGGTGCTTCAGCAACAGAAGTACAATTACAGTGAGGCAGTACAGTACAGCACAGGGGTGCAAAAGCTAGAAGCAAGTAGAAAATAAAAAGAGTAAGCTAGCAGTGGACTTTTTTAAAGAAACTCCTGCAAAGTCTGGAGAGACAGAAAACTACTTGAGGTTCTCCGGTGACCTGAGACAGGATTTAGTTCTTGCCAATGCACACTTTGAAGAGGTAAAGTAACAAAGGCTGCTAAGAAGCAGCTGGTGAGGAAAAAGTGGTGCTAGCAGCTAGCAGATGTTAGCAGTGTGGGGCATGCACCAGCATGAGGCACAGCTAGCAACAAGCAGGTTAACTTGAATCAGGCTGTGCTACTCACTAAACCCCAATAATTTCAAAATGTGAGTAAGAATAATTGTAGGAGTGGGACCATTATACTCCTCGGAGAAAAAGATATTGTTGTTCTTCAGGAATTAATTACCGTTACTCTGCTTTTCTTATCTCTCTCAAATAGCAATATTATTTCTTATGTCATTTGATTTAGGTGTGAGGTTTGTACTTGCCAAGTCCAGGCAGATGCCAAAGCTAGTAAAAGTCTGAATATCAAGTAGAATGAATGCAGTATCAATTTCCAAAAGCTAGCCCCCTTCCTTCATAATAATCGCTTCATCCATGATCCCGTTTTGATAATGCTAAAATAGCTGAAAAAAAACCAAAACTAAATAGATTAAAATTTGATCACAAAGACACCACTAGGTTATTGGTACATTCTTTCGCAAAGGAAAGATTATTTTAAAGAAAAATATGAAGACACAAAACCCCAGTGGCCATACTAAGTAGTCACTAGCTGTAAATATAAAGTAAATACTTCTACAGAACAGCAAAGACATCCATTTAATCACTGGCATATAGCTGCCTCTGTAAATCCTTGGTAAGTTAAGATCATAAAATCAATTAAATTATATTACTGCTGTTCTCCCAACTCCCACATTTATTTTTGATATTTCATTTTCTGACTGTCAGTCTAAATAAGCCATATTGAAATTTAGAGGATATATAGAGATGGTACCCACATTTAACTCTTATTGAACGACTGCACCTGAGACCAGGCCTTTTTGTCACTGTGAGGTAGAAAAGCCTATGGAGTTTAAAGATAAAGAGACGCTGCTGAGGAGACAGTCTCCAGATACCTGAATAAGAGGACAAAAGCAGTATTAGGATTATGTTGGTAATAGACCTCAACCAGATGTTCACTGAGTTTTTCTGCTTTTTAAAAGCAGTGAAGCTTGCCTAAGTGAAACACTTTCAATAATACCACTGTACCTTGGGGACTCCAAATAAAATTGCTACTTGCAAATGTTGTCTTTGATATTTTTTTTCCCTAAGAATGACAAATTTAGTAGTTGCTTGTTTTTATTTCTATTCTTCATGTTTGGTTAGGTTTCTTATAACTACCTTCCATCTACTACAGCACTCTACATGTGCAGTGAGCTCTCCCTGACCAGCAGGCAAATGATGTATCTCCTACTCTAGTTTTCTGCTTTGCTGAAGTTCAGACACATCATGAATCAAATCATGTCATCGCCCTAATGGAAAAAGTATACTGAGTTATCTTCAAGAGAAGGTCTAAGAATTATAAAAACATCTGCTTTTTCATGTTCATAGAAAAAAAATTGGGGCACAACGTTCACAGAACTCTGTGTGGGGAACACAGCAGAAAGGGTGCAATGGGGAGAACAGACTATCTTCTCGTACAGTGTCACCACTCACCTGTTGATGCATGCTGTGACATACCACATGTCCTGTTTTATTGATCATCTGCACCGCTGCAATTTCTTTCTTTGTGCAGAAGGCAGGGCATGGGAGCAGGGAGCCCTCCACAGCAGCTTTGTTTGCCACTCACTTCCCTCACTTGTATGGTCCTGTTTGTCCCATCTCATACACCCTTTCAAAGGAGGAGCTTTCTTCTCTCAAAGCAGGAGCTTTTACAGCGTTGTCTTAGTTTCTAACTGAAACTTTCTCTCAGTGTCTGCTACAAAGCTGTGTTTTGGTTCTAGAAAGAAAACATGGCNTGTATACTTTCATTGTTGCTATTCTTCTCCCTCTCCTCTGCCTGACAGGAGCTTGTTTATTTCCCATTTTGACCCTTATATCTATCAATGAGTTTGTGTGTTGCTCCTTCGTTCCTTTGTCCACCCTGCTATTATCAGTGTCTCCTTTTCCACTGCACCATGCTCTTGACAATCGTATGTCCCAATTATTATTTATTCTTTAGCAATTCCTTCCTCCCCCATTATTAATGTTTTTATCTCAAAGACAAATATCTGAAGGCATCAAGATACACCCTGGGAAGAATGAGCAAAAGTAAGAGATAGACAGATTGGAAGGAAGGCACTAATGAAAGCTTCTTAACCACTTCTCTTTTTTACAGATAATCATGGAATAAATCTTTTAAAGAAGTGCATCATCCTTTTCCTTCTTTCTGTAATCAGATTTCCTCACAAATCAAGGACATTCTCCTCAGTTATCCACAACTTCTTGGAATTCATCAGATGAATCTGATGAAACTACCGTATCTGCTGGTCAGCACTGGTGAGGCCACACCTGGAGTACTACGTGCAGTTCTGGGCTCNCAGCAAAGGGCCACAAATATGATTAAGATTATCACTCACATGAGGAGATACTGAGAGAGGTGGGACTGTTCAGTACTACGTGCAGTTCTGGGCTCCCCAGCACAGGACAGACACTCCCTGGAGTGAGCACATGTTCTGGTTTGAGCAGGCAGACCTGGAAACACCACACAGCCGTTCGCTCCCCCCCCCTCCTCCCAGCTGGGATGGGGGAGAGAATCGAGAAATAAGGTAGAACTCGGGGGTTGAGATAAAAACTATTTACTAACAGAAAGAGGAAAATAGAGGAAAATAACAGTAATGATAATTGCATACAAAACAAGTGATTGTACAAAGCAATTGCTCACCAACCGCGACCGATGCTTAGCCAATCCCCAAGCAAACGGGCCCTCCCCGCTCACTTCCCTTCCTTATGTTACATGATGTCATATGGTATGGAATATCCCTTTGGTCAGTTTGGGTCAGCTGCCCTGTTCTTGTCCCCTCCCAGCTCCCTGCGGCCCCCCCCAGCCTCTTCCCTCTCCTGGCAGAGACATACAAATGTCCTTGGTTCTGTTCAGCGCTGCCGTGTGTTATCAGCCTTGTTTTCCTTGTATTCCAAAACACAGCTTTGTAGCAGACACTAAGAGAGAAAGTTTCAGTTAGAAACTACGACAGCACAGCAAAGGGCCACAAATATGATTAAGATTATCACTCACATGAGGAGATACTGAGAGAGGTGGGACTGTTCAGCCTGGGGATGAGAAGGTTCAGAGAGATCTCAATATATGCAAATAAATGAAAAGAGAAAAAGAAGACAGAGCCAGGCTCTTCTCAGTAGTGTCCAGGACAAGAAGCAATGGGTACAAACTGAAACACGAGAAATGCCATCTGAACTCAAGAAAACACTTCTTAATTGTGAGGGTGACCAAACACTGGCACAGGTTGCCTAGAGATGTTATGAAGTCTCCACCTCTGCAGATATTTAGAAACTGAGTGGACAAGGGCAATCTGCTGTAGCTGATCCTGTCCTGAGCAGGGGGCTGAACTGGAAGATCTACAGAGGAGCCTTCATGTAAAGATTCTTTAATTTTGTGAATCAGTCAGGATCCATGTTTTACTGACCAACATACAAGAAAACTGACACTGAGTTTGAGAAAAAGTTGTAGATGCATAGGTAAAAGTTTATCTGAAATTCTGTACTGCGTAATTTTTTACACAAGTTGATCTGAAAGTAATGCCTCCTATTTATTTCCATGGAAAATACAATATCTACAAAGAGCACAATAACAGTGTTTGATAGAGCAAATTCTCAGCTACAAAACACTATTTTTCAACATAGTCACCACTGTTAGCTATGTATTTTTACCAGTGGTGAACAAGAGCCTGCGTGCCACACTAGTAAAAATTTGCATGGCCATTCGGAATGTGGCTTGTCATTCACGCTGCTGTCACCACTGCTGAAATGCACCACCTACTGCCTCACTGTGCTCACATCTACTGTTTGGTCTCCATAAACGTTCAGCAAGTGTCAGTGAATATCAATGGGTGCCATTTTTTCTGCATGGACGAATTCAGTTCCACACCTTTGCTTCTTACTCTCTTCCATGTCAGGCGCCATTTTGTCAGACTGCCCCTCTGCTGCCATCTGTCACACGGCAACAAAATGGAATGGGATATTGGTGGGAAGGTTCAACCTCTACTGCCATACCACCAACATCCGCTTCTGATGTTGTGGGCCAACATAATAAAATAAGAAGTATTACTTTCGGAGCAGCCCTCATAGATATAGGAAATTGCAACTGACATAAATTAAAAGACAACTTTCATGGGTAAAGGTCTGTGGCAGATAAAAAAAAAAAATCTATACTTAAACTTATAGTGAGAACAATTTTCCTATGGAGGAGTCAAGGCTTTGCTAAATCCTTTTTTTAAAATTAGCTATTATCAAACAGAAGCAATTTATCTCTTTTGTAAGGTTAGGCAAATAATCCATCCAGAATTAACATGCAGCTTCTATCCCCAAGAATATTTTGTAGGAAATTATTTTAAAATAAGATTCAAATCTTTATAATTAAGAAGGGCAAATATATTAATAAGGATAAAGGGATACATTTCTAATCTCTGAGTTATGCAAATTACTCTGTGATTGATGTCATTTACTTCAGAACCAGCAGTACAATGGAGTTTTTCACACACATGACAATCATTTTCATTTATGTGCTTGACACATTGCAACTGGGTATTTATTCTTACGTAGCAGACTTTGATGTCATTGAAACCGTAAGTGCATATCTTTTATTTAAATACATTCAAACTTTTAACACCGCGGTGTTTACAAATATTTGATTTTAACATTTACACAGTTCTCTGATCTCAGCCTATTATTGCTTAATTTATTTGCTAGGAACATAATTACAGGTGATTAAGGGGACAACATTGTTTCAGACAAAATTTCATGTCTCCTTTTTGCCTTTGCTTTTTCAGTCCACATTCCAAACATGGGACTGCCCAAATATCCAATAGGTTTGCACCCTGTTGCTAATAGCCATACACACTCAAACTCTTTGTTGCTGTCTCTCTTCCTTTTCACCTAGCGAATGTAACAAGGAAGAACCAGCTGATAATACCAAGATTGGGCTAATCATCGCCGTTACAACGCAGCACACTGAGACTCTCTATGTGCTCTGTTGAGGGATTATGCTGAGATAATGCAGAGCAGCAGCACAAGGTGATGCCTGAGCTAGCTCAGAACAAGATGAGGACCAACAATGTGCGAATACGGCGGGACTGCTTCAAATAAACAGCTCCTTTGTAAGTAGATGCAGGGCTGCATGGTGCCCTGCAGAAATCCCTGTCAGAGACAAAATCAGCGGTGGGTGCAAAGTATGTAATGCACCAATTCTCAAGCTGTTTTCCCTGTTTCCCTGCTTTTCAGCTTCGTGTACGTTTCAGCACTTCTCATACCACCTAGCTGATGGTTCTCTCCCTGAGAAGCACATCTTGGAAAGGATTTCACAGGTTAGGAGATCAGAGAGGGGAGCTTTGCTGGGGTGGCAGACTGCAGGTTTCTGTAGGGCTGTAGCTGGGGGAATGTAGCAGCAGTAGGGACAGGAAAGTTGTGCAAACCAATGATACAGAAGAAAAGCACAGGTCCTGCCTACAGATCATTTTAGTCTTTGCAGGAAACCCTTAGGAAACTGTCACAGTGGCGAACCATGGGCTTCTTCCGCATTTTCTTTTTGTGCTATCTGCTCACCTTCAACCATTGTCTTCTCAGCATCACGCTATTCCCCATCTTTGCATTTTGCCTTTTGGGTGCATTCACTGTGCTGCTTCTTCAGGCTCCCAGGTAACTTGTCTTCCTCAGATGTACTCTCTATTTCCAAAAAAAAAAAAAAACAGGGAGTACATTTCCTTTACTGGTATTTCCTGTAATTACCAAAGCCCCTAAGTCAATAAGCTCACATCCATTTTCCTATTTGATATACAAAATTCCTCTGGCTATAATAACTCTTCCATTTATACACCCAAAACCACATCTATATGCTGGATCAGCTGACTTTTTTATGCAATCTTAGAAAAATACAATGGCTCTTCAATGTAATTGATCTTGTGTAACGATAGAGAGAAATATTGGAAAGCCTGATCCCAGGAGGACTCTCAAATCTGGAAACTACATTCTGTCAGCAGTATCACTTTCCTGTAGTCAGACTCAGCAATGTTCATTACAGTCACGGCTAACAGGCAATATTTCTTCACACTGAAGGAGTATACAGTTCTGCTCCTTAAGGTATATGGTGCAAGGGATGGAGGAAAGGCAAACAGAATCCCCAGTAAAGGAATCTACTCTGCCACAGAGCTTTGCAGAAAACAAAAACATATTGAAGAAGGGTCTTAAAATACAGAAAGCAACCTGCTCTTAGTCATTTCCATTTCCATCTCACTTTGAGGCCAATGACNTTCCAATAGTAAATGAAGTATTTCTACAGAAAAACCAAGGCAGGTTTGGAGCAAAGACACTTGTTAATAGTGATAATATCAGTGACAGTGTCCCAAGTTTCAGGATAGACAGCAAACTCCCTAAGTCATAAAGGCAATTACTTCTGTCTACCGTGTGTTAAAATTGTTTAGTTCAACTGATGACAAGGCAGCCGCTCCTTTGTGAAATAGTTAATGCAGCATATTACAGAAAACATATAAGACTGTCCTAAAGGATATATTTTCCTGTGTTACATATTCATTCACCTGAATGTCCTTCAGGATGAAATCTCTACTGCTCTGCATACAGAAATAGAGGAGATCACAGGGCCCCAGCTCTACAAAACAGTCACTTAAATAACTGTAATGATGTGAACAGTCCCACTGGAATATAAGTGCATTTTTCATGTGCTTCTTTTTACATGTAACAGTACCTTAAATACTTGATCTGCAAATAATGTAGCTATGCAAATATATCAAATGTTAAGAAGCATTTTACGTAGAGATCTGGAAGCTCAAGTTTCCAATAGCTTTATCTTTTTCCCTAGAGTTTTTCCAAAGAACAAAGAGGATATCTTTACTTAAAATTAATTAGCCAGTAAAATCACACAAACGATACTTTCAGGCATAACCACATACCTACACTGCTGTATTTATCAGATCTCAGCTAACTAGCTGACAGAAATTTAAAAAAGGTACTGGGATTTCTACATGACTGTTTCTCAGCTCCTTTTTGCAGATATATTTGGGTTCATGCAGTTAACAAATTTCAAAATGCCAGCAGAAGTGCTGAATAACCTGCTGGTTTTGAAATCAGAACCTTTGAGAGAAAACAGATTCTCTGTTGTTGAAGAAGGATTTACAGGAGACACAGAAATGACACTTGCAGAACAATACAGCTACCTGTAACATCTTCTGCAAATGTATAAACACTTAAATTCAAAAGTCAGTGAATGGAAAAAGCCCCCTTATTTTATTTTTTTTTACTTCAGTAGAAGAGAAGACATAGTACTTGAGAAAATATTCCAATTGGTTTTTTATTGTGTATGAAGATATTTTTAGATAGATTATTTCAGAAAAATATATTTCAAATAATTTTGAAGTCTTATGATTTTAATCTACTTTTTTTCCCCCAGAATAACCCTGATTTAGAAGAATTTCACATTGTTGATCAAGTCTCAGAGTTTAAAAGAAATGAAAAAAAAAAATCTATCAACTGTGCAGGCACACTGGGTCCATGTAGTATATCATACATATAAGTCACTGCAAAAGCAATTGCCTCTATTCGGGAGTGCCTTTCACCTTGGGGAAAAGGATCCATCTCCACCAGAACATTAAAACCTACTGAAAATCTTTCAGGATTATTTCCCTAAGGCACTAAGCAGAGAGAGCACACATGCCAGAACCAAGACCCACATCAGCGCAGGATGCACCATATGCAGTAAGGACAGAACACATACTGGAAGAGGAAATATATTAGTCTTGCATACCAGCCCCTCATCTGTCTATGCTTTAAGCAATGGCACGAATAATAAGGATTTGCTCCTATCTCCATTATTAACATATTCCTCATTAACCACATTCCTTTTTCTTCAGAAAGTGTCAATTAAAGAAGTTAAAGTGATACTAATTGAGTAGTGGGTTAGTGCTATGCTCTGACCAATAACTGCTTTTGCCTGACTTTGACTGTGTAAGGCAAATTAGCAATGGTGAAGATATTTACATCCCTCAGGTGTTTGTGGAAATACTTTACTCATCTTCTCCAAATCCCCATTACTCCTCTTCTCCAAATCCCTATTGATCTCACGCCACCATCTAATAAAGCCTGAAATGTCAATAGGCTGTTAATACCCGGAACAAACAGCAATTGCACCTAAATAAAAATAATCATGTAAGTGTTTTAAAATGCCTTGGAAATAATTACTAAGTTCATCATTACAAAGGTAATGGGATGATCAGAATTGTAATAGCATCATTAATGACTATCAGTATCTGATGTTAATTCTTATTAATAAAATAATTATACTAAGTGGCTAATAATTTTGTCAATATTCAAATGAGATATTAACCAAGGGACACATCCCAGAACATTTTTACTTGAAATATTTTCATAGAGTCATAGAAATACAGAATGGCTCAGGTTGGAAGGGACCTCAAAGGTCATCTACTTCCAAACCCCTTGCTGTGGTCAGGGTTGCCACTCACTAGATCAGGCTGCCCAGGGCCCCATCCAACGTGGCCTTGAACGCCTCCAGAGATGGAGCATCCACAGCTACTCTGGGCAGCCTGTTCCAGTCCCTCACTGCCCTCTGAGTAAAGAATTTCCTTCTAATATCTAACTTAAATCTTCCCTCTTTTAGTTTTAAACCATTCCCCCTTGACCTAACAGTATCAGAACATGGAAAAAGTTGGTCTCCCTCCTGTTTATAAGTTCCCTTTAAGTACAGAAAGGCCACAATGCTGTTTCCTTGGAGCCTTCTCTTCTCCAGACTGAGCAAGCCCAGCTCCCTCAGCCTTTCTTCATAGGAGAGGTGCTGCAGCCCTCTGATCACTTTTGTGGCCCTCCTCTGGACCCACTCCAACAGCTCCACATCTTTCTTGTGCTGTGGGTCCCAGGCCTGGATGCAGTACTCCAGATGGGGCCTCACGAGGGCAGAGTAGAAGAGACAATCACCTCCCTCTCCCTGCTGGCCATCTCTCTTTGATGTAGCTCAGGATACAATTGGCCTTCCGGGCTGCAAGCGCACATTGCTGGCTTGTGTCAACCTTTTCATCCACCAGGATCCCCAAGTCCTTCTCCACAGGGCTGCTCTCCATGCATTCTTCTCCTAGTCTGTACGTATATCTGGTATTACCCTGACCCAAGTGCAACACCTTTCTTTTGGCCTTGTTGAACTTCATTAGGTTCTCATGGGCCCACTTTTCAAGCCTGTCCAGGTCCCTCTGAATGGCATCCCTCCCTTCCATTGTGTCAGCTGCACCACTCAGCTTAGTGTCACCTGCAACCTCATGAGGGTGTGCTCAATTTCACTGTATAGGTTGTCGATAAAGTGTTGAAGTGTACTGGTCCCAAGACAGACACTTGGAGGACACTGGCCTCCACCTGGACATAGAGCTGTTGACCATAAAATTTTCTTTCTGAAGTCTATATTTATCATATTTCTGATTGTTTAAAAAAACAGATTGAACTCACTACCTTATGCATTCACCACATACTATTTACTTGTTTCATAACTGTTAAGAATAAGGAGGAGGTACCACTTTATTGATAGTAGCACCCTGAGGCACTGTCATCTTTGCTGCTGGGCCCAGACATGCCCTGCGCTGGGGACATTGGAGCCAAATGGAACTGCCCATGTCCAGCACAGGGACCCTTCCTGCCAACACCTTGCCGTGGACACCTACATACAGTATGACACCAGCATATGCCACGAGCATCTTTGCTGAAGTGGAAAGGGAGGAAAACAGTCCCCCTGCTCCCAATCCTCATTGTGAACCATGACACCTAATTGTACAGATACAAGAAAGAAGAGAGATTGTAAATACAAAGCCTGGCCCAGCTAGATTCAGAACACGATCCTCAAAATACCCTTTTCAGAGAGTCATCCTAATTCCATCTTCTTTTCTTTAGCACTAAAACTTTGGGGAGAGATTAATGTAATTTCCCTTTTTAAAGCTTCACAGTAAACTGAAACAGAAACACAACTTCAGTTCAAGCAAATCAAGAAATAGCATCTGTTCTTGGCTGGTACCACAGTTCCACATCTGCCGAGCATGGATTTTGAACCATGGGCTGACCACACAGGTTTTATCCACTGGAGAACAGTGGGAGCTGTAATGCTTTTAGCTCGTGAGGATGTCCTCACCTTTATGAAGAGCTATGGTACAGACGTATATTTCTTCCAGTGTGTATGCTCCTTTTTAGTGTGATGCTTTGCCAGATCTGGTGCTAGCCTGTCTGCTACTACACTATTTGCAGGAGAAAATAAAAGTTTAGAAAGTTTTTCCTAGATGTTATAAAATTTTCATAGAGATAGATCACACTACCCCAAAGGTACTGCTCTCTCTGAAGGATGCCACCCTGCCAAAAAGCCCAGCTTGTCATTTTCTCCTACTGAATCTGAAACACTTTTATACCTAGGACAAAGGAAATGGTTTTTTAATGTGTTTGGCTCAGGTCTTTCTTCAGGTTCCTACTCCTCCATTAATTCTCTGTATTTTGAATTTCCCTCTCTCTGTTCTACCTCCCCCTCTCCCCCCACCTAATGCTCACCAATTATTCTATTAATGAACTGATGTAATTAATTTTACAGAAACAAAACCTGCATAAAGCAGTTCAGAATTATGAGATTTGCTGCAACTGACTGTGCTTATTACCTATGGAAATATAAATGCCCAAAGAAGATAAAATGCTTATCATAATAATGAAAAGAAATCAAAATCAAATTAAAATTCTGGTACTTATTAACTGAACAGCACTAGTGGGGGAAGCAAAATGTACATGAAACAATTAGAGATACCAAGTATTCTTGAAATTCTCAAAATACATTTTAAGAGTGAAAAGTTCATGCTTCTCCATACAATATTGTTATGAAAAATAGATTCCAATATTAAAATCCTATCAGTACAATGCATATGTCATTTTTGTTGCTGTAATAAAGTTTTTTACAATGATCAATTCCTAATTATTAGCCTGAAAAGGACCTTAATAGACAGATATAGAGATGAATACCTCATTATTATACAGCCAACATCAAGTACTTTCATCATTTTTTCCTTTTTCTTTCAAAGGAGGAAATTAAACCTCTGCTTATAAGATGTATTGGTCCTTCAAAAAACAAAGCCATTAGAATGAGTGGCACATGATCAGAAAAAGTGTATTCTGAGTGTCTGAGAAGTTAATAAGCTGCTGGACTTCGAGATATTAAAACAATAAATTTAAGATACAAATTCACGGACAAGATGAGTTGTAAAATGTTCTATAGGATTCTATTTATTCACTTCATGACAGTGAGTCCCTGTATATTATAATTCAAATCAAAATCCATAATAAAGAAAAGCAGAAAGAAGGTGGGGGAGAAGGACACTGAGTTAGAGGACAGGAAGAGATTTTATCTGGTCCCCAGTAAGAGGAACTTTGAAAGAGGGGCCAAATAAAGTGAGAAGGACAAAAGAAAATGGAATTAAGGTGCCATGATCTACCTTGGTCATTTTCTTTTTATGTCTCCTATCAGCCTATCAACTTGATTTAGCTGTCACTATAACGATTACACTTCAAATTGTGTGTGAAATCCACCGATTACAATTATTTTTATTATTTATTCTTGCACATAAAAGCACATATTTGTAGAAGCAGTCAGTCATATTGCTTGCATTTTAACAGTCAGTTATTTGGCACTGTGTTCTACTGATTTATTATGACTACACCGAGTCACAGATTGTCATGATATCGTACTGGGAAAGGAACTGTAGAAAAATATTAAACAAACAAAAAAATCCTTAAGAAAATGTCATCAAAAGCTTAAAAAGAATGAGAGATGTGGATGTGGGCAGTTTGTTGAACTAAAAGTTCATCACTAATGAAATAATACTTGTCAACCAAATCAGTGGGGCTTTAAAACACAAGATGTCCAACAACTTTCAAAAATGCATAGACTTCACAGTAAAGGAAATAAGTCTCTGCAGGAATTAAAGAATGACACTAAGCTGAATTTGCAAGTGTTAGTCAGAAGATACTCCTAGATGGGACAAGAGCATGACAGAAAACATAAATGTGCTTGTTTGAAAAATTGTAAGTAATGAACATAGGTATCATTAAATATTAGAATGAAACTCAGGGAGGATAACCAACATTGTAGTAAAGGAGATGCAATATCAAGTTGAATACATGTTCTGCAATAAATGAGCAATCCAAATCCAAACAGTTTCTCTTCTATGCAGCCACATCCTTAATGCCAGAAATACTCCCACCAAGAGAGTATGCAAAATGAAGCTCTATGATCTGTATTGACCATATGAAGTTACCACTGCATTAAAATGAGATTAATGAATTGGAGGAAATCTTATTTCAGCAACAAAGATCAGACTACTCAATTGCAACATGCTGCCACTGATGAGGGCTTCAAATTTTCTTCTTAATTTATGGGAATACAATTACAGACTATGGATATCCCTCACTTTCAAATAAACTAAGCATCATATAGAACAAAATGAAAAATAAATGGGCCAATTGCTGTGTGAAGTCAAAAAGCCTGCTTTACTCTTTGACTTTGCACAGTATTGCACTGGGTGCAAATTAGTATTAGTATTTGAATAATTCTGTACAAGACGGTCAATTTGTATGATGAAAATAGAACTTGCCTACTCAATACTCTATTTACAATTGCAAATGAAGGACTAGATTGATAAATCATCCAATTTCTGCCAACTTCTACACAAATAAGTTACCCATGGGCTGGAATTAATTTGTTGCAATGACGTTGCAAGGTCAGGCATTCTGAGGAAGCATTGTGCTAACCTCTCCATAAAGGGATGATGGCAGAGTCATCTATTTGTCCTCTTCAGGTTTAGAACTGATGTCTTTAGCAACTTTTTTGACGTGAAAAGGTGATGGCAGGCCAGAGGAGGAGCTTCTGAACCAGCAATTTTACAGTGACCTGCAGACAGAACGGAGAACAGTAGTTGCATTCCTAGTATTACTGCTGGTTCAAAAACTGTGAAAATGGAATTCAGTGAACAAATTAGCATCCCCACATAATCTCACATGCCAGGCTGCTATGGGGAATAGGTGAATATAAAATTCCTATCTGCATTCTTCATATGTAACTTTAACATACACCTTTCACCTCAGAAGTATGGCCCAATGAATCACTTGTTTTATCTAGAGTCTTCTGCCTTAAAGTTTTGAGGAAGGAGTGTAAAAAACTACAAAATCTCTCTGCATGAAAAGGAGAAGCAAAGCAGAATATAAAGTTAAAGAAGAAAGAAGTTTTTCCTTAGCTACTGCCAAGTATCAAATTAGTTTCTGTTCATTTGAAGACTCACTTTGTATTAACTTTTCTTCTGACATTATAGGAAACAGAACTTGCCTGAGGCTTCATCCTTTAAAGACTATTTCTGAGATGTTTTGCCTGTAATTGTTAGTTGTCATGAGGTCGGCTTGCTTTTAGATCACAGTTTGTGAAGAGAGAAATCTGAACAAACATATTATTTATAAAACCACGATGATATACGATACCAAAATGTCATTCAAGTTTCATTTCATTGTAGTGATCCTTTCTCTGCATACATGAGATATACACATAACAATGCATTTAAAGGGAAAAAAAAAATTATTTGAAAGAAAAAAACCAAAACTGCTCCACAGTTTAAAATGCAAAACGAAGCTTAGTTACCCCAAAAAAGAAATCATATAAATCCCTATGATTCTCCTCGCCTCCATATTGTGATGGAAAAAATAAGCAACTAAAATAAAAACAGGAAGATTTTCAAAGCCTGCTTGGAGCACAGAAACTGAAGGGCAGTAGTGTAGTAAGACTTAACATGATCAGTCCTGATTCAGTTTCTTAGTCAACACACAGTCCTGTGCACAAAACTCGACTGAATTTATAATCGGGTACTAAAATTGTTGACCCTGAATACAGCTTCTTCTAAATGCCACTGAGGAGCTGCTTTTAGTAACCATGGATAGCTATTTTAGAAAACTGTATTTTTCACTGTGAAAAAAACCAAAGTGTGAGAGACCTTAAAGTCAGAAGGAAGCCATCCTGAAGTGAGTGCTCAAGTTCCTCCTACATTCAGCGATGAGAAGTGCATGCTTCAAAACTCCTCTGAAGAAAAATTTCATGCACCTGACTTTGGTGTCCAAGTGCTTATGTGTCAATTACATTATTATTGGGGCTAAGACCTTGTAACCCATTTTGCATAGTGTGAAGGAGGCAAGAGAAGGTCTATCTTTCATTCCTTTTTCTGCAGAAGGACATCCCAAGGCAAACTGGCTCATATACAACTTAGCACATCATTTGAGGAACATTTTCTCCAGACACAATTTTTCCACTTAGTGCCTCTGAAATTGTATGAAAGAATATTAACATAAACACAACAGAATAGTTGTAGCTGCAAATAGTCTTTTGATAGAAACGTTTTTCTTCTTCCCACTGGAACAACCAACTAACAAACTGCACAGGTGTCAGATGTGCCACGTCACTCTAGGTTTCAAACCACATCAAAGTTCCAGCTGTGTTGTTGTCTGCTTCTTTAGGCAATTAGGGAGCAATATGCTCTAGTTACTGAGTGGTGTTATAGATTCCTCACCTAGAAGATGGCTGGAACACAACACCCTCTTACTGGACATGACTGGTAAAATATTTAGCTATGGCTGTAGCTAACCCTGTATAATTAATAGCAATAGCTGAAAGTAATTTCTTCATGACAGCTGTTACATTGGTGAAAGTTATTAAATATATTATTTGTTTCTATAAAAAGCAGACCTTAGTGAGTGGAAAAAATAGCTCTAAGTCTTGTATTATTTTATCTTAAGTAAGGTATCTGAGAAGGCACATCTGAGAATGTTAGGACTTGTGCGAGATCATGTAACTTCAAAATTACAAGTTAGGGATTTATACTGCAAGGTTAAACATTTTTTGTAGCTTTTCAGTCTGACAGTACAAAGTGCTAGTTATACATGACATAATGAAGTCATACAAGACGGAAATGAATTATTCATGAAACTGGTTGTACTGATTCTGAACAATTTTGCATATATTAGTTTCCACATATTATTCTACATAAAATAAAAGCTGAGATCAAATTGCATGGAAGAGCTTCACAGGCACATAACCAAAATCACACAAACTTTTCAAACTGTCACAATTTCTTAAATTGCTGTGGTTCAATCTCACCCTGCCAAAGTCAGGTCTGATACTCTGCTGTTGTTTGGGCTGAATTTAACAAAAACATGGTCTCTTAGCATGTTTGAGGTGCATATTGTAGCAAAATAAGCTCTTAGCATGCTGCAAGAACTTGAAAAAAGAAAAATAATAGATCTTTTTCTCAGAGCTACTGTAACAAAATACAGAGCAGCTGCTGAATCTAACCTTCACACTTGAATCTCATTATGACACTTTCTTCCCCCTTAACATGTTACCTTAATTAGGGGTCTCTTTAAATTATTATAGAAGAAAGGAAGATGAAATAAATTGTTCCCAAGTTACTTTGCTTGCTGAAATTTGCAGTTTTTAATGTGAGAAAACAAGAAATGTATCTCTTTTTCATAGAATAATGTCATCATTTATTAAATCCACTTATTCCACCACTGTATTTTTTTCAATAGAGTTGACACTTCAGTGATTTCTGTCCATGTATTCTTGCTCTGTTACAGAAGAACGTTCAATTTATGAGACAAAAAAAGAAAGAACTGTTTCATGAATTCATTTATAACAATGGAGAAAAGAATGAGCAAAGCAGAATGTTTTAGCAGAAAAAGTTCCTTGCAATGAGCAAGGCACTACAAATACACCTAGTGCTCTTGAAAGTATGTTTTTTGTTCTCTGTGATGAAGAAAAATGCATACGGCAATTCAGTCCTTTAGAGGTCTGAATTTTGTCTGCTTTGATATGAATATTGAGACAACTGTTTGGAGTGCTGTTCCCAATAAGAAATAAAGTGAAGTAGGAGAATGCATTTGAACAGTACATGGACAGTCACACTTGTAACGATTAAACACGGTTGCACGCAGAGTAATTTCAAAAGGAAAATCATTACAAAGGGAACAAAATGTACTTTTATAAGAGCTTTATCTGACATGACAACTCTGTTCTAATGTTAGTAACATACGCTGGTTTCATAGTCTCTATTTTATAGAATAGAATGGTTCAGGTTGGAAGGGACCTTAAAGATCATCTTGTTCCAACCCCACTGCCATGGGCAAGGACACCACTCACTAGACCAGGTTGCCCAAAGCCCCATCCAGCCTGGCCTTGAATACTTCCAGGGCATCCACAACAACAAATTTTGATTGTTCATACATTCTACTATCTGTGCCACAACCCTAATAATTACAGAACTAAGTAGCACACTCTCCTGCATAGAATTTCTTTCTATTTTGAATAGAAAGAATATAAGAATATAAGAATATTTCTTTCTATTTTGAATTTCTTTCTATTTTGAATCCTTATCCTTTTTCCTTCTTATCTATATTCTCAATTTTGCAATGTTTTGCTCTTACTATGTTTACTCATAACTTCGTAGAAGAGGGATCATGGATGAGCAGAAAGTAAGGGTGAAAGGATGAACCTTAGTAGACTGTAAAGGAAGAAGAAACCAGAGATTTCTGAGGATCCAGAAAGACTGAGACATCACTAGAAAATAGTTTCAACACAGGCTTGTTTCAAAGCCTGAATCACTTTGCCATTTCATTTCAAACATTCACGTGCTAGTGATCTGCAAAGTGGAAAAACTCTATGGAACAATACAGGAAGTGCTAGAAAACATTTTTGCTGAAAAGGACCAGAAAGTGGTCTTGATGGACCATAACTTCAATATGAGTCAGCAATGTACCCTGTTGTGACAAAGGTTAAATGAATACTGGGCTGCATTAGCAAAAGCTTAGCCAGCAGGTCAAGAAAGTCAATTATTTCCCTTTGTTCAGCACTAGCAAGGCTGCATTTGAAATATAGTGATAGTTCCAGTCTCCCCAAGATAAGGCATATGTTATCAAACCGAAGAGAATACAGCTGAGGGCCACTAAGAAGGTTAGGGAGGGGACTGGAGCACAGGCCATGTGCATAGAGACTGAGAGAAGCTGGATTTGTTTGTTCTCAGTAAGAGAAGGCCATTGGGGATCTGCTTTATTTCTTTCACCTTATTCTTTCTATTATTTCTTTATTTAAAGGGGTAACAAAGAGAAGACAGAGCCTGTTTCTGAGACCCACATAACCAAAAAAGACAAGAGAAATGCTTCAACAAAATTACACCTACAGAAAAAGTTCTTTGCAAAAACGATTCAAGAGTTGGAACAGGCTGCCCAAAGAAAATATGGCATGTCTCCTTGGAAATGCTCAAAATCCAACCAAGTAAGGCTTGACACAATTTCAACTACTTTCAGAGCAAGACTGACTCTGATCAGGAGGTGGGACTGAGTAACCTTCAGAGGTCTCTTCCAAGCTGAATTATTGTATGAACTATGAGGAAATCATTTTGCTACTTATCCACAAAGCAATTGCAACATCATAATTCTGTACTCATTTTTACACAGCATAAACCAGCTGAATAAAGAGATCCAATCCTACTCCCTCGCTCAGCTATTCATTCTCAGCCTTATATTAACTACTCACTTGTGCCAACACAAAAGCTCATGCTTCCAGGTGCTAAACCAGATGGAGAAACTGGTCCAAGTTAAAAATGGAATATTTATCTTGCCTGTTCCTCTGTCATCCCCTCCCTTTGTCCTGCACAATTGTTTGTGTGAGCAGAGCAGCAGGAAAACTAAGCTGAGGAAAGCTGAACTGTCTCTTTCTGCAGCTGCAGGAGTTTAAAGTGATCGTTAAACCACAGCATAAATTTCTCTAGCTCATCCACAGCCAATGGTCTCAGCTCTCTTGTAATAAACTGTTTCTATGGGTATAATCTCTTGTGGTTTCTGCTCAAAGTTAGCTAACCTCAGCTGGTGAGCTGTGGCCTTTGTGGCATGTTACATCTGCTGTGCAATATTAACCATGTGACAAGCCAAACCTTAAATAATGTCAGATGATTTTATGTCAGATGATTTTTCATCCCTCTTCTTTTTTTTTTTTTTTTGAATTCCTTATTTGCAGGGCATTAAGGTTAAGGGCTTCAACTACCCCTAGAAGGGATCCTGCTTTATTATCTAGAACATTATGACAAAACAAGCTCACTGAAAGTGATTTAAGCTGGACCTTTATTTCTTTCTTTTCTATGTTTTTCTTCAGTGGAGGAACCTAAAAGGATTGGTCACTGAAAATGTTGTTCTAAATTGTCTGCCTCTCCATAGGTCTAATTCTTTTGTAATTCTGAAGGATAATATGTGAAAAAAAAAAAAATCTGCCATTTTTAGGAAGCATTTGGATAACACAGTGATACATGAGGGCTAACATTAAGGGCTATTTACAAGCTGCCACTACCACCAGCAGCTCCAGGCCTGAGGATTCTTCCTGCCTGGCTACTGGCACCCAGATCATGGCACCCAGAGAACCAGAGCCTACATCCCAGGCCCATGGGCACGGCTACTGCTTTCATCTTTGCAAGTTCAGCCAGCACTGAAGCCAACTGTGTAACTCACGCAGACACATGTCCTTGCCACAGACTGCCATAGGCCAAACACTGCCTTCAGCAGCACCCACACACACAGGCATCACACACTGCTCCAGCACAGACAGCCCAGTCCCCTTAGGCTGGTAGACATTAGGCCTCAGGTCCTCAGGTCCAGGCACACACACATCTCCAGAACGGGCTATCATTAATTGGCTAACCTTAATGAAGAAGATGCTTTCACTTTGCACATACCCTTACACATAAATCACCCATTTGGGTCTATGCATCTTTCCACATAAGCATACTTCATAAAAACAGCCAACAAAATCACCTTGCTAAACAGCCTATGTGAGAAAAAAAAATCCAACAGATTAAGTCCCTATTTTCATGTTATTAAAAGGAAATCTGTGCTTTCAAACATATTACTACTCACAAAACGCCATCCACAAAATGTTAGATATTGTTACTGCTCATATCAAATGAGTTTGCTTTGCTTCCTGTGTAGGTTGTTGTATAAAACACCAAAGAAAAATGATAAATATGGAAAAATATTGAAGACACAAAGTCAGGTCACAAGAATTTTATCAACTTGACTACATTTTCAGTGATCTTCAAATGTATTTGCTGAGCAAAAGTGACCAGAATTTAGGGTTTTCATGGTGTGAAGGATACAAAGACATTACTGGAATGAATGGCATTTAGGACTGGAGTTTCTGTTCAGCCACAGATTCACTGTGGCTGGTGACAACTCACTTGAACTACTTTAGTCCTCAGTTCCTTTTTCTCTGAGATGGTGGTAAGCTTTCCTACTTCCCAGTGCTGTTCTAAAGATCAGTACGTTCCAGCTTTAGAGTGGTCAGACACTAAAGTTGCAAGGCCTAAAAATGAAAAACCCTGATGAAGATACTGAATAAAGGCTCCCTTCAAAGCAAAAGGGAACAGTGAAGATTTAAAAAAGCACCTCATCTAAGAGATTCAAAGCAGAAAAGTGAAGGAGGGAATTCCTTTTACCTAACTTCAGTCAGGAGCCTACATTAACAGATAGTCATGGAGTTAAAAAAGAATCAACTTACATAATATTCAAAAAGCAGCTTATATTCCATGTCATTACTCTTTAGAGGGACTTTGTTGGATGCATCTACAGTAACAGGCCTTTCCTGGTCCAGGCATACACTGAGTGTATGTAAACATACACACCAACCTCTCCACTGCCCAATGGACTTCTGTTCTTCATCTAGGTTATGTTGGTCTGTGCATACACATAAACCTAAGCTAGGATCACTGAGGAATGTATGCAGAATACATGCCTCTGAAGAATATGAGATACTCACACTATCACACCTGGCTTTTAACCCTTCTCTAGTTCCCTTTGTACGTAGGTCTCTCTGAAAGTAATGCCTCTTCTTTATTTCTGTGGAAACTGCAACAGATGCAAAGAGCACAATAACACTATTTGATAGAGAAAATTTTCAGCTACAAAACACTGTTTTCAGCATAGTCACCACCATCAGCTGTGCATTTTCACCAGTGATGAAAAGAGCCTGCATGCTGTGCTTGTAAAAATGTGCACCAGCAGAGGTGACCCACTGTTTCACACTTGCTATGGTGGCAGCATTGCTGAAATGCACCACCCACTGCGTCACTGTGCCCACATCCACTGTTTGGTCTCCTTAAATGTCCAGCAAGTGTTCGTGAATGTCAATGGGTGCAACTTTTTTCACATGGGGGAATTCAGTTCCACATCTTTGCTTCATATGCACTTCTATGTCAGATGCCATTTCGTCAGACTGCCCCTCTGCTGCCATCTGTCACATGGCAACAAAATGTAATGGAGTGTTGGCAGGAAGGTTCAACCTCTACTGCCATACCACCAACATCCACCTCCGATGTTGTGGGCCAACATAATACAACAGAAGGCATTACTTTCGGAGCATCCCTCATATATGATTGCTGTTGGCTGATTGTTCAGTCACAGATACATTCTTATATTGTTTTAGAATCATTTCAATTAAAGTTAGCCATTTATTAAGAAAAAAATAGAAATGTATTTCTTATTTCAGGAATAAACTACACAGAAACTTCATATTCAAAATCGTAAGATATTCTTTATTTGCTAACATTCTCAAGGTTGCGCATGTCCTTCCAGTAGATGCCTCTATTAAAATTACCTATTTACGTACCATCCAGCACTCACTAGCACCACATAGTTTTAAAATCTGTCACTTACCTAAAACTGAGGGCCTTAGAGCAGAACAAACCAACTCAGAGAAACACTTCATATTCTCAACCAGTTGATGATGTACTGGTATAAAGACAGATTTGTAACAACTTTCTAAACTGGATTGCCAGTCTTCAGTTCCTCTTTTATTGCTTTCAGCTAATTTTCTCCTGCACACTGAGACCAAGCATGTGTAATGAGAAGAAACAGAAGAGGACTCATAAAACATATGGACTAAACTTTTCAAAATTAGGCATAATCTAGTGTGTGTTTATAAATTATGCATACACAAGCTAACAGTAGATAACTGACCATGCACAACACAAATACCTGACTTGAACTGCATAGCAGGTATTGGATCCACGAGTTAACTCATTTCACTGGTTATTGCAAGTTGTGGATAACTAGTTTTGAAATTCTAGCCCATATATCCATTTACTACAACAAATCTACAGAAATGTATTCTGTAAACTCAAGAACAAGGAGCTACAAAAAGCAGTTAGCACGCCAGAATACAAAATGCTCTCTGAAGGAAAAGGAAAAAAAAAAAAAGAAAACTTACAGACAGCTTGTTTATGACTCAAAGACTGTAAACACAGATCTATTTTATTCAACTTAGTAATTCTCTGACACAACTTGTGATGTGTTTGATGAGCAGGTTTCTTGTTCATCTTCCATCAGAGAAGTAGCTCTGCTTTCCCCAAGGTATTGGCAGCTGGCAGTAATCAAAGCCATCTTACTGCCAGGATCTCATTTAAAGAGAATGACATTCAGCTACAAAACTCCAAAATGACTTTAATTCACCGTACTATTCTACGCATCTCGAAGAAAAAACATGCTCTCACTTAGAAAAAGAGACATTTTGACCTTTGTTTCCTAGGAAAAGTTTTGTTCTTTAACCAGCACGTCAGAGGTACACAGCCCATGGCATTGTTCACTCTTGACTAGACCAGCAACATTCAAACCTCAGACATAACATAGCCTTGTCTATCAGAATCCATTCTGAATACATTGTTAAATAATACGAAGTCATCTTCTTTACAATTAGTGTAATTGGTTTATCTGTGGTCTTCAACTAGAGCAATATATCTCAGCAAATCACACTTCAAAAACAAATCACCTATCTGGCAATTCATTCTCTGCATGGCAAGTTACAAGTAAGTTATCCCATTATATGCTGCAATAGAGATTCCCACTTCTTTTTTTCCCCCTAGGATTCTCAAAGAACAAAACACACTAACAAGGTGTTTTAAAGACAGAATTAGGAGACATAAGAATATTTTCTGAAAATTGCAAACAAAATCCAGATCTGACAGCATCTTGTCCTGACTTTGGAAAATATAGGGAATTTAGTCTTCTAACCTGGTGTATACTAAGAAGCTTGAAACTACGCAATGTCTCCAGCAAACTTCAGTTCCCAGCCTATTTCAGCATCAGATTTTGATACAGCACAACTCTTTGGAAAAGCCAAAATGCCAGCCTGAAAGCCCTATTACTCTAGAGAATATCATGTATTGCTGCACTGTGGGACCAACAAGGAACAGTGATAGCAAAGGCAACATCTTTTTCTGTGCTGTACATACAGTCATCATCACTTGCATTCCTGCAGAGTAGTGGAGTTTTTTTTATTATTATTCTTTTAAATTAATATGCTGGTAATTGCCCTAGCTATCACAGCATGAACAGATTTATATTTGTATTTGAACCCATGTGTCACTCTGTCATAGGTCTACGTTCATTTTTATCCTTCAAGTCTGTCGCGTCAGAGCACTGTTGACCCAACTTAAGCCTGTTTTGGCCCTCTGGAATCCAGTTTCCAGGCACATGCTAGTTAATTTATGCTATTGTGTTTTAATTTTGTATCTTCCAGTAAATGCCATTGTGTGTTACATTTTCAGTTTGGACTTTTACAAGATATCTTTTCTTTCCTGGCATTATATATTTGACTTCTCTGTCACTCACAGACACATCTATTTTCAGTTTTTTTAAATGCATCTTTCATACATTTCACTTTGGGATGGAATGCCCAATTCTCAGTCAATCTTCATAGTGTATGATTGTGATGAAGTTACTTAACAACTAACTTGTGTTAGTTAAAGACTATGAAACATAACAAGTGACGCAGAACCAGCTGCACACAGAAATAAGGGACCTTCAGATCATTTTCTTCCCCATTCAGTGCTTACATGGCACATGTAAATGTTCCTTATTTTTTTTTTGTTTGTTTGTTTTCCTTAGACATTCCAGTTCTAGTGATCTTTTAGCTGTCCCATTTTGCCACTCAGGTTATTTCCTCCACCATTTATCCATTGCATTTTTGCTCAGCAATCACAGTAAGGCCAAAGCACTTAGAAGAGATTTTCTTTTTTCAGAGACCCACTCTAAATGCTTCCACATAATAGAATTTGAATTATTGCAGCTTCTTTTTTGGCTTCCTAATTCAAAATCAGTCATTTATAATGACAACTCCTAATTCCTCCCATTTTATTTGTCTTTTAATGTGACCTAAGTGTGTTTGCTACAGTCTGAAGCTATTGATTTTTTTAAAACAAACAAATAAACAAAATCCCTGAATTTACAGGTCAGTTTAAAAAGTGGAATATATTTTCTGTTACATATTCATCATATAACCTACTGGTCAGAGTCACCGAACCTGATGAACTGAAAACTACATGTCTTTTTTTCTTTTTTTGCTAAAAGCCCATACTAAAAGAGATACACAACAGCATGAAATACCTGATACTAGGAGTTCTCTGTTATCAAAAAGCACAAAAGACCAATTCTGGGGACTGCACTCAAGGGCTACAGAAGTCACATTGACTCAGGCTGTTTCCATGAAATATTCTATGAAATAATTTATCTCTTTGGAGGGGGGGTGGGCTGGTACTGCTATCTACTCGCTCCCAGAATAAATAACTCCATTGATTCAGAAAACTGACTACATTCTTGCAGCTATAAAAATTAATCAAAATGTTATCTGTATGCTTTTACAATACTCATTTTAAAATTGTCTTTCCTCTGTCATTTCTTTCTTAAACCTGTATGGTTTTCCAGTTCCATTTTGCAACAAGTTAAATTTTTCACACAGGATTAGAAGGCATGCATAGAGCAGTTAAATAATAGTTACACTATTCCATTCTGATCTTGCGCATTTCTATACCTTGGTGTTGTAGATGGTCTGTGCCTTTCTACTGTCATCCTAAGCTGACTATTGCACCAGGCAAATCAAGAGTAGAGAGATTAAAAAATGTCATTAGTGCAGCTGTGTATTGTTTTTCCCTTGAGGTGACATCAGATATCAAACCCTTGCTGTTTAAAGCTGAGCCAAGGTACACTGCAGCAGATTGCCCATCTGGTGTGACTTCAGAATATTAAAATCTCCTGCAGGCTATCAGCACAAGGACCAGTCAAATTCTTTGCAGTCATCCAGACATCTTATTTCACACTGCACAGAGTGCTGTGATCTCCAATTAGGATGCTCAAAATCATTGTTATTAGCTTGTGATGAATGCTGATCATATTATCCAACCACAACAGTTCTTCGTTTCATCTGTAACAGTCCGGCTAATATGGAGTGAGTGAAACAACATTGTGTCTCAGATTCAAAAATGTTACAGGAAATCAAGAACTGTCATTTACATAGTGAAAAATCAAACAACTTTCTAGACTCTGTTGAACACTGTCACTGTAGATTAATATGATACAATTGCTAAGTGATTGCAAAACCGTGATTTACATAACTAAGACCAAATCTGAATGAATACAGCTTGTATATAACCTTCCAGTGCAAAAGAAGCAGTTGTACAATGACAGAACCCAGTTTGAGGTACACAGGTCAAGTTTTCCTCTGTTTACAACTCCTCTCACAAGACAAGCATGTGTATAGTTCAAAGTTAAAAATATCACAAGTCTGAAAGCGTTATTGAACAATGTCAACTATGAAATGTGGATTATTTAGTACATAAGGTGAACACTGGCAAATTACAACATGGACTCAGTGACTGGACCATTACATTTGGAAAGCAAATATGTTTTATTCTGATGTATCTATTCTGGTGAATTTTTCCAAGTAAAAGAAAGCCAAAACTCATAGGAAAAGTCTACAAATCAAATAGATTTAGGTTTCCTAGTTTTTCCATATAATGCAAATATCAAGCTCTGTGTATTAATAAAGGTGTTTATTGTAAAATGCCAGGGTCCTAGAGCTGAAAGTGTTTTGAAAAAAAAAAACAAACACCCCTAAACCTTGTTGTTTCCCTTTATAAGGAAACAGAGAACAGATCAGAAGTAATACCCACTAGAAAGAGAGGCTGCAATTAAAATCTACATTTTTGTGGACATACTGGCAAGGGAGAATTCTAAAGAAATAATTGAAAAGGAATAGTGAAATTGCTTGTTGATATTTACAGATGACTTCTTCATAGAGTGAATGCTATCAGGAGAGAATGCATGAAGGCACCTATTTAAAAATTTACCAAATTTGTGATGGGACTGATGTAATGCACTGACTAGAGAAAAGAATGATTTTTTCCATATTCCAAAAGGTCTGCAGGTTGAAAAGGAAGCTCTGAAAGTGAGAAAAATCAGTATATTTTAACAGAAGGGGGGGNATAGATTTTTGTCAAGAACATGTATTAGAAAATTTAGGTAGCTAGCGGCATTCATCCTTAATCATCATTACAACTAAGTCCATCCAGCAGGTCAGTATATTGGTAACTTAACAGTTCCTGCAGTTTTTAAAGCAGTTTAATATCCATAGTGATAACAGACTGCAGCAAAAGGAGTAAGAGAAATATTCATTAATCTTTCTGGGAAAGAAAATCTGTCTTCAATTTTCAGACTGTCAAAGACTATTGTCAAAGATGTGCTGATGATTATTCAAAGTTTTATTCTCTGAGGATCACAAGAGAATATTCTTGTTAATTCCAATTAACATTGCTAGTTAAATGTTTCTACCTTTACTGATCTAATATGAATAGGTCTAATAAAACCTAGTGAAAGGGATTGGATTTATTGACTGCAAATTGCTGAAGTCCTCAGAATAGTTTAAGAAAATGAGATTTATCTCATTTACATTCTGCATATAAAAGTTAGTCACCTAGTTTAAGCCAGATATTGAAGCATCTTCTATCATCTGTGAAGACATGGAAGGATCGCCAGATCTTTTCACTGATTCATGAAATCTTTCAATTTGTTTCCAATATGTATTTTAAGAACTGGATGAATTGCCTGTTGGAGGTGCTAGCTTCTCTCTACTGTCTAGAGAGCTTCATTTAAGTATAATTTCATTAACCATTAACCGTAGGAAGAGCTTAGCTTGGTTCTGTATCTTTCAGATTGCCCTAACCAGCATAATATTAATCTCCTCTCTTTATAAATGCTATGAACCCCCTACACATTTTTATTATTTTATGAAATTGTAGTATTTGGAAATACTTTTGAGGTATACTGATACTCGTCCCCAATACCATCACTACCTTGTGACATGCAGGGCCATAGGAAAAATCACATCACTGGAGTACAGAAAGCACAATCATCACAGGGACAAGTCTTACAGTGGACGACACTACTATCGGGGAGGGTAGCTGAGTCAAGCTCATCATACAAATAACCAATACAATTTTATTTGGGATGAGTACCTTTCATTACTCAGTTCTCAGTACCACTCAGAACATAAACCTGCCTGCTGGTCTTGCTGCTGAGCTGCACACTGCTCTTGCCTCAGTGTGTGTTGTTCTTCAGAGAATACTGTATCATGCTGTTCTATTCCTATTTCCAGTGAAGAATGCAAAAGAGTTGATCCACGTACTGCTCTTGATTGTGCATGCTTTGGATCACTTTGGGGACAACACTGTTCCTTTTTCTGCATTGTAGTTCACATAAAGAAAGCTGTTTTGAATGTACACATCATCCATCCAAGTCACGTATCTGAACAATCACAGCTTGGTCTCCCATATTAATATCTCACTACAGTCAGCATCTGCAAGCCTGGATCACTTTACAGCTCATAATACTCACTCTCTTTCAATGGGACTAAAAGAGGTCTTTGTTGACATTTTTCTAGCTGGTAAACATGTATCTATCTGATGTCTAAATCTGAAACTCATGCAACATAATGGTAAATAACAGCCTTACGAGCACTTGGTAGTGCTTGATTCTCTGGTGAATCCCTACTTGATTTTTAATCTTGGCAAACGTTATTCTAATTTCTTTGAGGAGATTTCATTGGTACCAGCATGATCATTCAAAACAAGAAATAAATGGACTCATGAATAAAGAGGTATGTAGTTTTGCAGACAGATGGGGAAAAGGAATTACATTCATTTTCAGGGACTGATGGATGCATAATTGTGGATTTTTTTGTTTTTCAGATTAATGCTGGCTGAAGACATAACAAACAAAGATATCGAACTTGATGAGGCTGCTGAAGGGATTCACAAACAGGGAAGACTCAAGCACATATCATACCATATCACAGGAGAGAGGTGAGGCCTTCACTCTGCCAGATAAAGTATTGCAGACAAGTATAAAAGCCAGTTAGATATTTATTGGGTAGCCTATCTTTCCCTGTGCTGTATAATCCAGATTCTCCATGTCAAGATTTCTGCCAGATCAATGAACCTTACTGTCATAGCCCTGAGTGCACAAATAGGCCTTAGTTACCACAGGCAGTTTCACCTGAAGCCTCCATTCACACCATCTACTCACAAACTCCAGTTTTGCTCCATCAGAGCCTTCAGTCCCTCTTCAACTCTATTGTAGGAGTGCTGGTCTCTGCCTGCAGCCTGAACCCTGTTGATTCTGAGCTGCAGTGTGATTTCATGCTTCACTTGTCACTGTGGGCATGACTACTCATCAGTAGACCTTGTCTGACTCTTGTTACCTTCACAAAACCTGACATCGACCTTTGGAGTGACTTCCTGGCATGACCTCAAACCTGCCTCATCATCATGAACTTGCCTGATGGTCTTGGACTGGCTGCCATCCCAGGGATGCGCTCTAGGTAGCAAGGTCTCTTGCCCTGCTGGCTGTGGTATACCCCTCAGCTCCACATCCCTTAGCGAGAGCTGGCTCTCACTATGCCCTGACACACAGATGTTGAGATTTTGCTCTCTACATTTTCTGCTTATAGAGTAATGGAAACCACATCAACTATCCTGCGGTTATCTTGACAAGTAGGTTTTGCTTTCAAAAGTTTTTCCTTCTGTGAGTTTGTGCCACAATAAACTGAAAACATAATGAGAGGATATTATCAACTGCAGCCAGCTGAAAGGCACCTCTGTAATGATTAAAATAAATTTTATCTCCTTTGCCACTCCAGACTGTTACTTACATCTCCAGGTCCTACAGGATGACCTCTGTATCACAATTCAGCTTAATCTCCCTCACTTCTGAAGGAATATTTTGTAAAAATAAGTGAAAACAGTCATTTTTCTTAACCACTAGCTTTAAGTTATTATGGTATAGGTGAAGGAAAATGGAAACTCAGGAAGTTTAATCTGATTCATATTTGTCAGAAAACTGTCACTTAAGAAACTTCTATGAAGAAACTTAGCTTAGCAGCTCTGCTGCACTGAAGGAGTACTTGTGATACAAAGCACACTTTCCAAACACGTTCTTCATCTTCCCATGACAAGAGATGAAACTTCTGTAGGACATAAGAATGGTAGCAAATTGTACTCAGTTTGTAGAAGCGTACCACCATGTGCATTAAGGAGCTATTAAAAATCAGGCAAGCTCACTGAAACATGCCAAGGAACAGGATCAAGAAGTAATACACAGATTGGATAGCAACAGAGTAACATCAGTTACTCACAAAATCTCTGGTTTCATACAGAATATATTTTAGTAATTTCCAAAAATGTCTTTTTTTGAAATGAGAGGAAGCATTTTTCTTAATATGCATGTACAATACTAACTATAGTTGAACATTAAGGAGTAATAACCAAAATGTGATTATACCCATTGGTCCTATGAAAGGCAAAAATAAAATGAGAAATTTAAAAAGATGGATTAGAGTAAGGAAGTTGGTCAAAGACACATAAATGCTATATAAACAACTTACAGTCAATTTTGAGACTTTCAATACGAAACTAACTCAAAAAAGCATTACATATGCACATACATATATGTTCATGTATATATATCTCAAAATGGTACACCTGTCAGAAGATAACTAGGAATTTTTGAAAGTGGAGAATACCATCTCCTAGTAGAAAGTAACATAAATTATCACACAAAAGAACAAGACAGGATCTTGAAAATTTGAAAAGTGAAGCATTAAAAATAATGGAAGCATATCGTAAAGACAAAGTTATGATGAATTCAGTGAGTTATCAAGAAATGATGGAAGATAATTTTATGTCCCAACATTATGACATAAGTCTTAAAAACTTTATAGCAAATGCCCTGAAAAATCTCTATGCTTGATCACACTACTATGGCCCCTTATATCCAGAAAGAACACCAACACAGTTTTCTCCTCCATAAACGTGTTTATTTCCTTTTGGGAAAAATTAACCATTTGTACTTACTTTGCTAGGAACATTTATTATTGTAATGGTAGAATAGACAAGATCTGAGTAACTCATTTAATTCTTTAGGTGGCTCTGAAAATCCCACACTTAGAATAAAATTGTATAACTTAGCCTTTACTGCAGTCCATGACACTCAGACCACTTAAAATTTTTAATTTATATCAGCTGTCAGGCTTGGCCCAGTCACTTCTACTGCAGTTAGAAGTGAAGATAATTTGGCACATAATTAAATTACAAACCTGAACTTTATAATAATGTATTATGCAATGTATCCTAAATAGTGCCACAAATCACATCTCCAATATCCTCATAAAGATCCATTTGATGAACTGTAAAATGGACTTATTCACTGATTTTTTTTCCTGTCTAGGCAGTGTCTTATAGGAGGTACATTAAATTTCCTCAGTTGACTGAGAGGCTAGCCTAAAATATTTGGTGAGAAATTACTAGCAACATGTAATCTGCAATAAATGAATGGAGCAAACTGCCTTCCACTTCTTATATCCTCAACAGGGTGACTTTGAAAGCTTCAAAAGGAGAATGGTGACATTCAGATTACAGCTATTCTTGAAAGCCCTTAACTTAAATTCTAGCTAGAAAAGAGAGTGAATAAATCCATTGTATGTAAAATTTTGTTTGACATTTCAAAAAGTTATGACTGATATAAAATCAATAACAGGACTGTGACATATGCTGCCTTCAGGTATGCCTTTCTCATCTTTGCACTCTGCTATACAGCTATACGAGCACAAGGAAACAGCTTCAAGTAGTGCCAGAGGAGGTTTAGATTAGATGTCAGGAAGAATTTCTTCACAGATCAGGTGGAGAGGCATTGGAGCAGTCTGCCGAGGGAGCTGGCAGAGTCGCTGTCTCTGAAGGGATTTAAGAAACATGTGGATGTGGCACTTAGGGACATCGTTTAGTGGTGGACCCGTACTGTTAGGTGATGATGCTCTTCCAGCATAAATCCATATTTTTCATTTTCCCAGATAAATACATGTTATATACATACATCTATGTTATAATGTGACATATGAATAAACGACAATCAAACTATGCCCAAGAAAGCACAAGAATTTAAGCTCTTTTACAGTGAAAATCATAGCAAATTTTCTTCCATAAAACTTTATTTAATTAATTTAAATTTCATTTAATTCTATTTAATACATGCAGAGCATGAATTTTCTCATAAATTTAACATAAATTTGTTCATTTATTAGTATGACAAATGTGTTAGCAGCCAGGTTCCTTAGTAAATTTAATATATGAACAACTCGAGTTTTTATCTCCATTTATTTTAATAATGGAATAATAGGCTTCTCAGACTACCCAAGCTGTGAAAATTAAGTAATATCTAATCCATAGGCTGGATTTAACAATATCACACTGTAGTAATGGAAATTATTGGTGACTATATTGCAATATGAAAATGCACCTGTTAAGAGTTCCTTAGATAACAAATAGCATCAATCGACTCTACAAGACACGAAGACAGACTTGTTTTTCAAGCTTGACTTTTATTACCATTATGAGTTTAGCAATCCTCTAACTTAATATTGGTGTAACTACTTCATTAACTGTTTGAATAAGATGCTCGGAAAGTTCTAATTGGTATGATTTACAAATAGCTATGCAAGTTTGAGGGATTTGAGATAGAAGAGCCTGTTTGGTGCTTTTCATGAAAGAAAGAAGACATGCCCTGGAAGGGCACTTCCAACTGGCCTCCATCTTGCTTCTGCCAGTTGGAGCACATACACAGCCTTAGTAATAAAGACTGTTAAAACTGTATGATTGCTGTATAAAAACAACAATATTGCTCACAAAATTCTTCATAATTTTTATGTGACAGTCTAACAAGAAGAACCTAATTGAGAACTAGTTAATTAACTGTTTTATTTTCTTCATATAGGCAAGAACTAGGCAACTCTAGATAAAATATGGAGAACTGCCTAAACTCAGTTAAAAGCCAGTTTACAAATGCAGTGTACAGTGATTTATTTGAAAAACCACTTCCCTGGAAGAATGAATATCAAGAAGGTATTCACTGCTGTAGGTTTAAGATTTGAGCCACATCAATAAGTAAATAAGTAAGTAAATAAATAAATAAATAAAAGAGAGAGATGGAAAAGAACTGGGAGAGTCCAGTTAAATCCATCAATTCAAAGGACCAGTTTTGCAAATATCTGTATGTTTAAATTTATGCACTTGCTTTGTCTTTCTTATTTTTATAACTGAAAAACTCTCATTCCAGGACACAAATAATGCAAAATTGTCACGCTGTATGCATGCTCCAGCCAATATGCATGCTCCAAGTATACTCTCTGCACAATTATGGTATTACTGATTCTTTCTCACACCTTCTCCTCAGTTATTATTAATCTTGACCAACTAAGCTGTTGGAAGACAGTATTTGTTCTGTTAAGCACCTAAGAAGCACAAGAGGGGCAGTGTAAAAGATAATAATAATTGATCAAAAGTACTAACATTTATTTTTGGCTTAGCAAAATTGTCTAATAAATTATTCTCTTTAGGGTTTCTCTATTATCGCAATACAGTACTTTGAAAGTGATATATTGGCACAAGCCATTGTGTTCTACCACAGTGCAATTAGGAGGTCCATTTAAACAGCTTTATCATATGCATACATAGGCTGATTAATTTTCTAATCAAATGTTCCACGAAATCATTAACCATGACATTAAACAGTGTCGTGCTAATTATACTTTCCACAAAGAATTCCAATATAAATTTACAAAAGATCTACAGAAACGTGCTGAAAAACAATCAGTATAATGTATTCAAATAACTCTAGCTTCTATTCTAAACATCCCCACTGCTCCCCAGTACTGGGCCGCAGCCCTGCAAAGGTTCACTTTGGAGCTGAATGCCGCTGATTTTCCTGGAGCTCCACGTAATTGCAGGCATTACATATTGTAGGTGACAGTGTGAGTCATGCTGAGGGACTGAGATCTTTATTCGATGTCATTGCACTGTAATGGAAGCCATTCAAATTATTTGTAAACAGCAAATAACGTAACTGTTTTTTTGGGGGGGAGCGTGTGTTTTATTTTCGCTACATTCAAGGCAAAACTAAATTATACAGATATGGGCACCTGAGAATCTTTCTTAATGAAGAGCAAGGAAACTTGTGCTGTTATAGAAAATACTCTAGATATGAATGCTGAGTGCTATCTTTATTCTTAACGATACCTCACATTGAGATTTGGAAATCAATTTTCCTTTATATACGTTTCCAGTTTTCATTATTATCATAGCTACTGTTAATTTAAGATGAATATTAGGTATTCATTGCATTAATGTATTTATTGCAAGGTATTTATTGCATTAATGAGAGTTCGGTTGCTTTCTGAAGCATATACAATTTGCTCATCTATAGTGGAATCCCTATGTATCTGTGTTTTACCCCACATAACAAAGAGCTGTGGGGCCCTTCCGTTACAGAAAACAACGGGCTGCATCAGACAGATACAGAAGACAGGCACACCTCTGCTCCCTTGGCCTTGCCAGCACCACTTAGAGCAGCCCACATGGCCTGGGCCCACCACCAAGCCAAGCCCAGGCCTGAGGAAGCCCAGGGAGCACTGCTGCTGGTTGTAACAGGGTCTATGGCTTTCTCATGTTACTCTGGTTTTAAATCACTGGCACCAACAAACTGGTCCCAGATAAATATACATATGTGTAAATATGTGTGTGTGTGTGTGTGTGTGTGTACATATATATGCGTGCACATCTATCTGCGCACACACAGTTCACCCAAGTGAGGGAACCATCCTCTCAGGGCACACCACTGCAATCCACCGTTCCTCTCGCTTCCCATTAACATTGCAGTATAAAACTTCCTGGGGCCAAAATGAAACTAAAAACAATCCCAAACCACAGTCTCAAATCTTGAAGGGAAGCCACAGACCATTACCCACCGCCCCGCCCCCGCCTCACGCCGTGCCCCCTTCAGGCCGCTCGGGACTACAGCTCCCGCCGTGCACCGCGCCGCGCAGGCGTCGTCTCCCTGCGCGGAAGCGCCGCACTGCTCTCTGGGAGATGTAGTGCGGGAGATAGGGGGTGAGCGCAAACAGGTGTGGTCACTAGCACTCCGCGCTGGCTCTAGGGGAGAACAGCTGATTCACCGGCGATTGGCAGAAGGCCATCCAATCAGCAAGCGATGCTTTCGTTCTGCCACCGCGGATTGGCTAGCGTGGCGAGGCCGGGGGCGGGACCGGCAGTGGCGGGACGATTCGGACGGCGGCACATTCCTGGGCTCTGACAGGCGTTGGGGCTCGGCCGTTGGAGCGCGCGCGCCCCGCTCCCCCTGGCCAGGCTGCGCTTCCCCGCGCCGCGGCGTGGCGGTGCCCCGGCGGCGACAGCCTGCGGGTGGCGGCCATCGCTACCGGGATTAGAGGCTGCCGGCTGCAAATCCTCCGCCGGGCCGAGGCGGTGGCTTTAGCCCAGAGCCCCTCCCTCTCCCCCGCGGCGCCCTGTCGGCCCAGCTCAGCTAAGCCGCTCTAATCGCGGCCGCGGCGGTCTCCTCCTCGTCCGGGCGCGGCCATGGAGTCGCGGCGGCCGCGGCACTGCGCCCCGTCCCCGCCGCCGTCTCGCGGCGGGAGGGAGAACAAGGGGCTCCGCAGGAAGGGCCCGCCCGGGGCAGGCGTCCCCGAGGAGGCCGCGGACGGCCGCAAGCCCAAGTTCGTAAGTACCCGTGCGGGGCGTGGGCCCGCCCGGCGCTGCGTCTCTGCCCGGAGCGGCCCTGAGGGAGCGGGAGGGCATGGGCCCGGCTTTCTGCTGCCTCCCGTGTGCTCGAATCTGTTTATAAGTTCAGCTTTCTTCATCGCTATGTGACAGCTGTAGGTGTGAGGGGAACAGAAAGGATCTTAAACTCTGAAGCGGTATCGCTTCTACCAGAACTGGATTTTTGGGTTTTGTCTTGGTCATGTTTAGTGAAAAACTGAATCTGGATTTAAGGACAGAGCTCTCCCTGGCCCTGCCCTACCGAGGTGTGGCAGCGCGCCCATCGGTGGGGAAACTCAGCAGAGCAGATAGCTGCCTACAAAATAGCATGGATGTAAGGTGTGCTTAGCTGAGAAGTACCTGAGAATAGACAGTTTCTTCTTCGGACATGCTGAGGTTTCCAAATACGAAAGCTGAACAAATACGTATTCTACAAGTCTTGCATGCAGAGCAGATGAACACCATGCTCATATTTAGGTGATGCACATGTTAGTCTTTGTGTTCAGCTTGTTCTGAGTCCCCCTGCTCTGAGCTATGTTACACACTTACAGAAGAGGTACCATAATTCTTAGATAGAAAAACTTAGGTTGGAGGGGACCTTAAAGATCATCCAGTTCCAATCCCCTGCTGTGGGCAGGGTTACCACCCACCAGATCAGGCTGCCCTGGGCCCCATCCAACCTGGCCTTGAATGCCTCCAGGGATGGGGCATCCACAGCTTCTCTGGGCAACATGTGCCAGTGCCTCACCACCCTCTGAGTAAAAACTTTCTTCCTAATGTCTGACCTAAATCTTCCCTCTTTCAGTTTAAAGCCATTCTTCCTTGTCCTCTCCCTATCTGCCTTTGTAAAAAGTTGCTTCTCTCCTGCTTGTAAGCTCCTTTCAGGTACTGGTAAGCTGCAACAAGGACTCTGTAGTACATTCTTGATTCCAAGGCCTCTTTGCACAATACTCAGTACCTGAGTGTCACCTTAGCATCGGTTTGAAGAGGTGTGCCATGCAGCTGGTTGATGCTAACCAGCATGTGCTACCAGAGCGTTGGCTGGGCAAACCAGTTCTGGAAGCTCGCAACTTCCTCCTGGCATTCGTGTTTCTTGGCATTCCTCTCATGCTGTGATTGCTTTCTGCTTTCAGTTCAAACAAAAGCCTGATGCCTATTTTTGTACTTCAGAATGAGCATGTATGAAACTGTGGTCCAAGAGCTGTTTGCTTGCCCTTGTAACTGGCTGCACATCTCCTGTGAGTGCTTGCATGTTAGCCATGCAGGTGATGTGGCTGGTCACAGACATGTGGCTGTGTCAGGGAACATCCTTTAGCCTAGGGCCCCTGAGTAAAAAACATATATGGCCTGCCCAGTCTGAAAGGTTGGAGTGGTGCTGGTATATGACTTGATGGCTGGTTTATTCCTGTAGGAAACAGGAGATGGAGATTTGTCTGTAACTGAGGCTGAAAACAGCATTGAGTTCAAGACCTGTAATTTATTGACCATGCTTTAACTGTTAAGGTCTTGGGCAAATAAGATATTGCCATCATTTTCACTGTTTTAACACATGTTGGGGATGGGAAATTAGGGTGTTGCCATCAGTTTCACTATTCTCCTCAATAGAAATACAAACATTTTTTAGGGAGTGCAATCTTGTCTCAACCTTGTCTCTATATTCATGTGAACTGCTGTAAGAAGTATAATTCAGAAATCTAATCTGTGGAAATTAAGTTACTAAAGAGCAGCAGGCTGCTCCGTTCTCCCAAATGTAGGGTGATGCTGTAGCTACTATAACCTTGGAGCTGTTGTCTTTAATCTCCGGTTAGACTGAGATAATTTTCTACTGAGGAAACATACGCAGCAGTACAATCTAAATTATTTTAATGGTTATAGACCTTAACCAGCTTCTCTGATTTATAGTGGTTCAGTTGAAGGATACTGGGAGAAATGCTTTTCTTTCTGTCACATTATCAATTTCTGCCCTAAGATGTTGCATTGCAGAATATTTATCACTTATTAAAATTAGTACGTTTTCCTTCCTCTCTACCTCCTATTTTCTTTGGAGACTCTTTTTTGAGGGGGAGGAGTAAGGGGTGGGAGAGGTGTTATGTGTGTTGACTTAGTCATATCTAACCTGCCATGTAATACATCCTCAATATACCTTAATTAGTTAAATTAGTTTTGTGTCAGAATACATAAAACTTCTCTTCACCCCTTGGAATTATCTATGATCTAATCATAAATATAGGCTATACCCATTTCTGTGTTTGGGATGCTTGTAGTGCCATACTTCTTCGTGTAACCTGAATTATGTTTCTTATCTATTATGCATTTGTCAAATGTGGTTACAATTGACCATTAGATTCGATGAACTTCATCCACATTGGATTAGCCTAATTTTCCTTAGGACAAAAGGCTTTGAAATAAATTCCAAGTTGGGCTGTTCCAATCAATACAACGTATTGATCTGTCACTTGAGAGTTACGAAATCAACACTAGTTAGGCCAATCTGGAAAATAATTTGATTCCTTGACAGACCTCGAGGTGAAATTGGATTGCTGGTTAACAAAATTGACATTGTTAACGTACACATTTCTTTTTTTTTTTCTAACAAAAGTCCTTATTTAGCAGGTGGAAAATCTCTTGATTTTTACCACTTCATCTGGAGGAGGGAGAGTGAGTCTTTGGGCTAAATAGTTATAGTTGTTAATTTCAATTAAACTTCCCCTTGAAGTACTGTCTTCCTGAATAAACTTGCTTCTTCAAAGAATTGAATGTGAGTTGTAGTTCCTAGTTCTCGCTTTTACAGAATTGCTTCAAAAAAAAAAAAGTTTTTAAGCAGTGATTAGTTTTGAAGCACTTACCAGTTTGGCTTTGTTCAGCAGGTCCAAGGTTTTGCAAGTGTGGAACTCTTGGAAGGGTCAAAGATATACTATGATACTGTGGTTGTTTAGATTTTTGAAAGCTTTTACGTTCATCTTTGAGGTGCTGCAGTTTGGTAAAAGCAGAAATGGAATGAAGGATGGCAGAGGTTCTACCTGTTTTCCACATATATATTGAGCACAAAGCTTTTGAAATTCACTGGGATGGAGGGGGCGTTAAAAAGGAGCTGTTAGCCACTTCTTTTCTTATATGTAATTTTTTTCTTTGAAATGTTTAGAAACTGTGGAAATGATTTCTAGATTATTTAAACTACTTCTAATTGGACTTTACTGGGACTACATCTTGCAGGTGCTAGACCTCAAAATGTCAACTTCAATTCCTAGCTGAAGTTAAAAGTGGTTCTATTAATTTCAATATATCATTGATCAGTCTTTGGTGACTTTCAGGATATATTTTTGATTAAGTTCTTTATGAAATTTATATGAGTCAAGAAGACTTTCTTGTTTGCAGCAATCTGTTTAAAATAGACAAATTAACGCTTACATTTAATAGTGTTTATAAATCAAAGAAAGATGTAGTTAAAAGCACAAGCATTTCTGTTTGACTGGCGTAGAGGAGAAAGGTAAGACCGATCTGTGTCAATATCTTTAATTATGAAGTGACTGAATTATTGCTGCAGTTACACTGCAGTGTAAGACCTTGAATTTAAATTAGGTTTTTAAAGAAATGATTGCTGAACAGATGTTACCTAAACTGCTTTATTGCTGCTTTGTAAAATTGTAAATTCCTCACGCTGTTATTTTTGTTGGCATGAATTAACACTGTGGGTTATGATACTAAATTTTAGTGCTGTGTTCTGGCACTTTGTTATATAATCTTACCTGTAAGCACCAATTTGAAGTTTAACTCATCAATGTCTAAAGAATATCACTGTGTAGAAACTGTCATGTTAAGATAATTTTGCCCCTAATTGCTTTTCAAACTGCTTTCCAAGCAACAGAGAAAGTGTGTGAAAAGCCATTAAATAAATGCTGAAGTAGTATATTGGAAATTAAAAATAGGAGATGTTGTTGGGTTATACTGCAATTTTTGAAGTGCACTTATAGATCGAGGTAGCAAAATTACTTGGGAATATTGTGACAGAGGTAATAACATCCACTGTAACAATTCAATTTAGATTGCTGTTACAGAGTCTATAGGTTTCTTTGTGACTCCTTTTTCAGTCTTCTAGTTGTGTTTCTACTGGAGAATACTTCTGTGTTTTGAGGTAAAAACAGCTAGAGTTGAATTGTTTTGGTGATAGAATTAATGGCAGTGGTTGAGTTCTTTCTCTGTCACTTACTAATTTAAAAAGATGGAGGGAAGTTTGTGTGATTATATGCACATCTTCAGCCCTGGTAATTCCAGCATCCAAACTTAAGTCACCCACTTCTCTTAAAACTCCTTGCATCTTGTTTAAATTCTCCTTTATTTTTCCTTGCCTAGTCTGTAAGCTGTTCTTTATGTTCTTTAAGCTATATATGTGTAGTACTTTTGTTTATTTGATATGATTTTTTTTCCCTTTTTTTAAATTTCTTTTTGCAGGTAAGGAATATCCAAAAAGGATTTGAATACCAGGTTGTGGGGGGTGTTTTTCCTTTTTCTTTTTTAAATACAAATTATTTAAGTACTTCAGTGTGCTGGCATGCATGCATGTTTAGCTACTTGAGATTCTGTTACTTCAAATGCCTTGAAGTCCTCTCATAGCGTTGGGTGTATGGTTGTGCACTTATCTGTCTTCTGTTTCCATTTATGACCAACAAATCAGGCTTCTGCCTCTCTGGCACGTTAACATTGGCCATCCATGCCAGGTGTAACCTGAGTTAAAGTACAAAATGAACTGATTTTTAAGCAAGCTGTTTTCATTTAGAAACTCAGATGAGCGATATCACTCTGTGCTCATGTGATGGTGAAAAGAGCACCTGTGGAAAGGGCCGAGGCTGCCTTTGGGAGAGTGCCAGAACATTTGGATGTTACGGAGTATACCTTACACTGCTTGAGGATGTTCTTCATCCTTTGCAGCCCATACTGAGGTGTAATATTGGAGGGGGGGGGAGGAGGAAAGAGGGAAGCTGAATACATGAGACCAGAGTCCTGTGTGAGAAGATGGCTTTTTCCTGATTTTTTTTTTATCTTGTTTGCCTGAGCTGTTTTTTGTGCTGTGTTTAGACATAATTTTGTTTCTAAGTAAGTATATGCAGGGATACAGACATGCATGTAATCATACTAAGAATCAAGCTGGTATCGTGGATACAATTTAAATGGCGTTTCTCATTTCTTTGCTTCATTTCACTGTGTCTACCCGGAGTTGACTGGAGTAATTATAAAAGGCAGTGACTCAATTTGTTAAACCTTGTCTTACAAATTCAGTGTGTGCCACAAAACTGTTCGGATGTACAACAAAAGATCGTCATCTTCTGCATAATAATAAGATTCTTTACTGTGAATTTACAGGAAGCCAAATAGTATTGACTTACTTTCCCTAGCTGGGTGATGCAAAAGTTCTATCACACGTGGCTTCTCCATATATGACCTTTCTATAATACATGATGATTTTCATGTTCAGTAAGTAGAGTTCTGCCTAACTGTGTGCATGTGAACATCATCTGTTGTGTCCTGTTGTACCGTTCAGTTTCTGTGTAAGGGCTTTTGATATCTTCAATGTTGTTGGGATCAGGCATTCTGACAGCTTATCAAGTACACTTTACTGACCATACACTGAATGTATGTTTGTATCTTTTGTCCAATTAAATTAGTTATGTGTCAGTTTGTCAGAGGGACATCCTCTTCAATAAGGAGTAATGCAATGTCAGATTGCTTCCTTCCTTCAAAAATAGTAAATCTATATTCTTTTTAATTCTGACTCAGCTTTGACTGAAGTGCTGTCAGCTCAATTGCTAAGTAAAATGACCTCTTTCTCCCTGTCCCCTACTAAAAAGTAAGTTATGTTAGGTGTTTATATAGCTGAAGACTAAGTAATGGTAATGCTTCTGCTTTTCCAGCTGTAGGTGCTACTGATCCCTATAAATCTGGACTTTCTTAGTACACTAAATCCATATAAATCTGCACTTTCTGAGTACTCTAACTCCTTAATCTCTTGAAGGTTTTCTGTCTCTTTGACTGAAAAATAGAATGTTAACATACACAAAATTGAAAAACAAGATTAGCAATATTTAATTCATGATAATCTAGAAGAACACTTTTACATAGCTCCTGTGTTCTCAGAAGCAATAATTTTACTATTCTAGAGTAGTTCATGGAAGGCATAGAGTAACATTATTTTCATCCACTGCAAGGTAGTGTTCTGTAGGCTTGTATAATATTCTTAGCAGTAACTGTGGATATTACAGGAATATTGCTTAAATACAAGCCTGCAGGTAAATAAAACTGGGTTAAGACAATCTGTTTACTTGGCCAGAACATTTCTTACTTCTGTCAACTTACAGGTATTCTCAGTCTCCTGCACTAGTAGTGTTAGTAAGCTGAAGGCTTAGGAGACTCGTAGTTGTATATTGAGTTTCTTATACCATTATGGTGTCCTTAACTGGTTGCACAGCAGTCTTTTTCTCACAAATGAGCCAAATGGCTTGAATCGTGGGGTGTTCTAATGTGCAGCATAGGAAACTTTCAGCCCTTCCAACAGTAAATTCCATTGCTAAATTTCACAGTGTAATTGTAGAATCACAGAATGGCTCAGGTAGGAAAGGACCTTAAAGATCATCTATTTCCAATCCCCCTTCTTTGTGCAAAGTTGTCACCTCTTAGACCAGGCTGCCCAGGACCCCATCTACCCTGACCTTGAATACCTCCAGGGATGGGGCATGTACAACTTCTCTGGGCAGCCTGTGCCAGCGCATCATTATCTGCTGAGTAAAAAATTTCCTCCTAATATCTAATCTAAATCTCCCATTTTAGTTTAAATCCATTCCCCCTCGTCCTGTCACTGTCAGGCCATGTAAAAAGTCAGTCTCCCTTCTGTTCATAAGCTTTTCTTATGTACTGAAAGGCTGCAATGTGGTCTTCCCGGAGCCTTCTCTTCTGCAGGTTGAACAAGCCCACCTCCCTCAACCTTTTTTTGTAGGAGAGGCTCTCCTGCCCTCTAATCATCTTTGTGATTGAAAGTTACAACTCTGGCTTGAACTATCCCACTCACTTTGTGTTTTTCAAAGAACAAAACCCGAAGCTCAGAAATGTTCCCTTGATTCTTTGAATGTTGATGAATGTCTTCTACTGAGCAATGCTGAACATCCAGAATCTGTTCCTCACTGAGACTGAACCTGCTGAAGGGTTTCCTGCCTCTGTATAGAGATATGTACATGAATTTGTTATGAATCTCAAAATTCTACCTCAAAACACATAATGCAAAAAAGACATTCATTCTAAGCAGGTTGCTCAGTTAGGCTTAGGTAGGTGAGTGAAAAATGAATAAATACTTTGTTACAAAGTTCTGTTGTAATACCATATGTTAGTGTTTTCTTCTGCAGTTTTGATCACAGAAAGAGATATCAACAACTTTCTAAGTGTGAAGTTCGGAGCTCTTTGAATGGCAGGAATTAACATCCAGGTTGTCTTTGTAGCTGTTTTGTGAAATGAGAAGAAGGAATCTCTGATTCTGTGAATCATAAAGCAGTGCCACAGCAGTGTGTGGGGCAAAAATCTCATCTATTTGAAATAGTGGGAAATCTAGGGTACAGATATTCAATCTACTGACTGCACTGAAGTGTTTTCCCATTTATTATTCTTGTCATTTTATTACACATTTTCATCTATGGTAACACGGAGTGGGATTGTCAGTACTGATGTTGCTCCAGTTTTTTCAATTATTGATGATACAACTTGCACTATGTCACTGAGTGTTTTCTCATGCTTCATTTACTTCTTATTTTTTTACTTCGTAGCCATTTACCACACACTTCTTCCTCGGTTTCTTGATAATACTGAGGCTAGAGCTATCATAAGATAGTACTTAACGCAAAATGTTCTTCAGTACGGAGAGAAGAGGTAGCAAAGATATTGTAAGCAATGATACTTAAGTGCTGTTGATTTGGTGATGACAATGTAGGAGTTTTAAACCTGATTAACCTGGATATAGCCATTGACATTTGCTGTAGCAGCTGCCAAGCTTTGTACACTGGGCAGGGAGAGGAGCCCAGCAATAGGGAAAGAATAATTCTCACCAAATATGTGACTGTATGTTTTTCCCATTTCCTTGCCAGGCCTTGTCATATTGAACTGTACATTGGATCTCTGCAACACTGACATATCGCTCATCTGTATTCTTCAGTGCTCCTCTTAGGTTTTGTGCAAAACCTCTGTCTTAACACTTGCTGTATTTGCCAATATGCAATGGAGTGCAAAAGATGTACTGTACTGTATTCCCTCAAAAAGTTGCTGTGCACTGTAAGCCAACAGAACACAGCTTGCAAAGGAAATTATTACAGTTCAACACCGACCTTGCATCTTCTTTTGAATAACAGCCATTATAATTGATGTTGCTTTTCTGTTGTTTTGTTTTTTGACTACATAATTGTGATATGTCTGGTTTCCTGTTTGATTTACAGCATTTAAATATCAAGACACTGACAGATGATGTGGTAAGACAACTTCTGTTTTGCTTTGGCTTTGCTAAGCTAATAATTGCTGATGCAATATAAACTTTTTGCTACAAGAAACCGTCTTAATCGGGAAGTTAATTTAGTTAATTGGGAAAGTCTCGCTTAACTCTTAGTTATCCATAACATACTATGTTTGAGCAGTGAAAAATCTTTGTGTGGCTTTGAAGCTTGCACTTGCCAAAACCATGACAAAATGAGCATGACAAATAATTGTACCAGTTTATGTACAATATAGTTAAGACGTGATTGCATGTTTAATATTAAAGTCACTTAGACTGTATGGCGAGCTTAGAAAACAACATTTAACAAACTAACAGTTGCTTGTAGAAGTCATTAATGCTTGCTTCAAGCTATGTTAGGTATATTCAATATCATGCTACCACTTTCTCAAACTTCATCTGTCTTGAACAGCAGAAGAGGTTATTACAAAGCAGATTTTCTCTTTGCAATTAAAATACACCAATCTCTTTGTACTATTGTTTTGTAGGTAAAAGTAGTTTTTCTGAAAGGGGATAATTCCACAAAGTCTTTGAAATCACCTAAGAAATAATGTTTTGAAAGCATTTTAAGATCAACTGTTATGACTTCAGTATGTATTTTTTGCTATATAGTGTAATCACAGAATTGCAAGGGATTGAAAGGGACCTCACGAGATCATAGAGTCCAACTCCCCTGCTAAAGCTAAATGTTTCTGCTGAAGTAGTTCTGTGCACAACTTAGAGTGAAACATAGAAAGTTTTATGCTGGGCAATGTGCAGCGCACTTGCACTGAGAAACAGTGCTGTTTCTTAGTTCAGGAACCAATGACCTAGTTGTTGTTGGTCAGCTGTGCAAAGTTGGTAGCATTGAGCGTATTACCTTCACCTTGACTCCAGTTCTTGATGAAAGATTTTATTTCCTGTCTTCTCATGTATAATCACTTACATAGTAATTTGCTCTCTGCTGCATTATGTTTTACAACATAAGTTTTTTTAAATCCCGATCTGTTTCTTAAAAACACAGTGTTGTATACCAGTGACCAGGAGCCATGGAACGTTTTTTTTTTTTTTTTTAATATTTAATTAACTAAGCAATATTTTGAGATACGGAACAGCAGTCTGCATTAAATATTTTATTTGTTCTGCATTATTCCTGAGATGATGCTGATAAATTGTCTACTTAGTGAGGATTTGTCATTATAAGTCCTAAACCACGTCATATTCCTTCTAGCTTCTGTGTTTAGAAATCATGAAGGCAGGACTCCTCTACAAAAAAGCAGCAAGTATCTACCTGACAAAATATCTACTTGCAAGATCACTGTGGAAACAAGCCTATTTTGTAACTGGAGTGTTCCACCTGCCAGCAAATTTTTTTGTAATGCTCAAAAAGATATAAATACTGCATATTAACAGACTCTTATTAAAAAGAAATCTACTTATATATATAGCAAATAAAAAAAAAAAGTGTATACCAAAATTCCTTGTTACAAATTTGTGTTGACTGATTTAATAACAGCTGCTGTATAGATAAGAAAGGCTTTATAATTTGTGATAAGTAGAGAAACAAGATTCAGAGTGAAATATGTTCTACACATCCAGGACGTGACCATGTACAGGCCTAAACTCTGACTTCTGATGTCCTACCATTAGTTAAATGATTTGGTTTCAAAGAAAGGTAAAATCATCTCAGGGAGATGAATGTACTGGGAATAAGAAGTCACCTAATGAAGGGGATCCTTCTCTGTGTCGTGGTTTATGTAAGTCTTTCTCTTACTGAGATCTACTGCTACCAGTGGAATTTCTCATTTAGTAAGAAGTCAGTCTTGTAGAGCTATTTGACTGTCTAAGAAGGAATATTCTTTTTTTTTTTTTTTTTAAATCTTCTGAAAGTTTCAAGGAGGAAAAAACAAGTGAAGAGTTCTGTGACTCAGAATCATTGGAAATATCTTCTCTGATTTCATGGGAAGTATTTTTGCTGGTAAATGAAACTAGTGGCTGGCACTAGTGAAGGCACAGGAGTTGTTTAACTTCCTCTTCTTCCTTCCCATGTAGTTATTGTCATACTAATTCTCCCTTGTGTCTACGTCAGGGTGTTACAGCAGACTTCTATGACTGAACTGTTGGCTTCTATGGCTAACATGACTGGCAGAACGTCTGGAAGATTGAGCTATGCTATACTAGCTAAGCAGATTTTCCAGATGTGAAATTATATCTTTTGAGGATGTAGTAAATTTGGGGCAGTCAAAAATATGTGATTTTGAAAATTGGAGGATGGTGGTACTTTTTGACCTACAGACATGTAAGGCAGAATGTGAAGGGTGCTTAGAGAAAAGCTACTTAAAACGCTCTTGGTTTTTGTCCCATCAAGCAGGAAATGAAGATTTTGTACCTGTATGTTTTATATAGCATCTTTTCTAATAGATTGTGCTTAGTGATCATCACCTGTCTTTCTTGATGGTCCACTCATGCATTTCTTCACGAGAATGGGAGGGGAAGACTGTTCAGTGCTTCTTACAATGCAGGTTAGGCTAAAACAGAACAATTTTGTAATCATGTCTCTTCATAATGAGCTTCTAGAAGCAGTGAACAAACAACACATCTCAAGTAGTTAGGATTTTCCTGCCTAAACCTAACTCATTCTTCCATTTGGTACTTGCTGAAGTGTCTGGTACAGCTACTTTTTTCCTCTGTCTCCTCATCTCCCTAAATGTTAGAGTCCAATCGTTGCAGTAAATAGCTTGAACAGAAGAAAGAAAGAAATTTAGCTTATGTTCCAAGTGTGTGTATGTTAAAAAGTTTTGGTTGTGCTCAGCCAGTGATGGTATATTGGATTTGGATCCACCATTTTAAGTAGCATCACTTTTCAGATAAAATCTTCCTGGGGAGATAGAAGGTGTGCATGATAACTTGTATTTCTGGAGTCCTATGAAGCATTTCACTTAGCTTTTGTTCCAAATATGGGTGATAGGAAATACACTTTGTATACAAAGTCAAAAATGAATTCTTAGTCTTAATTTATGAATGTAATCATTATAAACAGCTGTTAGTCAAGTTTCACTGATACCAATATTCGTAATCCTCTATACCCTGTTGAAAATTGTTCTAAAAATGCTTCCTATTATTTATTACTTTTCTCTGGAGTTGTCCTCTTTCTTCCACTACCTGTTTGGATCTGACGACTTTATTCTGGGAGGGAGTGTAGCAGATCAGGGGTTTCCCGTGTCTTTCATTGACCACAGCATGAAGGTGGTGTGAGAACTTCTTTCTGCTGAAAGAGTTATCATATGTCTGTAGTGTGTTTTCCAACATGCACTCTCCCCCTACCTCCCCCCCCATTCTCTTCTAGTGTCGGTTTGGAGGAATTTGCGGTCTTGAACTGAGAAACCAATATTGATATCAAGATTCTTCACTTATTTTTACAGAAATGGCTGCAGGTTCTGTTCCCGTAGATCTGTGGCAATTGTACCTGGGAGAAGAGTTATGCTATAGCAACTGTAAACTCTGGAAGAAATGCACAACCAATATTTTTGTGGAACAATTCCAATTTCTTTAAACAGTAAATCTTTGAAGCACTCTATGTCTTGAGTCTGTGGGTGTTTCTGTATTTCCTGTGTTCATGGAAACTTAAACTTTGTATTGTCAAATCCAGTGTAGATGCTTTAAAGGTGTATTGTTAAACTTCTGTTGAGACACTCAGTATCTGCTTGTATTATGAGTTTACAGTTCAGATTTTTTATTCCCTTCTTTGTGCATTTGTTTCCTTGACTTCACCTAAGATATGTGTTAGGAAGCTAAGACCCAGCTGGTGTCCTGTTCTGTCCTTGGTGTAGGTAAGCTCTGCTATTAAATCACTTCTATTGTTCCTTACTCTGTCCCTCTTTGACTGTAAATAAGACCAGCCATGCCAGTTGATTCCACTTGATTTATTGGTTCCCAGAACATTCACAAAGCAGAGGAATCAGCAGCATTCCTCAGAAAATAACTGTTTTGTCCTGTTTGGATTATTGTAGGAGTTAACATCTGCAAATGGTTAATCACCTTCATCCTAAATTGCTCATTTAACTGGAAAATGAATACAGGCACCATGGATGTGAGAGCTGCAATAATTTAATTACAGCAAAATGTGCTTGAGAATTTATTGAGGCATTTACATTTACTTCAAATTCAATAATATACAGCAATTTAAACTCTACTTTTAAATATACCATATGTGTCCATTAGAATTATACTGAATTTACTGACCGACAAGGTATCCTACATATGTCAGTTCAGTGTTAAAACTTTACCTTCAGTTGTTAAGCAGCCTCAAATATTCTAGGAGAATTCCATTAGCAAGTTCCCTCGCTAACAGCTGATGCCATCAGGTTTTTCCATGAATATCCTATTTTCTTCTGACTAGTTTTCTCCATTCCTGAGACAGGCATTGAAACAAGGTTAGAATGGACTTTTTTTTTTTTTTAAATTCTTAATATAACAGTGAACAATCTGAATCTGATATGTTAATTAAAAGGGAGAGAAAAAAATGAGGGAGGCAGGATAGCAGGTGAAGTAATAGCTTTAATTCCTGCATGCACCTAAGTAAAGGAGTTGATGCTTCTTTCAGCATGGATGGGTCTTGATTTTCTGTAGGGCCAGCAATTAGTCTGATAACTAATTCATTGATACCTGCATTATCAAGTGTGTAGGTTCAATAGACACTGTCTTACAGTCATGTAAGAATCATAGAGTGGTTCAGGTTGGAAGGGACCTTAGAGATCACCTTGTTCCAACCCCCCTGCCATGGGCAAGGACACCTCCTACTAGACCAGGTTGCCCAAAGCCCCGTCCAGCCTGGCCTTGAATACTTCCAGGGAGGGGGCATCCACAGCTTCTCTGGGCAACCTGTTCCAGTGTCTCACTACCCTCACAGTGAAGAATTTCATCCTTCTATCTAGTCTAAGTCTACCCTCTTTCAATTTATAACTGTTACCGCTTGTCCTGTCATTACCTATCCTTGTAAAAAGTCCCTCCCCAGCTTTCCTGTAGGTCCCCTTCAGGTACTGGAAGGCCACCAAGGTCAAAGTGAGAACACAAATAGATGTACTTCCAAGGGATCTGATCAGAAAGTGGGATAAGCCAGAAGGTTTCAACTGAGACGTTTTCTGGATCTCTGTAATTTTGATCTTCGGGTCCTTGATGTGTGCATAAAATCAGGTTCTTTTTTCACAGGTTCTCGATAATTCTACAGAGAGCCTATGAAATAGGAAACAAACTAAAACTTTGGATGCCATTCATCCTGTGTTGGCTGCTTCATTTTGGCTTTTGCAGCTATAATTTTCCTTCAGTGATTGAAATTGTTAGGCCTTCATTGCAACAGTCAGTCTGAAATCAGCTCTGAAGGGGTGAATGCTGCTTATCTGCACTTATCATTTTCTCTTTTTCCTTAGTACTGTGTATTGTGGCTTCTTACAGGCTTTAAGAATGTCTAGGATACTCTTAATACATTGTTTCAAACAGTGAGGGAGAATATTGTATACTGCTTGATGGAAAGTGTGTGGGCTTTAAGCTCTATTAATATTTTAAGTAGCAGAAGTACTGTTCCTGTGCTGAGAATATCTGACCTTACTGGCGAGTTGGCTATAAATGTGTGAGCTATGTTGGGCAGAGTAAGTACTTTCTTCTGTTAGGGATGGAAAATGTTTGGGACAATAAATCTGGTAACCCAGCAGAGGCATGGCTGCTGCAGCTCCATGTCCCCATGTCCAATTGGTAGTGAGGCTGAGCATATTTTCCCAGTATCCCACACAGACTCAAGTATACAACATATACATATAGGTAAGCCAGGCCACAGTGATCAACACGGATGGGTGTGCTCACATAGTGAGTGCTTGTTCAGCTAGTGACTGCTTGCTCACATGCTCTCACTTGTTCCTGTTGCTGGTACCATGGACATGACTGAGTTCCCCTTCCAGTTGCTGGTACTTAAGTTCACTCACTCTGATGTCTCCAGTTGTCAGAACATGGGCCCTCAGACCCATGATCTCACTCATGTTGCTGATCATGCACACTTGTGCGTGCAAAGTAAAGAGTCTTTCATCCAGGAAAATGTCAGAAATGTAACGTAATCGCAAAGACAGCACTAGTTGGGTACAGGGCATGGATGAACAAGCATACCAACCACCAAACTGTTTACACACAGCCCTGTCAGTTACCTTGTAACTTCACTTTCCTATGCTTGTTTTTCTTCAAGTCTCTGAGATGCAATGCTTTGGTTCCTCCCCTGAACATCCCAAGTCTTGTGCAATCCTGAAAAATGTTTCCCCTGTACCCCATGATGTATCCCATACACCTATACAGCAACCCTCCTCAAAAAGGTGCTCGGGATAGCTCATTGTATTGACTTATGGGGTGGATGTGAAACTTGGACCATGGTGCAGAAGACCTACTTGGAAAACCTTGTGAGGATCCTGGGCAGCATTTGAGTTCCCCTGAGTCAACAGTCTGGGTTCCTCTCACTTGCCATTGTGCTTCTTGTGGAGATTTTGTGTGCTTAAGGGTCCTGTGGCGGGTTTGGGAGGAGCCAGGTGGAGGTGGTATTTGATTCTACCGTCCACCAGTGTCCTTTTGTCATCCTCTTGATAGAAATTCCTTTTGTTTAATTTTATTTCCACTGCTGTATGCTTTTCCTTTCCTTTTGCCCCTTTTACTGATGAGGGGCACTGAAGAAAACTCTTCATAGAATCATTAAAGCCTCTTAAGAACAAGTCCAACTGTCAACCCATCACCACCATATCCACCAAACCATGTCCCAAAGTGCTGCATCTACCTTTTTCTTGAAAACCTCCAGGGACAGTGACTTTATCACCTTCCTGGGCAGCCTGTTCCAATGCATTACCACTCTTTCAGAAAATAAATTTTTCCTAATATCCAACCTGAACCTCCCCTGGCACAGCTTGAGACCGTTACCTCTGTATCGCTAGTTACCTGGGAGAGGAGTCTGACCCCCACCTCACTACGACCTCTTTTCAGGTAGTTTCAGGTAGAGAGCAATAAGGTCTCCCCTGAGCCTCCTCTTCTCCAGACTAAACAATCCCAGCTCCCTCAGCCATCTCATAAGACTTATGCTCCAGACCCCTTACCAGCTTCATTGCCCTTCTTTGGACATGCTCCAGGACCTCAATGTCTTCCTTGTAGTGAGGGGCCCAAAACTGAGCTGTACTCAAGCTGCAGCATCACCAGTGCAGAGTACAGGGGGGCAATCACCTCCCTGGTCCTGCTGGCTGCACTATTTCTGATGCAGGCCAGGATGCCTTTGGCCTTCTTGGCCACCTGAGCATGCTGCTGGCTGATGTTCAGCCAGCTGTTAGCCGGCTAACACCGCTAGATCCTTTTGATGCATCCTGTCAGTTGCTTCTTTTTGAGCAGTTTCTTTAATGCAACTCTGTTTAAAAATATCTATTGGTATTCAAGTCCTTAGCAGATTTGAACATTGCTCTGATTATGTCACCTTTGAAATAAATGATCACATTCACTTGCACTTCTAGTATTAAGTGCAACTATCATCTTTTTGGCTGTGTGCACAACTCTTTGTTACATGAGAACTTTATTCACTTGCATATCTTTCGCTGTCCAGAGATGACTGAGACAACTTTTAGTGTGTAGATGCTGTCAGCACTGTACTCTGTACGCAGTAGCAGCAACTCATAGTCTGTTAGGGCTTGCTGATATGGTTTGACTGCTATACTACTGAAGTGGTGGTTTCGCAGAGCATTGCTAAGGAACAAAGTAGTGGAAGGAGAATTACTGTAAGATAGTTTTAAAATTTATTATAGTGCGGAGGACTATACAGAGTTTCTGTGAAGACTCCCTGGAAATCGTCACGGTTAATAAATGTAAAAGGCCACTTAAAAATGGTCTCTTGATGACTCTTGTTTATGTGTTGACTGTGATTTACTTTTCACTGTATTCCAGTTCTGACATTAAGATTTTCTTTCAGTCGCCTTGACATTTTAGTCTTGTGGAGAATGCAAACTGGCAGAATAAAGTGCAGGGCTAATTATGGAACCTCAAATCTTTGGTGGTAGAAGGCGTAAAGACATGAAACAAAGTATACATGGATAACTCATTGCTTTAAATTAAAGCGTGTAAGAAGAGATTCCTTATATTTTTTGAAAGCTTCTCAGCTGTCCAAATTCATTTATTGTTTAGTTTTTCTCCTCATCTTCTTCTATTCCACCTTCAACAAAACCAAGTAAAAAAAAAAAGAAAAAAAAAAGGCAAAAAGATCCCCAAATCCACTAACTCTTCCGCCCTCCTCCAAAGGGAAAGAACCCCCAAGCAAAAAAAAAAGGGGGGAGAAGAGAGGCCAACTAGTTTTTGCTAATAGCTAGTTTTTGGTAACAGAAAATACAGTGGATCTGTGTTACCTGCAGAAGTATGCTTACCTTTGGATAGAGAACTTGTCCTAATTTCAACCGTTTTTCCTTTCAAGTGTTAACATTTCTTTGTAGTTTCTTTCACTTCTCTTTTCAATATTGCATCGTTTTTAACTTAAGACCACTCCTGCCCAGTTGTTTTTTTTTTTACATCTTAGAACAGATTTTAGTGAATAATTCTGTTGTATTTTTGTGCTCAGTATTACTTTACTTCAGTTTTTTATAGAATATATATCTAAAATGCAGCTTTCCTCGACTTTAGTTACATGTACAATGGTGATAGGAATACATTGTTGTTGGAATTTCACAGATTCCCTGTAATGTTTTTCTATTCTGTAGTAAAAAAACAAAAAAACCCAAAAAACTACTTTTCTCCTTTGTGTGCTCGGAAGTATCTTATTGCATTACGATTTTTTTCCCTTCATTCCTTATTGCCTTTGAACTCTTGACTCTGTATAGTCTTCTGAGTTCAGTCTGTGCATCAAGACAGATCTCAATTTTGAGAATTTCAAAGAGACTTTACTATGGAAATATTATAATATCAAGACTGTATGAAACACTTTATTCTTTGGTTATTTTTAATATTGCTTTTGCCAAATCTATAAGGAAAAATGTTTATTATCCTTAGAAAATCATTGTTCTAAAAGCATTGTTTTGATATGGGTCTGAATGTTTTTACTGGTAACTACAGGTCAGACATCTTTAAAAAGATAGAATGTCAGGCCTTTTTTTCACTGTAATGACTCTGATAAAAGTTGTCTTTAGATATTCCCCACTGGTTTAGCTTGGTTAAATATATTATTGATGTAACTTGGAAGTTTATTGAACTATATTTTTGCCACTTCCTTCTCCATGTACTTGGATCGCCAGCAGCATTGGTGGTAAATTTCATTACAACCAAGCAGTGAAATTTCTGTTCTGTCTGTAAAGTGCTTTCTGTGGACCATGAAATTATTCACTTGTCTGGAGTAGTGAAAGGTATTAACTTTTCTGAAGCATCAGTAGCATGAAATGCAGGAGTAATGGATGCAGAATACTCACACTATACTACTGTGCAGATCTTCTGAGTTTTGTTGTTGCTGTCTGTATTGACATGTTGAAGTGCATGAAGCTCTGCCGGGGGATGGATGAGGAACTGTCTGAGTTTATGAATCAGGATTAGGGAGGAAAGGGACAGGTGACATTATAGTGAGGGTCTGCTACAGGCCACCTAACCAGGATGACTGAGTAGATGAAGCCCTTTATAGACAGATGGGAGACGCCTCACATTCACAAGCCCGAGTCCACATGGAGTACTTCAACCGCTTTCATATTTGTTGGAAAGACAACACAGCAGGGCATAAGCAATCCAGGAGGTTCCTGGAATATCACTGATAACTTCTCTAACAAGGAACAAGTGAAGAAAGAGGTAGAAGAAGGTAGAGGTCAAGATCCTTAGGACAGTAAGGAAGTCATGCAGCAAGCTCACTGCTCTGGACTTCAGAAGAGCACACTTTGGCCCCTGGGATCTGCTTGGTCGAGTATGGTGGGATAAAGCCATGGAGAGAACAGGGGCCCAAGAAAGCTGGCTGATATTCAAGGACCACCTCCTCCAAGCTCAGGAGCAATGCATCCCAACAACTAGGATGTCAGGCAAAAATGTCAGGAGACCTCCCTGGCTGAACGTGGAGCTGCTGGACAAACCCAAACATAAAAAGGAAGTGTACAGAGGGTGAAAGCAAGGACAAGTAGCCTGGGAGAAATACACACAGGGATCAGGTTAGGAAAGCTAAAGCCCTGATAGAATTAAATCTGGCCAAGGATGTTAAGGGCAACAAGGAAAGCTTCTGTAAGTATTCCAATGATAAGAGGAAGACTAAAGAAAATGTGGGCTCTCTCTGGAAGAAAGCAGGATACCTGGTTACCTGAGAGAGAGAAGGCTGAGGTACCCAATGACATTTTTGCCTCAGTCTTAACTGACAAGTGCTCTAGCCACACCACCCAAGCCACAGAAGGCAAAGAGAGTGACTGGGAGAATGAAGAACTGAAGAACTGCCCAGTGTAGGAGAAGATCAGATCTGAGACCACCTAAGGAACATGAAAGTGCACAGGTTCAATAGGGCCTGTTGATGTGCATCTGTGGGTCTTGAGGAAACTGGCAAATGAAGTTGCTAAGCCACTATTGTATTTGAAAGTCGTGGCAGTCTGATGAAGTTCCCACTGACTGGAAAAGGGAAAATGTAACTCTCATTTTTAAAAAGGGAAAAAAATAAGACCCAGAGAATTAGATGCCAGTCAAGATCATGGAGCAGACCCTACTGAAAACTGTACACGAATACAGATTGGTTGGAGAGTGGATTGAGTGGAAGCTTGGGGGTGTTGGTTGATGAGAGACTCAGCATGAGCTGGAAGTGTGTGATTATAGCCTGGAAGGTCAATCATAGCCTGTACTGTGTCAAAGAAACATGGCCAGTGGGTTGAGGAAGGTGATTCTCTATGCCACTCTCGTGAGACCCCACCTGGAGTATTACATTCCTATGTGGGGCTCCCAACATAAGGACATGGACCTGTTGGAGTGAGTCCAGAGGAGGGCTGTGAGGATGACTGGGAGGCTGAAGCCCTTCTCCTATGAAAACAGGCTGAGAGAGTTGGGATTTCTTCAGCCTGGAGAAGAAAAGGTTCCAGAGAGACCTTATAGCAGCCTTCCAGAACTTCGAGGGCCAACAAGAAGGCTGGAGAAGGACTTTTTACAGGGGCGTGTAGTGATATAACAGCGGGTAATAGTTTTAAACTGAAAGATTTAGATTGAATATAAGGCAGAAATGTTTCACTGTGATGGTGGTGAGGCACTGGAACAGGTTATCCAGAGAAACTCTGGATGCCCCATCCCTGGAAATGTTCAAGGCCAGCTTGGATGGAGCTTTGGGCAACCTGGTCTAGTGGGAGGTGTCCCTCTCCATGGCTTGTCATTTCTCTGCCCACTGAATCACGTGCTGAAATTTGTTATTTCAGCCAAAGTGTTTTCCTTTTACTTCTGCTTCAAATCTCTGTACTAAGAATCTTTGAATTTAGGGGTTTGCTTTTTGGATTGTGCACAAGATAGTAAACAGGGAAAAGCTGTTGGCTAATGTTCTTTGGAGCAGGTTTACTGCCTTTCGTCAGTGCGCATTGAAATCCATTCTTTGAGAAGAAAAATCTCATATAAAGTGGTGGTTTTGTTTTTTAAGATTCTGGTCTAGTCATTGTGGTTTGCAGCCTGGCTTCATCTCCCTGTGCTTGCCATAGACTTACAGTTTTAAAGGCAGGAAGGGAAATTGCTCTCTGATCAAGATGTAAGATGGCTTTTGTCATTGATGACTCTATACTTTGCTTTCCACGATGTTCCCCTCCCTTTTGCTTTTGTTGCATTCTCTTTCTTCCTGGATCTTGCCTGTGTAATTATTCCTTTAGAGTGTGCTTTCCACACTGCCTGCTGGTTTGATGTGACACTGAAGGGCCCCATCTTCCATGCTGAGTTCTTTTATGTTTATGCTATATTTATTTTTTGTTTTTGCATGTTCTACAACCATCTGCATGAGTGGCTTGCAATCTATTTCTATGTTCCAAAAATGTTCAGTTTCAATTTTGAACAGGAAGAATTAAAGTCTTTGTTTTTCCTCTAAACCTCTCTTCATGCAGTCAGTTCCTGCTCTATGTTGACAAGAGTGAAACACTTATACTCAATTTTTGCCACTAATTTCTTTGTTCTCTCTGATCTTAACTCCACAGATGCCATAATAACTTTACTTGCCATTTAGTGCGGTAACTTTGATGTTCTTATTAAATAATGTCTCCGGATACTCATCTTCAAGATGTATTGAAGCCTCAGAATATTTTTTGCATAGCAGTTCAAAGATGTAAGGCTACTGATAAGGTTGAAATCTTGTCCAAAATCTTTTATGCATCAAATGCAATGCTAACTTTCTTTTGTGCTGGCAAATGTAATATTGCTGTTGAGATCTGTTCAGAAGGCCATTACAAAGGTGATTAAGATTTAGCACGTCCCATTGAGTGCCACCTGCTTTCATGTTCTTTTGGCCCTTCCGCATTATGTGTTAAAACATTCAGTCTCTAACACTGGAAAGTTTTTAAAATTTCAGTTAATAAGTCTTAACTAAAATGTAGTTAATATCAAACCAAGGGGAAAAAAAAAAACAAAAAAATCAACCTCAAACACTTTTCCAGAGAAGTTTGTTTGTCTTTTCAAAGGATAAAGTCAGAGTTTTTGTCTTCTGTTGGAATAAAGCCTAAGGACTATTCATTAAACTGTGAGTGTATCCTACTTAACTTTAACGAAGGAGCTGAAAGTTTTTATTCTTCTCCTAAATGAATTTTTAAATAATCGGAACAGAAAAGTGCTGAGCTCAGGTTAACGTAATAAAAATAGAAAATAAATAGAACAGTGTCTTAGTCATGCTACCTTGTCTTTTAATAAAAAGTAATTTCATTGCGTATCAGTGTATTCTTTTACAATGTCAAAGTTACAGCCATTTCAGAATGAGGAAAAACATTTTAAAACTATGTTACAGGTAAATAAACCTACTTTTTAATATTCTGCATGTAATGGTTATGAGGAACTCTTCATAAATCCTTTGGTAGTTTTGTAGATATTATTTTTCTCAGAACTTTTTGCATAAAATTCTCATGTTCTGCATGGTTTCTCCATAATCTAATGGAATTCTTACCTGCTAACTGAAGTGCTAAGGCAGCTGACCATTATATGTATCCGTAGGAAAACACTTTAAAGTAAGATAGTTAAGTAACAGGTAAGTTACTACAAAAAAATAAGAATGTTAAGATTCCAAGAATAATCATCTTAATTAGGACTACCTAGAATGGAAACAGTGTGTGAAATGTCATGCTTTCTGTTTTCAGTTGGACAGATTTGCCAGTTTAAGAATTCCGGGAAGCAAAAAAGAAAGACCTCCTCTGCCGCACATGAAGCAGTCATACTCTACAGATTGGTCATCCACACCTGCTGATGTGGGAGATTTTGTTCCCAAACCCCTGTCAGAAAGAGAAATCATAGCACTGTTCGAAAAAATGATGGTAAGCGCCTGTGCTGACTTTTTTCACTAAAGAATGTTGTGACTAATTGACAGATGGAAGCTTTCTTTCCTGCATGCATTTTGATCTTTACCTGAATTAGTATCATTCTTGTTAGTTGTAATTCCATGTTTTCTGGAGTGTTTCTGAAGAGTGTGAAGCCTTTGAATTATTTTGATAAGATTTGTGCTCCCAAAGTACTTAATATGAAAAATAAAGGCTTCTGATTGTTCGAAGGGGGATTGTACAACAGGTTTTGAGGAATCCTGCTTGCTTTTAGATGACTTGAAACATAAAGGGGCTTTATGCCTTTGAATGTCACAGCAGGGTTTTGTTCTGATGTAATATTCTATGCCACGTTTTGCACAAAAAAGACTTGGGGTTCTTGCCTCTAAGGCAACATTTGCTCTACAAGTGACACACAGTTCTTCTTCAGCAGCACTTCCTTCTTTAGCTGTCTTCATTGACCTGCCGCAAAAGAGTGGTCACTTGCCCGAAAGATCACGTGACATTGGTACCTCATCAATAGGTCGATATTTTTTTTTTGACATAGATGATGGTGACGTTTTAGGGAATTGAAAAGTAAATAGTCTTTAGAGAGAAGAGTGACTGAAATCTGAAAAGCGCAAGAGGATGTTAACAAGCAGAGTGATGTCTAGATTATTATTACTTTCTATGCCGCAGAGCAATTAACAATTAATTGTCACAGCAGCTACTAGGGACTGGGATGTGGAGGGAATTAAATGTGCTGTTAGAGAAGTGCCTTTATAGAATTCATAGAATTTATAATTCCTAGTACTCAGTAGTGTTTAGTTTTGAAGGTGTATTTGTACTACAGTTGAGAGTTATGACTTTACTTTTCACTCCTGCATGCTATTTCTGTTCTGCATTGATTCTGTGTGAGTTAAGTGATTGGGTACTGTTGCCAATCTAATTACTAAGGGGGATTTTTGTGCAGTTGGAGATTATGTTCCATTCAGGATTTTTATTGTTCTGCTGTTGAAAGGGAGGGCTGATTCACTGTTACCATTTTTTTTAATTTATATTTTTTGTTCTTACATGGTTTGTTTTTTCTTGGTGTACCTCAGTGTCTAGGATATTTCACTTGTGTTAAGAAGTTCTGCTTAGGAATGGTTGTTGCTCAAATGTTAGGGAATGAGTGAGTTATCTTGTAAAATTGTATTGAAGGTACAGATCCTTGCACACTCCCTTGCTATATAAGCTTTGGTTGTATTTCTCCACCATCATGCATCCTTGAAATCCAGTATCATGTATCTAGGTAAACAGAAGTACTGAAGTCCATAGATCCTGAAACAATTTATTCTAATTTTATAACTTTGCAAAAATTGTGTTAAAGTAGTACGTTAAAGTAATGATGATATCCAAGTTTGTTTGAGTAACAAAGCACTTGAAATAGTTTATCAAAGAAAGTTCATCAGTATTATTTTAGCCATAATATGTAATACAGATGTAATTCTTCAGATTATCTGCATTTGAACGGACTGTAATAAAGCTAGTTTAGATACAGCAGATTACGTAATGAATTGCATATTCTAGCTTCTGGTTTGCAGTTTTGGTCAAATTAAGGGTGAGTTGTTTTTTTGCTCAAAATTATCAGTTGGTCAGTACTGAAGGGAGTATCTTCTAAAACTGGAAACTTCACTGAATACATTGTGTTACATTTTGGGTTTTCATAAACACGTACTGCTTAATTTTCCTCAAATTGTATGCAACAATGTCCTGTGAAGTTGATGGCTTAAATTATGAAAGAGCTTTGGTTTTGCTCATGAAATTATGAAAGAGTACATACAACCAGAGAGTCAAAGCTGATCATTAACTGTCGTTTAGCTCCTTTCGTATTAGGAAGAAATTAATGTGAAATGACTGACTCATTTTCTGAAGCAGTATTGCTCACCTGCAGAATAACTTTAAATAATTTGAGAGGAAACAAAGGAACGAAGTTGAAATGTCTTGTAAACTAAGCCACAGCTGATGTGCCCCCTTGTGCTGTTGAATGCTTCCGGTCTGTAAAATTCAATTGCTTTAGTGATGTTTCCTTTTTTAAAAACAAAAGCAAGAAATGACTTTTTACTGCACATACAGACAGAATATTTCCTATAAATAACTCACTTTCTTTTTTTTAAATGTGATTAGATGTTAGATATTTTCTGCAAGAAAAACATGCCCTTTGTTTTCACTTCATTATTTAATAAGTTCAGGATTTTTTTTTCCCAGAAAAGTTAAAAGAACAAGACTGCTTTAAACAGAAGAATGAACTTTGTAGTAGCTACAGGCAAATGTGAAAAGCTTTTTTTTTTTTTTAAAAAAAAGTCTCCCTTCTGTAGTTTATATATGTATGTGCGTTTCAGTTTTATTGTGGAAGAAAACCTGTAGCGTATTGCAGGCAAGGTCTCAGAAAATGTTGAAAAAGACCTAGCCATGTATTTTTGCAAATCTCTTTAGTTAAGAGTTTGGTTTCAGTGTTCTTACGTTTCTGTTTATGTAAGGTTTAAAAGTACAATTGAAGTATTAAATGAAATCCAGCTAGCCTTATTAAATATACATGTAAAATATATTTTCATTTGAGGGCCAGTATTGCTATACAATTGTATGCCTGTGTAAAGGAAACTTGAGGCACAGAATTCCAAAGACATTTATAAGAACTTGCAGGAAAAAAATAAGTTTAACTGGTAATGTCAAGGTGGATTTGGTTTTAGTCGTTTAGCATGTGCCTTTGTCACGTGCATATTGGAATGGATATGTTGCCTGGTAAGAAGAGTCATCATAAATATATTGTTCTGCATTTAATAGAAGGTAGTGAACTAAATTGTTATATGAATTGAGAAATACTTGTACATGATAACAAGGGAAAGGCTAGAGAGAACACTAACGCTGTTAGATTTTACCAATCTGACTTGATCACTTTTTTTCCTAATTTTTAGGCTAATTCATGAAGATTTTTTGAACAGCTGTTGAGAGCTTAAAATTGTAGTATGTTACAGACTTTGAAAAAATTTTTGCTTATGAAAAAATATTTGAAGAAGTAAATTAGAAACAACTTACTTATCTGTTCATATTTTAAATGTGTTTTAGTAGTCCCTAAAGCCTTATGTCCAAAAGCATATATTAATGTCTGAACTCACGGATGAATTGTAGAAGTCCTGGCTAGTTTGGTAATTTTCTGCTAAGAACTTGACTAGTAAGCAAAAGAAGTTTAGATTGTTTTGTTGCATAACTGGCTTGAATTCTTAGGTTTCCATCTCTGGGGCTTTGATTTTAACATACTAAAGGCACTGCCTTCTGTGATTGATTGTGTGCTTTCTCATCCTAAAAAAAGGCTGCAATTGCTTTTGAAAGCTTTAATAAAGACATGCAACTTTAAATATTCTTTTATTTTTTTCCAAATGTTGTATACAGAAAACTTTTTTCTACTTTGTTTTGTCCCCAGACATATAAAAGTCTCATAAATTGTCCCTAAAGTGCTTTTAATATATGTATGTCTTAGACTTATTTATTTATTCATTCCCCTTTGCAGTGCAGTGTTTTCGGGTGACACTATGTTGCCTATCATTAAGTAAATCGTAGTGGTTTATTATTTTACTTTTACCTGAGAAAGTCTAGAAAATGCAGTATTCCTTTTCAAGGTAATGCCCCCAGCGTTTAGCTTACTAAGATGCAACATGCAGTGTTCAACTACCACATGAGGCAGTTGTCAAACTGTTTCATGGACTGTGTTTGTCATGAGGGCAAACACAGTTCTTAGCTATTTCTCCCAGATACAAAAATAAAACGTTTAAGAACATGTGAGTTAAACTCAAAGGAGTTCTTACATCATGTAAAATGGGTAGGAGATTCAGTAACACTATAAAAAAAAAAAAAAAAAAAGGATTTAACTGGTGACATTTACATAACTAACGTGTAACTAACGTGTTATGTAGGGTAGTTGTGACTAGCTATGAGAAAAGATTGAAGTATGTGTGGCCTCCTTCCTTCCAGCTTGTTTAGGCAAAGCTGTTTTGCATTTGTTTTCAGATATAGGAAGTAGCACTAATATGTAAGCAAGTTGCCAAGGAGGCGAAGACTATGATGTTGCCATATTTTGAGTGAAATAACTTTTTTCAACAAGCACCCTGTACTTGTTTAGCACTAGAGGGAAAAGCAAAGATATTTTTGTTGCATATTACACTGAAGCGAGGAATTTTCTCTAGTCCTTCAGGAAAGAAAATGGTGACATTTTTGAGCAGAAGAATAAAACAGAGGCTACATGAAATTGCTGTAATTATAATTTGATGAACAGCTTCAAGGGTTAAGCATTTTCTGCAGTATCTTCTCCCAGCGCAAATTTATCCCAACTTCTAAATATTTTTAGAAGCTGTGCTTGACTCTATCCTGTTCAACATGAAAATTGGGGTAAGACAAGAAATCTTAAGTTTCAGTGATCTTTAGAAAGTTTGGTCTTTAGCTAGCTTTCTTAAAATTCTAAGGTTATGAAGTTGTTTGCTTTTGATCTTTGATTTTTGACTAGGTGAAATTAACTTTGAGATCGTTACCACAGATTTTGTCGCATTGCTCCTGCCAAAGCTGGTGGGGTTTTGTCTCGTGAGTTTCAGCTGAAAATAACTGCAATAATTCTTGCTGAGCTTGGTTGATTGTAACAATGCTGTATGTATATGTATGTGTATGTCTACAAATTGTTTCTAAATGCCTTTCTTACCTATAGCATGAAAGGAAATGTTTTTTCACACAAAATGTAGAACTGATTATAATGATCATAGCATTCCTAGGCTTGGAATGCTAGAAATCCCTGAGTCAGAAATGCCACTGAGTAGCTGCTCTGTGGCTTTGAATGTGGTTCTGCATCTGCTGTTTTTGACTATTAGGTTTATGTTGGCATGAAATCTGACAATGGTTTTGATAGCAGTTGGAGGTGTTGTTTTAGTGATCAAACCATCAAGAGTTTGGTCCTCACCAAGGTGTAAAGGTGAATATTATTCTGTGAACTGCTCTTGGGAATTCTGTTGCCCAGCTTTAAGTATTTGAACACTGAGGGAAAAAGCATAGAACAAAGTGATATGTCGTTTAGAAGGTCTTACTTAAGAGATGGGTTTAAGTACATTTCTAAGTTTTTTTTAGACAGTGTTAAATGACTTTTTGTAGCTTAATGTTTGTGAAATTATTAAGTGATTTTAAGAAGAGATTATGCTAGTAATGTTTGTGATACACTTGTTTATCTTGGCTCAGTTTTTTGTCTTTTTTTTTTGTTTGTTTTAATCTGAGTTGCTGATGAAGATAGATAAACTGATGGTTTTAAGTAACATCTAACTTGGTTGTATAAGAACTTTCAGTGGCTTACTTATTTTTTATAATCAATCTTTTATAGTTAAACAACTGCATTGATTGGTGTCACTTAAAACTTTTTATTTCCCTTCCCATTCTAGGAAGATATGAATTTAAATGAAGACAAGAAGATGCCATTGAGAGAAAAGGATTTTAATACCAAAAAAGAAATGGTGATGCAATATATTAGCACTGCTTCAAAGTCTGTAAGTAATTTTTGATCAAGTATATGAAAAGTGACATACTGTTTATCTACTACTGGAAAGAAAAAGCGATGTATGCATATTGCTTTCTTTCAACTAACATATTTCTCTGATAAAAACATTTTTAAAGGGCATTATCTCATAATTTTACAAGCTGTAATGAAAGATACCTAGTGCAGGACCCAAACTGTCTGGAGATTGTTTAAAGACGAGCTTACCAGATCTTCCAGTCTTTCTATAGCATAAAAAATCTTTAGCACTAGAAGATTAGGAAGGCTGTAGTACTTTTCTTTTTAGGGATGTTTCTTGGAAAATCAGGCAACTTCAGGCCGCTGTTAGAACACTCTTGATGTTTCTCAGCCCAGAACAACCAAAGTTTATATGTTGCTGGTACCCCAATCCTCCACACTTACTCTAAGACCTAAATTGTTTGATCTACAAAGTAACTAACAGTAGGACATGGGTGGCTATACAGACACACATGCACGTGTTGCTGGAACCTTAGCATCTTGATGATGGTGGTGTTAAGATTCCCTTTCTTAGTGGAGAAGTTTTTGTGCTGTCTTGACTTTCTGATGCTTACTGCTTGCCAAGAACTGAAACCTATAGTTGATGGGTGGGTTTTGTTGATCCTTCTGGATATCATTTGCAATGAAGACTTTTTTTTTTGGTTGTCATAATGTGTGTTTTGCTAGTGGAGCCTATTGCACTATGCACAGAGCAACCACAGAGTGCACTCTGTAGAAGACAGGCTTGTTTTCCTCCCTCAGGGTAGTGGTTTGTTCCAACACACTTTTGTCTTGTCCTCAACAGCATTGTTTTCTTTCCATTTTCACCTCCCTGACAGCCCATTTATCCTCCTTTGTGCTGAGGGGCATGTCTGAAGATTAATTCCTGTAGGGAAACTCTTGTATTTACTGAACTCTGTCACTCCTGTTACATCTTTACTGGGAGCAGCCAACAGCTTTCTAAGTAACTGGGAGGAGGTTTTTCTGTGATGCACAGATTCGGCTGTTTGATACAGTAGTCCTGCAGATGAAAACAGTTCAGTGTTGGAGCTGCTAGGATGGGAAGCTCATGCTCTCGCACCATCTATCTTGCAAACTTTGTTGCCAGCGTGCTCTTTGATGTCTCAAACGCATTAGACTCACCAGATGCCTTCTTTGTCAGGAGAGAACAATGCACTTGCATGCCCCAGGGCACTCGGCAAACTTCCAGTGTACCTTGATTTGATGAAAGAGTTGTCAGTTTTTTTCAGATGAGCTGAAATGCTGAATAGGCTCCTGGATATTATGTATAACGAACTCCATCTCTGGTCTCTCTTCCTATTAGTAATACCATAGTAACATCCTTTGATAGTTCATATTTCTCAAACCTTAAGGAGACAAATGCTAAGCTATCTTATGCTGGGAGAAAAATATTCATTTGCAACCCCTCTACAGAGTTCTCACCCGGTTTCACTTAAAGAAATTGTTGTTATAAAGGCTGCTGATATGAAGAACAGAGGTCACTTCTCTAATGAATCACTGAATATGAAACAGCCTCCACTGGTGACTGGACCCTAGTGTAATTGAAATTTCATCCTTGAATTTAGTATCAGGGTTGCTCTTTCTTGGAAATGCAGAACTCTTTTCCAACATTCACAAAGCATGGCTCTGTGACTGGTTCATCTACAGCCTATGCTCAGGTGGTTATTTATGTATAGAATACTGTGACCTTCCTCCTGTATGAGGTATTTAGAGTGAATCCATTGCTTTAGGACTAAGAAACTTGTAAGAAACCAAAGTTCTACAGACATGCATAGTTCGGTACTTCCTCATAGCTGAATGTATGCTTCTCTATATGTCTGTAAACATGCTGTTGTCATCGGTCTTTATGATTTAAGGGACTCTCTGTAGAAGAATTAAGAATGAACAGCCTCAGTGTTTGGGGTACTTACTGGAAATTCAAACAACAGTATAAATTATATGCTTAGAATAATTCTACTGAAGTACTTCAGAGTATTCTGCTCTTACATTTCTGTTTTCTTGTAATCTACAGTGTTTAGAAGAAGCCTTATTTCTTCCTTTAAAAACACTTTCACCTGAGATATATATATATCACATGCTATAAACCTTCAGGGCTTGAAAATCTAGAATGAAATTTCTGTCTTCTGTGACATCGTGTCTTATTTATCAGGAAGCAGTCAGAAGAGAGAACATCAGTTGTGTTTAAAGGCTATTTTGTGAGTGTGTGTTCTCATATACCAGATGTGGTATGGTTCTGTCTGTTGCTGGAGATTATAGTGCCCAATATAGTTTCTGTGTTTTAGTGGTTTGTATGCACTGTGTTGATCTGAGGTCAGAAACACTGTCATGTTATTAAGTGCGATATAAACATAAAAAGATGTTCCAGTCCAGAAAAGTTTTAAAAATCAATTTCCATGTTAAAGAGTTAATACTGAAGAGGAAATAAAAGCAGCATTACTGTAATATTATCCTGCCATAAGTTTCACTGCTCTGTATGTTGAACACACACAGACTGGATTTTTAAAGTGAGTTTTCTTCACAAGATTTCATTTTTGTTGTGCAGCTTACTCCCTTGTAATGCTGTAACTGAATTAATTAATGCTGACTTCATACTGCATCTGCTCACAGACCAGTTGTTCTTCAGTGGAGCAATTAAATTTTGAGAGGCACTGATGCCTCAAGATATTTCCTGTTTCTCAGTTAACTCAAGCATTTTGAACTTAAGCAGCTTTTCCCATGCAGAAATATAGCTAATATAATCAGTTTCACAATTGATACCAACTACAGTTCTCATTTTACTTGAGCAGTGGCAGATGCATCATATTCTTATTAAGTAGCAGAACTATGTTGTAACTGTGAATGATAAGTGGTACTTGGTACCGTGAATACGTTTCACACACACACTCACACGGTTTACTGGCGTCATCTGCACATGATAATGTTCAGGTGGGGAAGCGAATGTGAAACAGAATGGCTGAACGCTGATGCAAGTCTCCTTTGCTTGTGATGTTGTCTTCAGATAGGTCAGATGAGACTCCCTGAATTGTCATTCCAGTGAATTTTTGTAGTCTGGCTGGGTTCTTTTTCCCTGTGACCTCTTCACATATTGTTATTACTTCCAAAATTTCTAATCATCTTAACTATATGTCCTGTCCATATGACTTTACTGTTTGACCATTTCTGCATCAAAAGAAAGTCATTTTACTGACTATTTATAAGTATCTTAGCTATATCTAGCTTGGTCAATTTTACAGCCAGAACTGCTGAGATATGTCACTGGAGATGACAGATTGTCCACCCAGGATATTAATCCATATGCTTAGAGATACAAGTAGTGCTTATCAATTAGCCTATGCACAGCAGTAGCTGCCAGGAGAATTTTCTGGGACTTCTTGAAATTCCCACCAGGAGAACTTCTGTAACATTTAAATACTTTGTTGTGATGGCTGCTAGGAGTTTGGTTGGTCATCTTGTCTCTAGTCAGTCCATATCCATGCAGAGACCAGCTGGGGAGTTTCAGAATCACACAGGGCATATGCACACAAGCACAGCTCTGACCCACTGTTACACCAGAGATAAGACGTAGATTTCCTACAGATATCATAGCTGTAACTCAGATTCCATAAACCGTTCCTCAGGGTTATGTACTGTCTAGTTTTAAAATGTTTGGGCATTTATTGTAACAGGATGGATGCGTTTAGTATACAAGCTGTTGAATAGTTAAACAGCAACTCTTGTCGCTGATCTCCCTTAGGCATTTAATTTGTAGTGTTTTACACAACTTATAGTGTATTTTCTTTTGCTTTTCATGTTTTATCAAGTCTGTTATTCAGTTCTTAATGTTGCAATTTTTTTTTTGTTTGTTTGAGGTCTTTTACATCTGGCTTAGAGATTCTCTGCAATTACTTTTTCATTTCTCTTTAGTTTTGACACAATAATATTTATAGGGAAGCTGAGCTCTCTTGCCTGGTGGAAACACAAGTTATTGCACCATCTTGGCAAGAAGGATGAGTTCTAAAGCACTTCAGTTTTAGATCCAGGGCTTGAAAAATTGTTTACAGAATCTGTTTGCCAACTAGATGTTTTTAAGGAGGTGGTGTTTTCTTTCTGACATTACCAATGTATACCAATAACTCTTGGATCCAGAGAATATCTGAATAGATTAAAGTAAATTATCTTTCTTCAGGGCATTTCTGACTTGAGAGTTACGTGACTATGAACTAACCACAAAACATGAAAGCAAATTGAAAACACCAAATTCTTTTTTTTGTCTGTGGGAACATTTATTACTATGGGTTATTACAAGAAGCATCGTGCCCACAGGCTCTCAGCCTGATGGGGGATTTCAACCACCCAGATTTGTGCTGGGAAAACGGCACGGTGGGCTGCAAGCAATCCCAGAAACTCCTGGAGTGTGTTAAGGATAACTTCCTGTTCCAGGTATTGGACAAACTGATGAGAGGAGAAACGTTACTGGACCTGGTGCTCTCCAATGCAGATAAGCTCATTAAAGATGCTAAGGCTGGAGGCAACCTGGGCTGTAGTGACCGTGCCCTGGTTGAGTTTGTGTCCTCGAGGAATGTGGGCCTGGCAAAGAGTGGAGTCAGGACCCTGAACTTCAGGAGAGCGAACTTATGGATGTTCAAGGAATTATTGGATGAGATTCCCTGGGAAACTGTCCTTAGGGACACAGAAGCAGAACAGAGCTGCATTAACTTGTCATTGCATTTTCTTTTCTATATGCCAATTCTCTATGTCCCCATTTCCCTCTCCACTCACCAAAAGAGACCGAAATCCAAAAAGCAAGGCAAAATCCAAACCCAAAGTTCGGGTAAAATTCATGTCTTAAAAATATGACTGTTGATGCAATAACATAATCATATTTATATTGAGCTGAATTTATATAAATGGTAAATGCAACTAATGATGCTGGAATTTATCCTTAGAACTGCAGTATTTCTTAAAAAATCTTTTTTTTTTTTTTGCCATTTTTGTTTTCATGAGGTGCTTTGCTTTAGCCCCTAGAACCAAAAGTAGTCTTTTTTCCATAGTTCTAGCATTGTAGTGCTGGATTGCCAGGACCTTTAAGGCAGAAGTGTTTTACAGCATGTTACTGCAGTAATATCCTGAATACTCTTCTGATGCACTGGTTCTTCCATCTGTGTTCTCATATGGATGCAGTGACCCATCTGGACACTTGTCCTGTGATCACCTCATATTTATTTCTGCTCTGTTGAGTATTGAAAAATAAAGATGTTTGCAATACATCAACAGAGTTCGTTCATTACAAAAACTGTATTTCATCAAGTGTGCGTGATGCATTTTTACATTTGTTGCCAGTTGCTTTTGACTACTGATCATAAACTGGCAAAAATGTAATCAGCATTCAACATAAATAGTAGATGGACAGCAAATAGTTACGGATTTAAGATTAAAATGTTGTTTTCCCCATTATCTTATGGAGCAAAACCAAAGGTTAGCCATTAGTAATTTATTCAAGTGCTGTATGTAGCAAATAAAAAATGAATGTATTTTCTGTTTTTCAGGGAAGTCTCAAGAACAGTCGGAAAATTTCACCACAGGAATTTATTCAAGAATTAAAATCTGGGTCAATAGATGAGAGACTAGTGACTTGCCTAGAATCACTTCGTGTGTCCTTGACTAGTAATCCTGTCAGGTAATACAGAATTTTAATATCATTAACAAATATTGCAAAGATTGATCACATTCTTGTTTCTTCCTGGATTAAAATTGATGGCTCTCTAGATGTGCACATTTCAAGGTTTTCCACTTAATGAATGTGTATGTATTAATGAATGATTGTACATTTTTCTTTTTCTGCATTGATTATATACCTTCTGCAGGTTTGTTTTGAAGTGGAGATCACTGAGCTATACAACACAATTCTAAGAGAACGTGAAACAAGTACAGATCACAGCAGTCCACTTTTTTTTTTTTTGTGCTAAATAGTAAAATGTTCTTTAGTTTTTTTTTTTTTCCTTGGAATGTTCTCTTCAATATTGTTGCGACTTGTCAAGTGATCAATAATGAAAAGTAGACATCTTGGTGTATGTTGGTTGGTCAGAAAACATATACGTAGTATATGTATGTCTATGTATATATAAATACACACTCATTCATACTATTTTTCTCTATTATATTCTGTCACAGATGGGAACAACTACAGTACACACTTAACTTTTAAGAGAGAAGCAGGAATATATTTACTGACATAATATAGATATAACAGTGATTTAACAGCAACTTACCAAGATTCAGGATGGCTGAATACCCTCTATTTACTGCATAGAGGGTAGGGTTAAACATATGCATACAGGAGGCCCTCCCATTGAGTCATGAGGTTCAAAGAGGACCTTCTTGTTTTCTGAACTCTTTGAACTGTGCACGTAAGAGTCTAGGTGCGGCTGGATTCACTCCTAGTTGCAGGCTTAGTCAACAGTTCATGTCTAAAGGATTATATGTGCACGATCCATTTAAGATATGATCTTAGTGAGGCTAACAAAGCCTAAACCAAACTATTAGTCAGTTACTGAGAATCTGTATTGGTAAGGCGTCTCCTGATGTCAAGCTGTAATGGATCTCTGTGCAGGCATAACCTTGAGATAACCAGGGGGAGATCCTGTTATGCAGTCAGCTGCTGTGCAGGAGAGCTCAAGGGGTTCTTGGGCTGCTCACTATTTATGGGCTAAGATGATTGACTCATAGCCATACTTTGTTTTTAGGTACATACTCAATAGGCCCTTGAACGTTGAACCAGGTGCCTCCTATCAGTTCTTTCAGCCCCAAAGTTTGAGACAGATTTGTGGCCATTAATCTATTTTAACAAAAGTGTTATCAAAACAGTTGCTCATTGCTTTCCTGTGCAAGGCTAGGCCAAAGGAGGAAGCTGGGAGAAAGGAAGAAGGGGAGAGGAGGGAGCACACCATCACATACTCTACATTTTATTCTATTTTAGTCTATTAAATTTACAGCTTTTTGCCTTGATCTCCTATTTAAGCCACTGATTGAACATGTGATTTTGGGAAACATTTTGGTTTTAGTGCAAAATAGTACTAGTGAACTGTTGGGGATGCTTATGATGGTATGTGATTAAAGAGGATTAAACAATTTTCTTCTTTCTGCAGCTCACTTGACAGAATTGTTGATGTGTTGATGTTGCCCTTTATATGGATGCTTGCTTCTTTCGTTCTGTTAATTGTTTTTGGATCAGATTATTTTATTTAGAATATATGATGGAAGAAGTATGCTTTGCATCAAGCTGAGTGCTTCTGACAGAGGGTCTCACAGTAAATATCCTACTTCTTCCATGAACGTGAAACTACTTTTTGCTACAGTATTGCTTTCCCTTCTTTATTTCAAAGCAAACAAACAACTTAGGACATTTTTTATATACACTTGCATTGATAACAGAAACTTAACAGCAGTGTACTGTCCTTCATAATAAAAATCTGTGGGCTGAACATTTTTAAAACACATGCCCCCTTCTTTTTAATGAGTAACAACAGTCGATGTTCATTGGATGCAAGTATTCATACTTCTGGGCTGTAGTCTTTTTGACAATATATAATTTTTTATGGTCTTTCAAATGTTGTATTTTAATTGATTTAACTCTGCATTCCAGTTTTTAATGCAAGATCTGATCCTACAACATCGTCTTCAATTAATTGTTTTTGTAAAGCATATTTTTAGTTAACAGAGGAGATCAGAATCAAGTGATACTGAATAATTTGATCATGGTACTTGAACAAACAAACCTGAAATTATGACTTACAGCACTAAAAAAAGAAAGCCTCAAGAACAAAATAGCTCCACTGACCTTGATCTCTGTTCTTCAGGTAAATAAATGGGGTGTTACTACCTCATAGGTACAAACAGTTCATGAGAAGTGATTCAGTGAGCTGTACTACAGCTAACATCATATTACAGATAATTGGTTATCTACAGTTATTTCTTCTTCTTTTGTACAGTAGTTGCAGCAGATTTAGATATTTTCATTAAGAGAACTTTTGTAAAATAAGTTGAGACAGGAACACTGATAGCTAGCTTGCTATTTTATCAGGCTGACAAAAAGCTGCATTGGCTCCAGATAGGGCAAGTAATTTGTTTTTTTTCAGTGGAAGCAAAGGAAAAGACAATAATAATGCAACAGTGTTTTACACACACAATCATTCTCAGCCTTCTCATATGACAAAGTGACTGTGCACAGTTTCATCTAATAGAAAATGTGGTAAGAAACACCTAATAGGATCATCTTTAAATCAGATATGGCCAGTTCCACTCTAGATACTTGATCCGTGTTTCCCTAATCTGTTTCGGAACAAAACACCCATCCAGAAAGGAAAAAATCTATTTCTATGCATATTTACAGGAAAAACTTCGAAAGCATCTGATCTCAGTCTGTCTGTGTATAATTCTAAGTCCATTACAGTTCTGTGTCTAGCAAGTACAAAGAACATTTTAATCCTCTCCTGTAATGAGATTGGAAATATTTTGTTTTTCAAGAGCTACCTTGTATTTCCAGTACAATGGCTTATTATTTGTCACTGGTAAGGTCCCACTATTATAGGAATATCTAAATATTCTGATTGCTATGCGAAAATGATATAGCTAATAATAATTAAATATTCTAACAATAGAGAAATTTTACCCAATAATAAATAAATATTTACCCACTGTGTTCAATTGTTTGTAAATAGGCAAAACATAATGGAGAGACTACACTGCAAGTAAAGTGAACTCTGATTTTTTTGACTATTTCTCATCAACGTTTTGGAGATGCTGGACTTCAGAATGTGTTCAGAATGGTGTTTCAGAATGGATACTTCGTTTTTACAAAAGACTTTTTTTTTTTTAAATACACGACAAGGAATGTTTTTAGTTTAAGCTTCTGATGCTGTACACACAACAGAATCTGTGTTTTGATTATGATTGTGAAAATTATTACATCTGTATCATGCTAGCTATATATGTACTAAATATAGATGATTTTGTAAGGAGTTAATAGTTAAAAGTAATTTGCTAATTTCAGAGCGGAAAGAGTACATGAGACATCCATCATGAAATAAATTTCTGTCCTGTTAGCCAAAGACTTTAGTAAGAGATCCAGGGATATATCTTATGACAGAAGTATGGAAAGTTAACTAAAGATGTTGGGAAATATTTCCTGTCACTTATGGAAAGAGAAGAGTCTTCAAGTATCTTCTTCCCTTAAATCACAGTGAAGTATAAAAAGCAGAATATGTCTTCTGTTGTGACTAGAAATGATAGTGTTGTCCATGAAATGTAAGATTAGGTAATTGATCAAACGCTACTGTTTCAGCAAGACCAACAGCTGCTATCAAGGGGAGGGCTGCATTACTGCAGTCAGCCGCTGAAAAGTAGGACTTCATCAATACTTGTATCAGGGCTTTTGACCAATAATTAACAGGAATGTAAAGCAGTTTTCTGATGTAGAAACAACTTGCCAAGGCTTAGCCTCACCAAAGATAGCTTTGACAAGAGCTGAATTTTTGTTGCTGTGTTCACTTGGAAATATTCATAAGGATTAATATCTCAGGCAGACATTTCTGTAATTCCTGTGAATATTCTTTCTTCTCTGCCGTTTGTGTTTGGATTCTGACTTTTCTGAGAGACTCTAGAACAATGTGTCATAGAAATTGTTATTTTTCTTCCCTTCTTTTGTAAATTTTTTTAAAATTACAATTCTATACCAATGTATGTATAACTGTTCATTTTAAAGTAAAATTAATAAATTCAATGGATATTCTTTATTTTTAATTTTTAAGGTAATCTAGTTGGGTCAAGGAATGAATGCAACTCCTCGTGATTCTCAGTTGAATGAATAGTCAATTTTGAGTCATGAAATTATACTGCTTTTATTTATTCTAAAAATGTTCATTTACTCTTATTAGTCTTTGAGGTATCAATTATTTTAATGTCTTTCTTTCTCTTTAGCTGGGTTGAAAACTTCGGCCGAGAAGGTCTGGGGCTTTTGCTGGATGTTTTGGAAAGACTGGTTGAGACAAAACAGTAAGGATAACTTTCTATAAAATTGATAGTTTCTATTAATATGTAATTAGCATTTAATTACAGTATACTTTTTTTTTTTTTTGTCTGTTCAGCCAGGACAAAGTTGTGAAGAGAAGCCAGCATAAGGTTATACAGTGTTTGAGAGCCTTCATGAATAATAAGGTATGGGATTTTCTTTAATCTGGATGTTTGAATTACTGCTGTTCAATCAGATAATTTATGTGATTGATGAGTGTAAGCCTGTGTAATTTGGAGAAGCAGTGTGTTGATCAGCTGTGACTTGAAAATCTTTCTGCCACTTCCTATTTGCAACAGTATACTTCAACAATAGCGTAAACTTTGGATGTTGATGATTGCTCTTATTACAAAAAGAGTGACCTGTTTTGGACCTTTCTCTCATTTAATTTTTTTATTTGAAGGACTTAAATGTTTTTTGAAATATTTACTTGAGGGAACTGTAGTCATTTACTGGACATTCAGTATTGTCATTTGGTTTCCCTCCAACTCTCCTTATGACTGTTTTTCTGTTGTTTAGTATGGATTGGAAAGAATTCTGGGAGAAGAGAGGAGTCTTTTGTTGCTAATCAAAGCAATTGATCCCAAGCAAACTAATATGATGACAGACATAGTTAAGCTCCTTTCTGCAATGTGCATTGTTGGAGAGGAAAGCATGTAAGTACTGTGTACAGCCAGATATAGTAAAGTAATTTCAACATATGTAAGAGTATAATTGTATTTAAATGAAGTGCTGAATTTTTCAACCTATGTTTGAAAGTAATATCTGTACTGTGTTGTTACTTTCCACACTACCTTTATCTGTAACTTTTTTTTTATTGTCGGATCTGTAAGAATTTTCTTTTTGACATGTGGATGAACTGGTTAGATGGAAGTAGCTTTGCAGCCATATTTTTGCTAGGAGTTTTTTAGCATTAATTTTAAGCTTTCTTAGCCATTATAATCTAGTAAGTCGTTCTTTGGTTACAAAAGTCTCCAAATAAATTTATAATTCTTAAACCTCCTACATTTGTACTCTAGAAATTGAAATAGGTGAATGTTCTGGCAGTGTGACTCTTCAGATAACAAATGAACAAGAAAGTTAAATATCTCTCCTAACTGTGTAATGCTTTTATTTTCTTATAGCCTTGAGAAAATTTTAGAAGCTATAACAGCAGCAGCAGAGGAAAGGAATGTTGATAGATTCTCTCCTATTGTTGAAGGACTTCAGGATAACTCGGTTCAGTTGCAAGTAAGCAATTTTTTTTGCACAAATAGTCTCTGCGAAAAGCAGAGGTAATTTTAAGTATTTTTCTCTATTGAAAAAAGAAGAAAGAGATGCTGTTTTAAATGAAGGTCAAATTTTGGAATGTTTTTTAGAATGTAATATTTAAAAATGCATCATTGGAAGATTCAGTCTTGAGAAACAGGTGTTGCAGTTTCATTTGTTGACTTCTGTTTACCCAAATCTTACAGATTATTGAAATTAAATTTTTACTGCCTTTTAAAATAAGGTGTGAGTCATGCATTAGAATGCAAAAAGAGTATCTAATTAGCTGAATATTAGTTGAAACTTAAATATAAATATAAATATTAAAAAGCAAGAATTTTTGGCAACTTTTTAAAATTAATTTTTAAGCCAGCAGGAAATCTGTCCATCATATCCACTTCTTGACTTCGTTTGCCGTCACTCTAAGTGAAAGCAAGGAACCTTTCACCTTACTTTCAGTTTTCAGTTTGCTTCAGTTGGGATATAGTGTTTAATCTAGAAAGATGCAAAGTTTTGTAGTAAATTTGAATGATCATTGTAAATCATTATTCTAGGAGTCTAAATAGTAACTCATATTGATCTTCATGTAACTCGGTTAAGTGAAAGCTGTTTATATCATTCTCTGTGAATTTTGCCACAATGGCAAGAGATGAATCTCCAGCTGGGAAGAAATGTTTGTGTTACTTGACTATCACCTTTTGTATTAAATAGTTCATGTCTGATAGCAAAGATTGACATTGCTTTCTCACTATTTTTAATAGTCTTAGATATTAATTTGTAGTATAACTTCTCAAGTAAGCAAACTGTCTGGTACTCAGTATTGTGAAGATCGCTATAAAAATACTTTGTTTTCTGAAGCGCATTGTAGAATAAACATTCAATTTGTGCTGAACTGAGGTCAATGTAAGATGATGTAAGAGAGGGGACAGAGAATTACTTTGATTTGGTGAAGAGAGAGTTGACTTCTCTTTCTTTTTTGAAGGGCTTTGTGTCTACATACAACCATTTCTCTTTCCAGAGAGAGAGAGATGATAGCATGATAATTTTTAGAGTCTTGTTGCCATAGCAGGAATTATTTCCTTTGATAGGACAAATTCAGCTTTGGGCAGTGGCAGTGGGGTGCTTTTTGTAAGGCTCAGCCTGCAGTAAATGTGAGAGAGGGATTGAAGGAGGGAGTGTCTGTAAGGAGAAGAGAAGGAAGTAAAGGAGAAGGAGCTTTGGGCCCCAGCTGTAGTTTGGCTGGAAAGGGACTGCAGAGGGAAATCTCAGACTGTAAGACAACAGATTTTCTTCCTGTGTTCTGTTCTGAGGCTTTTGACTCTGCAAAATTGACACAAGTTTCTCGTAGTAGTAGATCTCTATGTTTGGTATTTGCAAATATCTTTGCAGTTCTTCAGTATTAGTTTAAAATATATGATCTCATGTATGTCTTTACTGTTCTGGGATCTGTTTCATCTAGATTTCAAAGTGAATTATGTTCAAGTTAATAAATTTCTATAGAGCATGATTTTTGCTCCATGTTTTAGCATTCTGGAGATAGTAGGCTTTAGGAATTTGGGCCAGGAATGGAAGCTTAGGTATGTCAGGCTTTCAGGACAATATAACATTTGGCTCAGTGCATTTGTTTTGTTTTATTTAGTTGTTTGGGTCTTTGTGTGTGGAGGTCGTTTGTTTGGTTTTCTGGTTGGGTTTTATTTTCTTATTATTTTTAATTTTTTAAATTCCTTCTTGATTTGGTCATGTATTTTGATATCAGATCATAATATAAGTTAAAAAAAAAAAAAAAAAAAACAAAGATCAACCTGAAAAACAATGGACTACGAAAAGTTTGATCATTTTATGTTATGCTTATTGCTATTATTTTAATGTTACAAATAAGGGAGAAATGTACATATAATAGTACATATTAAGAAAAATTAGTTTAGAAATATAATCAGTGAAAGAATTTAAAAAGCAAAGCAAAACAAAACCACAAATGCAGAGGTTAGTTTTAATATTGAATAATGGTAGTTCAGTTTCTCTGTATTTGTTGAGCAGCTTTTTTCTTTAAAAATTTAAAAATACTTAGATTCAGTAAGGAGAAATGGTTTATAACATGGAAATAATATTTTCCAATTTCAGTGTATTGTATCTAACTTTAGAGAATTTAAGAGTTTTTATTCTCTACAGAGCATGAAAGGATTTGAGAACTTCCTAAAGGTGAAGTACACCACTTACATGAGATGCCTAAAATTTAGTAGTGCGGAGTATAGTGCTTCTTTGACCATTCTTTATGAGCTTTGTGGTTATTCAGAGTTGTGAAACTAACAGTGAGGGTTTTTTTTGAGTGCTAGGCTTCCAAATGTGATTTTTGCTTTTCAGAGTCACATATATTCATGTGTATGGATATAATAAAGAAAAAAAAGCTATCTGTAACTGCTTTTTCTATATAGTTCTAAAAGCGAAAACTACATTAAAAATCGTCTCTTAATTTACCTGCTGCTTCAAATAAAATAAAGGGAGAAGTATATAGGATTAATTTATCCGATATCCCACTTCCACCTTTTTACAAATTAAAAAAATGTGTAAGGCACTCTATAGATCTATAAATGTGTCTTGCTGTATAAACTAAAGGTGAACAGATAATAGCTATTTTAGATCAACATTTGTGAATAGGCTTCAGAAATGAGTCCTGTGTGAACAGTTGTTGCTAAACAGCCTCCTTGAGAAATAGATGGATACCAACATTAATGGCAATTGAGACGGTTGATATGCAGCATAGAAAAAAGGTCATAGCTGATGATCTCTAAGCAGTTAGGTCTGTCTTATAGATATGGGTGCATTCTTACTTACTATTTACAATGATGCTCAACTCCCTTGGTGAGATAGCACTGATGAGATAACTGAATCAGTGCAGAAAACTTCAGCTGAGTTATTAGCTGTGTAGTAACACTTTTCTGGGAGTGTTTTTCAGATATTAGGTACTTTTCTACTAGTTACAGCTTCTTATGGTTGTACTGTACCTCCATTTGGTATTTGTTATCCTCTGATATTGAAGAGAATTATTTTAAAACTGAGAATTGAATCTAATTGTTACAATTGCACTACTTAATATTAAATAATTTGTTAAATTACTTTGGATTTACTGAGGATTTTACTCTAAAATTTCTGAAAAAAGGTAACATATGGATGTGCCATTGACTATTTTCTGGGCACATTTTTTGGAGTAAAACTTGCATTTGAAGACTTTCATATAAAAAGCTTTATTCTTTTTCAGACTCTACAAGTGCTAGCTAGATTTGTTGGTTTTCATTTTTAAACTGCAAGAAAACAAGGCTTTTCATGTGAATCAATTGTAAACTTTTATAACGATGACGTTGACCTGGTGGTTAATTTGACAGTGTTTTAATGAGACAAAAGTTTACAGTTGTCAGTTACTTGGCATACTTGCCTTGATTATCTGCTTGATATATGTAGGCTTGCTTTGTGGCAAGTCAGTTTGACACTAACAACTGACCTTTTCAATTTTGAGTTGACTAACATTTCTGTTACTTGAAAGCTGAATTTATAAGAAGCCTCAATATGTTAATTTTTGTATTTTTAGTGAAAGCTCTATGTATCTACTTTTTTATTTGGTGAAAGCAAAGGATATTCTACTTCTAATCTTTCATAAAAGATTATCCTTAATTATAGAAAGAATACTTTGTTTTTGGTCCAAGACAAGATTGATGATCTTAGTTTGATAATATAACTACAGCCAGCAGGAATATTGAGCTTATGGTTTTATTAAAGTTAGTGTAATTTAATGTCTTAGGCCTGTGCTCAAGAAAATGCAGACAAGGCAATCTGGTACTTTGTGTACTTATGGCAGCAACTGTCTAAATACTTCAGTTTTTGAAGTCTTGGTGAAAGGAAATACCATTTTTTTTGTCACCACCCATTATGATGTATTTAAGACCACAATAGCAACAAAAAATTGTGAGTTGACCAGTTCTTCCTCATCGTTCTCACAGAATCAAATTAATTCTTCCACTTAATCATCATCTTCCATCACCATTCCTCAAGCAGGTAGTTTAACTAATGGAAGAAAGCCATTCTTCAGTTCTATTGTCAGTCTTGTACCTGGGTTGCAGCAACCCCCATTGTCAATGCAAGCTGTGGGTGGAAAGAATAGAGCACAGCCCTGCCGAAAAGAACTTGAGCGTACTGGTGGATGGTATGCTGGACATGAGCCAGCAGTGTGCCCTCTTTTAGTATTAGAGCCAAAAAAAATTGGACTTCAGGTATTTTCTCAAGGGCTGCAGAATCTACAGGTTTTGATGAACTGGTTTTAGCTATAGTTCATTTGCTCAAAATGTTTCTATCGCAATGACTTCTAACTTCCTAGGAAGCTAATTTACCTGTCTTCAGTAAACCTCATGCTACCTCAGGAGAAGTACCTCTTCATTATTGAAGATGAGATGTCTTTTAGATGTGGACATGGCCTTGCCACTTTTTGTCCATGACTGAAAAATTCAAAAGACTGTCAATCTCACTCAAGGTAATTGAGTGTAAACGGATGCTGTTGTATTGTCAGTTTGGACCCACTCATCTGGAGTGCAAGTAATGACTGACTTTTTTCTATTTACTAAGAGTTGACATTTATAGAGCTGTCAACTGGAGCATCACGGGATTTTCTGCTAGTGTAGTGTACTTTGAGAATTGTCAAGGTACAATGTTGCATTTGGGATAACTGTTCATATTTTTTAATTTTTAGTTAATTTGGAACATTGATGACAAGTAATTATGAGTGGATACTGCTTGGAATTCTGCATGTAGACACAAATAACTGAAGAAAAGAATTGTCAGTAGCTTTCTTTCCCTCTTAAGAAGTTCTTTCAGCTATATGGAGCATGTTTTGTCTTTGGTTGCCCTTTACTTGCAGCATTAGAGATTGGACAGAGGGACTTGAAAGGCCTGTTAGCACTCTCTTCTGATAGACTGTGAACAAGCAGTGAATATGTCAGGAAACACCTTATTTTCAAGAACAGTTTCCCATCTGAAAAATCAGAAGTAACCCATCTCTGGAATTTTTGAAATTCTATTTATTTATTTATTTATTCATTCATTCATTTTTGTGGAAGGAACTGCCATGTCTGTTGTTTCAACTGCATTTCTTTAATTAGTAGCCTCACTCTAAAAGCAAGGAGTAAGCTCTTGTTTGACTACTGTTAGATCTGAAGTCAATAATGCTTTCTGGTTTATTATTTATAATTTTACAATTATAAATACCAGTTTATATTTGAATCTTTAGAATTTTTAAAGCATGCTGTTAAACAGATTTAGCACTACTTGAAAATGATTAAGTCACAACCTGATATTTCCATCTTTAATTTAAAAAACAAGCAAAAAACAAATAAAAAACAGATTTTTGTGGTTGAGACTTTCCTCCTCCTAAAGAAATAGAGGGAGATGGAAGTAAAATGGACTTATCATTCAGAACTTTGTAGCCCAGAAACAAAAAAGCTTTAAAAACTTTTTTTTTTTTCGAAGTAAAGCAAGCCACCAAACATTCTGAGTTGCAGTTCATTTTCTCACACAACATTTCAAATGTCTTCGTGTATTAGACAAATGTATGCAGTATTTATGATGCACTTCCTTCAGGAGTTACTGGTTAAAAATGCCAATCAACAAGTCACTCAGATTCTGTTCATCAAGCATGAGAGACTTTTTTCTTTCGCTTGATTTTAGTATGTCCTCCCAAAATCTGACTTCCCAACAGCTATTTGAATTAAAATATTTACAAGGTGAATATTTGTTCTCTTTGTAGCCACCATTAAATGGTAGTTTCATTTGGAACATGTTATAAACATTTGTGATCTTGCTTTTGTCTTTATCATTATAATAATTTTTTTTTTCTTTTTAGTTTCATGTAGCAAATTACTCAAAATTAGATTTAAGCGAGGCATTGCTTAGACTTGTGTTTGCTTCCTCTTTCTGCTTTTTGCAGACTTCTGTCTGGAGCTTTCTCTGTTGCTTTGTCTTTGTACCCCTATAGAAATAGTTTGCTAACACAATACAGTAGGGTTTTGCCTTTTTTATTCCAGGAAAGCTAACATACATTCTGCTTATGCACTGCAGTTGAATTCTCGCTTGATCAAATTTGACTCAGTTACTAGACTAGTGATACCTATTACTGATATATGTCTTGTTTTTCATTGTGGTAATTTGTTTCTCTTCTATTTGAATAGCATGTGTGTACAAGAACCATGTTCATTTGGTGAATTAAAAGAAAATACAAAATATTTTAGCAACAATTACACCTGTAGACATTGTTTCATCTAAATTGCATTGCAGCATCAGAGATAAAACTGTAGTTTGCTGTTGAACTGGATTTACACTGTAGTGTAAATTGTGTATTTGTTGATTGTTTAAATCAAGTAAGATAAATGTGAATTCCTTGCTTAGATGTCTATCCATTCTATTAAAATTTTGCATGAAAATGTTATATATACACTGTGTTTTAAACTATTGGCAACAGTTACAAGGATTCCTTTGTATTCAAACAATTTGGAGTTTGACTTTTTTTGAAATATAAGTGTAACCTTGCAGTATTGTCTGTATGATAGTGTTGTTGAATGAAGTCTGTAATCATTGAAGTACCTTGCTATGTAACAGGAGTACACAGGTTTGTGTCTACTTACTGAATTACTGGTTTTGAATGGCAGAGCTGACTGAATCACAAAAATAAAATTGAATGAAAGATTATTTATTCCAGAGAGATAAAACACCACAAAATGATAATGGTATAACAGGTTTCAACTTAATAATAATCTATTTAAACTCAAAATTAGGGGAAGTAAAATTAATTATCATGGCTACTGAAGAAAAACGCAGACGCTGATAAAGTGGGCCTATGCTAAAACAGATACAAAAAAAAGTTGAATAATGAATGCAGCCCATAGAATAGGCGAATATATTTTGTAAGATAATGTTGCAGTAAATTTTAACTGTTTAGATTGGCAGCATTCTCTACCATGTGTAGCATCCAAGTTGCTGATGAGGCTGTTCAGCTTCTCCACCAAGTTATTGTACTGTAATTTGTGTAGTTTGTGGACATAAGGAATACAGATTGCATTCAAAGCTAGGAATTTGAATGAAATGAAATGTTGATGGTCTAATCAAATTATTCTCAAGTAAACATGTATCTGCTTTCTTCTCATGCCTCTGCTCTTCTATACTGCATTTTTCTTATTGCTACCTGCTTGTTATTGAAATGTATGCGACAGTAAACTGTGTGCCATGAACTTGTGCGGAGTTAAGTAAAACCTAAAACAAGTGGGTGGTAGTCATTCTGTTATTAGCAAATTGCTGTTGCAGGTAAATAAGCCAAAGCAAAGATCCAGGCAGGACAAGCAAAGTCTTGGAAAGCTTGACAAGTCTGGAAGCATGTGTCGTTAGCTTAATACAAAGCCTGTAGCCTGTTATAAGCAAAACTGTCTGGGCTACAAGGCTGCAACACATGTTCTGAACAAGACTTTAAAGGTCATAACAGACAAATATTGGATACAAAGGGCTTATTCGGTTTCCAAAAAAGCTTGATTATGCAACGGGGGAGTCTTAATTTCTCCTCTGTTGGGTACTGTTAAAACAGGTACTTGAAGATTTTATTCATTCCACTTTCTAAAGAGACTGGGCACTTTAGGTTAACTTTTTGCATTATTGTATGAAATTTGGATATAGATTTTTGGATATTATATATTTGTTGTGGTTTGACCCAGCAGATAGCAAAGGACCACACAGTCGTTCACTCACCCCTTCCCCATCTCCACCCTCCAGTGAGATGGGGGAGAGAATTAAGAGAAAATACAGTAGAACTCATGGTTGAGGATGAAAGCTATTTACTGAGATGGTAAAGGAAGTAAAAGAAATAACAGTAACACAGTAATTACATATATGTATATACACACACACACGAAAATTAAATGATACATAAAGCAAGGGCTCCCACCCACCGACCATTTCCCAGCCAGTTCCTGAGCTGGGAACCCCTCCTTGGCTAACCCCCCTTTCTTATATTACACAATGCCATATGGTATGGAATATCCCTTTGGTCAGTTTGGGTCAGCTGCNTCTGACTTGGGATTCAGATTCAGAGCACTGGCCAATTTAAAAAGGCTGATGTTCCCTGAGGACAAGAGGTTATCTGCTGCACATGTGTGTAGCTGTAACCTCTGCACAGAAAATGTGTAGGCAAGGCAGAAGTCACAGATGGGTAAGAAAACTCTGTTGAAAGGAAAGGTGCTTCACAGGAGCTTGGACTTTTAGCTGGAATCTAACCCTAACAGTCAGTGTGAGATCCACATTTCTGCTATAAATGGGATGTGTCACCTTTTATCAACAACGAGACTTCAGAAGTGAGTAAAAAAAAAAAAAAAAAATTACCAAGATGGAGAAGGAAGTAAAAGAAATAACAGTAATGATAAATATATATCTATGTACGCAAAAACAAGTGATACACAAAGCAATGGCTCACCACTTGCTGACTGATGCCCAGCCAGTTCCTGAGCAGCAGCACCTCCCCAGCTAATTCTCCTCAGTTTTAAAGTTACATGATGTCATATGGTATGGAATATCCCTTTGGTCGATTTGGGTCAGCTGCCCTGGTCCTGTTCCCTCCCAGCTCCTTGTGCCCCTCCAGTCCCCTTGCTGGCAGGGCAGTATGAGAAGCCGAGAAACTGAAACAGCCTTGGCTCTGTACAGCAGTACCCAGCAACAATTAAAAACACCAGTGTGCTATCAGTATTGTTCTTCTCTAAAAACAAAAGACATAGCATCATACCAGACACTACGAGGAAATCCAACTTCTGTCCCAGCTGAAACTAAGACAGTATTGGAAAAGAATTATTTTTATCTTTTACTTTTTCTACTTTTGTATTTTGGGATTAGCACTACTTCTTGTTACCTACTGTAGAGAGATGCTTCAGCAAGAGCAAACAAATGCTAAAATAACTTTTAAAAACACTGCACACGCAGAAATGGGCTTAAGGAGTAACACAAAGATTTTGCTTGGATTTATTCAAAAAAAGTGAAAAAATGAAAGTTATAAAGAAAAATATGACTTGGATGTTTCTTAAATACTGTGGTCACGTGTACAGAGTTGAACTGCATAAAGTTAGGGAAATAAGATTTTGGGGACAGAAATGTCAGAATAGAAGCTCTGACAAGCACCATGGAATTTACTGTGAAAATTTAAGCCCAATTTAGCCCCTTTTCAGGTTGACTGTTCAGAGAACAATAATTGGGGATTATTTCTTATTTATAATTTTGAAGAAGCAGCCAGAAATCTGAAAGATCTTTCTCAAGGAAACATATTTTGCTAAGAGAGAATGGTCAAGGTTGTGGTTCTGTTACTTATATTCTTATTTAATTGAATTCTTTTAAAATCAATTATTGGAAATGTAGTGCCAGTATCTTTCTGAAAGAAAACAGATCATAGGTATGTTCCTGTTTAATATGTATGGTTTAATTGCAACTTATTAGATCCAGATGAACGATAAAAAAGCTTGAGAAACATGAGAAAGGGCTGGGACAACTTTTTATTGACTTGCTGTTTAATGCCTTATAAGTTTTTCTTTTTTCTTTTGTTAATAAGTTCATTTACTCTTCTTAATGAATAACTTTTTCATTCTAGTTCATTTCTTCATTTCATTACACTCTTTACTTGCATGAAGTAAAGAGATAGACTTATAGCAGAGAAAAATGTGTCAAGGAAGTATTAACTCAACAAATCTTAATACAGCCAAATAATTTTTTGAGTCCTAGAAGTGTTTTTTTTTTTTTTTTTTAAATGAAACATCTAAACAACAAATCATATAATACTTTGTAGTACATTGGAATTTGGTGATTCAATAAACTTTTCTAAATTATTCTAAAAAGATTTAATATTTTACAAACTTTTTTTCTGTTTCGAAGATCAGTCAGAGCATTTTTGCCTGTTCTTTGAGCCTTTCAAACAAGTCCTATGGGTCTGTGAAAAAGAATTTGTCTGTGAAAAAGAAAAAGGCCATGCTGCATTTATCCATACTGTTCATTTATTTGTGTTGCATTTAGTCATGCTATTCAATTATTTTGTTCTTTTGTTCTATTATACTTTCAATATATTTGCACAGTAGGAGACTCCAGCAACTGCAGTTGTCCAGGTCTCTCCCAAAACATCCTTGTAAATATCATTTTTGTCATCTTCCTGCTTGTCACTGTGCTTTAAAGTTAGAACTTGCATGCAGTAGTGAATACTAAAGCAGTTTTATCTTTGATTTTCTTCTGAACTTTTGAGTGAATCCTTTTAATTGTTGTCTTTCTTTTGTAAGTTCTTCTGCCACCCACTGAACCTATGATAGATCCTGTCTATCTCTGTGTTCTACTGTGGGAACTCCTTTCACACACAGAGCATCTGATGAAGTGTTGCTGTAGTTTGTTTTCTCTGGGTACTCATCCTCTCAGTGATCATTTATTGACTTACAGATTATGTAAATTAAACAAGGAAGTAGCTATTCTTAACAGTCTCTTATTTGTGATTAATTATTATAATAATTAGCTGTTATTCTAAATGGCTGTGAATCTGGATAGTTAATTCCTGTTGCTCTAAGCTATGAGTTTTCCGGATAAATCTGCTCATTAGGAAGAGACACTACTTGCTAGCTGATCGCAGACATCAGTTGACCTGATGCTTGCTTTTGAGCTGAAGAACTGCTTCCCATCAAGTGCTCCATGAAGCTGAGTACATTGAAAGAGGAAAGATTTTCAGAAGAAAAGGAAAAAAAAAAAAAAAAGAAGGAAGAAAAAATAAAGCCCACTCTGTTCTTTAGGTTCACTTCAGTTAAAATCAGTGTTATGTCTTCTAACAATTTTTCCACTATACACACAGCCTTTACCATTTCTGTCGTGTCACTACATATATAAAAATGTATATTCACATTGTTTTTTATATGTTAAGAATTATAATTATCAAGGCATTTTTGTGGTAAGTGGATTTGCTATTTGTCTAAAATGGCAAAATTTGAAAGTGAGAAAATATTTCATTTTTATGAAAATTTGTGCTGAACTTGTGTTCAATAGCTTGTAGCTGAGAGGAAATTTATTTGTCTTAATTATAAGATTATAATGGATTGATGACATTACGTCTAATTAGTAGTTCATTTTGTCTTTTTTTTTCTTTTTTTTGATTGTGATGAATATTGAAAGGTAAGAAATAAAACAATTTTATTTTTCCTTTGTTGTAGGTAGCTTGTATGCAGCTCATCAATGCTCTTGTTACATCTCCTGATGATTTGGATTTTAGGCTTCACATCAGAAATGAATTCATCCGCAGTGGATTGAAAGAGATATTGCCAGTAAGTGCCTTGTAGCCTTTCTTTATATTATTTAAATTACTGGACTATTTGAGCCTGAGGGGGGAATGGGCGAACAAGTTCGAATAAATTATTCTCAAAGGTATTTTATTAAGCTAGATCCTGAGAAGTTAGGTATTAGAATCAATCTTAAAATAAGAAGGAAAAGGTGAAGTGTACTCTCTGAAGTTTATGCTGAATCCTTAATCTTTTATGTCTTTGATTTAGAATATGCGACAGAATGTAGTGCTGCCACTAGTGAAGCCAGACTTAAGCCATGTTTACCTCATCTTTAATCTTTAACTCATGCACTCTTTTATTTTTAAACTTTAAAATAACAGATTTCTGGAAGTTATTAAAAAAAAAGGTTTATTTACCTATGGAAATGCTATTTTTGCCAGTCTTTCTACTGTTTCTTTCTTGCAGCAATTGAAATGTATAAAAAATGAAGCACTAGATATTCAACTGAAGGTGTTCAATGAGCATAAGGAAGAAGACATGATCGAATTCTCTCATCGTTTAGAAGATATCAGATCTGAATTAGAATATCCTTTTAATATTGGCAAGAGAAACATTAACAAAACAGTATATATAATGAACGTTTTTCTATGTAGCTTATGTTTAAAACAATTTATCAGTAAACATTTGACTGAAATACTTTTTCCCTGCTGTTATTCTCCTTAACTCTTTTACTGAAGTAAATGATGTTTACAACATGGTGTGGAATACAGTTAAGGACACTAGTGCTGAAGGATATTTTCTTTCTATTCTCCAACATCTTTTGCTAATAAGAAATGATTATTTTATACGGTATGTTTAATGCTATATTAAATGTTATTTATGGATTAGATTGTTGTTTAATCATTAGTAGAATGTCTTCTACAATTTTAAGAAATATATTTTAGTATTTTTCTGGCTGAACGCAGTTCATAAATATTCCTTTGTGAATTCATTTTTAAAAGTGTCAGCTTTGAGTAAGAATGTTGTCTGTGTTTTTTCCTCTTCTGCATAGGATGCAACTCTATATAAGTAGAGAATAAAGGTTTTGTTGAGATCTGAAGCTTATTTCCTGCAAGCATAAGTGATCAGGACAGATCTCTTAATGCTACTGACATGATCTATAACTGATTATAATTTTGTCACATATTTGAGTCAAAGGACAAAAACATATGTGCTCAGAAGTGCACTTTGTGCACAGATCTCAACTTATTAAGAGTGCTTGCCTGACTTGGGTACATCTGTGCTAGACCTCTTCCACCTGAAAGATTTCAATTCACAGCTTGTGTATTCTGGTCAAGTGGCTCAGCTGTCATACCAATTGGCATTTTAGAACAATGTGTTTTTCTTTTCTTTTACTGAAGCAGAGCTGCAGTGTATCCATAGTTAAAAAAGTCATAAAAGCTGAAAGAATCAAGCTGAGGGAAGAGCCTTCTCTCTATTGGGAGGAAGCAGGAAGGAGTCCTGCCATTTTGTAGTTCAATGTGAAAAGAGTTGCAGGTTTTATGATACAAGAATATTATTGTTTGTGCACTGATTTTTCAGACTTTGTGTAGCTGTTCTTGTGTAATGAACTGCCAGATGTATTTGTCCTTTGAGGCTTTTGGGGTTTGCATCTCTTCTTCTATGGAAATAAGTCAGCCCAAATTTTTTGACCTTACTGTATTCATAGACAGGACTTTAAGTAGATGTTAATAAATAAATATGCTGTAAAAGAACTTGCCTCTGTCTTTAGTCCACAGTATTTCAAATTAATTGAAGAGTGCGTGTCCCAGATAGTGTTGCATCGAAGTGGAACAGACCCAGATTTCACATATCGTAAAAGATTAGATATAAATTTCAGCCACTTAGTAGGTAAGTACCATGCTGGAAAATTTCACTGTCATACTTTTTGCTATGTTTCAAAACACATGGTTGTACATGTAGTTAAGAATCATGTTTTCCCTGCATATTTGCAAGCGTGTATTTGCTTATTTTTTTCAGATATTTGTGTAGATAAAGCAAGATTAGAAGAATGTGAAGAGAGGGCTTCTGAACTTTCCAGAAAAGTGCGTAATAATTTTAAGTTATGTGATCATAAGATGGACACAGGGCTTAACAGCTTCATGAATATTGTAATTGAAAGTGCCATAGCTTTTAACTTCAAGTTACTATTATTACTTACGTTGAAGTGGAAATTTGAATATTTGTTGTGGATTGGGAAGGAGAGAAGTGTTGTAACATAGTTACTTAACTTAGTCTTTCTATTTATTTTAAGGTACAAATCTCCCAAAATTCAACTGAAAGATTTATCTGAACAGTTCTTAATTTCTTAAAAAAGATGAACAGTATGAGAATAAGAATTTACTTGTTTGTATCTGCAGATTCTGTATTACCATTCCTTTTTTAATTTTTATTTTAAGAAACACAAAAAGTGAGAAAGTACATAGGCAGTATGTGGAACTATTATCAAAGTTGCTTTTTCTCTTTTTTTTTTTCTTAGTTTGAAAAAGATTTTGTAGCTCATCAAGAGACCCAGGCCCTACTGCAAAAAAAAGAAGAAAGAATCAATGAACTTGAAGCAGAATTACAAGCTTTTAAATCTCAGGTATAGGACAGTTTAATGAATGCATGAAGTATTGTTTTTAAAATAGATTACGTTTTGGTCTTTTTGCAGATTCTGATTGTGCAGTTGAGGATATTTCAAAGAATCCTGTTATTGATTATTATTGACTGTTAGCTTCCTTTATTTCTGTTTTATACAAAGAATTGTAGTGTGACTTTCATGAGCTATGTGAGATCTCAGTTGATCCTTTTTGTGCCTGAGCTCTGTTAATTAAACTAGTTTCTTATGTTTCATTTGGGTTTTGCTTTTAGTGTCATATATTTCCAAAGTAATTAACCACATAGGGTAATAAGTCTTATGCTTTTAGATTAGCATTCATCACTGTGATCTTTATCCCTCCACAGGAAATTATTCATTGTGCAGTTTGCTTTGCTGAAACCTTACCACAGATATCCAGCAGTGAAAGAAATAACCTGTGGCTAGATAAGAACATTTGCTGATAATTTTTCAAATTCCAAGCAAAAATAGATATTTCCAAATGTCATGGAGAGGAGTAGTGCAGAGTTTTTGAGTGATACTTGAGTTAAATTTTAACTACTTCAACTCTAAAATCTATATAAGGAGACTGAGCAAGTGACTTTCCCGTGTCTCACTCCTGTTTTCAGGAGTGAGATATAATCTGAAAATGGCTAAAGAAAGACTACTTTGAGAAGACGTGTATAGAAGGATGGTGAAATGTGTGTTTTGATCGTAAAGATTTTTTAGGGTTTTTGAGTTTGTTTAATTTTTCTAGTGAGGAAAATTAGTTCAGCTTTGCTTTGGTCTGTTGAAGAATGTCATTTTGATTCAGTTTTCTGGTTCACTGTTAATATTGAAGTCAAAGAGGCTTTAAAAAAGTAATTATACGACTTGTTGCTTTCTTAAAAGAAGTTAATGAGCTGTACATCATTAATTAAGAAAGTAGTTTTATGTCTGTTTTTTGAAAACATACATAAATGTTCTTTGCACAAGTGAAATAGGTTTTATCTCCTATATTTTGCTGTTTCTATTGTTCACTGGATAAAATACAGCTTTTTCTACGTGCAGACAGTGAGCATAATATATGCTTATATTTACAGATGATCATAACATGAACTATCCTACTGTTAATGTTACTTGGGATGCTTTATTTGATTATTTCAATTTAGTACTACTACTCTTATGTTCATCCTAAGAGCAATCTTTTGGTTTCCATATGGCATCTACCCACTATTCTTTATCTTGTTTCTCATTTACTCTTTTTTAATATTTGGAGCTTGCTGATATTTGATTTCTTTTGTCTTTTTGATCTTAATTGTTCAATGTGTGTGTCAGTGTAAAGATTGCTTATTTTGAGAAATTGAAAACAATAACACTGTCCTTCATTTATTGTATTTATTGTTATTTAGCTATTTCTTTTAAAAAATATTTTGATCGTTTTCTTATTGTATTCCCTTCTAATTTGGAAAACTAAAATAGACTGTTCCTATTCATAATTATAAGTTAAAAAAGTTGATTAGTATTATGACCAGAAGATAAATATTTATTCTTTTGTTGTTTTTGTTGGTTACTTCTTTAATAGTTCTTAAAGGCCTATGATAGAATTTCTTCACATAACAGAAAAAAATGAGTTTGTTTTTATGGAAGTGTTAAAAAGAAAAGCCCATCTCCATACAGTACAGATGTCCTCACTGTGTTGAATATTAAGTAGGTGTGTTATCTTACAAATTGTTATTGCAGTTATCAAAACTGCTTCACTAGGTGTTGTATAATATTGCACTGTTGCTACTTCTTCTGTCCACTTATGTAAGTAATGTTTCCTATTTTAACAAGTAGAATGGCTGCTAGTTTTATATATCTGCAGGTGTAAGGCAGCCCTTTTTTTTTTTTTTGGAAGAATTTTTTTTCTTTCCACCTTCAGTCCTGCAGAATGAAAATGCTGCTGTATTAGAAAATATCTATTTTTCAACAGAATTACTGACTTTGTCATATTCTGCAATTAAATTTTCGCAATTGTTCTCTGTAATCTGTTGGGTAAGTAAGAATGCTAGAAACTAGAATGCTATTTTTAAAATTTTAATTAAAATGATAGTCTGGGTAAAATTTCATTAGAATATGTATTAGACGCTTCCTAGATCATGATCAGTGAAATATGATGAATGGAATGTAGAATTACTGTTTATGATTTTTGGCTTGCATTCTCTGATCTGTATGTCTGTTTCAAATATTGAGACTTCCAATTATGAAATGAAAAGCATTTTGACTTTATTATAATTCATATTTGATTGTCCTATGCACAGAAAATGTCATTGACTTTTTCTTGACTTGCTGAATTTAATCTGTAAACTATGACTGTTATGACATTTGGTTTATAAAAATATGAAACTGAATATTTTCTTTCATCAGTATGGCTCCTTGCCACCTGATTTTTTACCATCAACGTGTGGAGATGCATCTGTCATTCCACTGGACGCTGCAGAACCACATCAGTTGCCTCCTCCTCCTCCACCACTGCCTTCTAATGGAGCAATCCCCCCACCACCACCACCTCCCCCTCCTCTTCCACCACTTTTGAAAGGCTTGGGTATTCCTCCAGGAATTGGTGCTCCTCCTCCACCACCACCTCCACCAGGCCTGCCTGGGGCACAGTGGTCTCCACCTTCATGTACTTTGCCATTTGGGCTGAAACCTAAAAAAGAATTCAGGCCTGAGGTTACCATGAAAAGACTCAACTGGTCCAAGGTAACACTGATTAATGACAAATACCTGATCTAAAGTCTCACACAGAGCTTAGGGTAAATAGATTGTCAGGAACAAGACAATATAGATAAATCAATTAAAATTATGTTAGGTATATGCATACTTTCTGCCTTTAGTTTTTACTGTTTTCTGAAAATTGTGTTTCATTGACTCACAACACTTCTGGGTAAACGTCTGGAAAAGCTAATTCTGGAGTTAGGGCTGGACTAATACAATCTTGATACCAGCATGCTTTCTGGATCCTGCTGTGCCTTGTCTTTTAGCAGACTGTTTATGCTGTATCAGTCACTGCACTGTACTGATAGCTATATAGTTTCCAGACAAGTGGCTTGCCTCTGTCACTCTGTGGGAAGAAGCATTGCAAGTCTCTCTATTTGTCCTCAGTGTAAATGTACTTGCATAAATTTAACAGTTGAAAATATAGTCTGTCTAGTTCTTTTTTCTCACTTGTGACAAGATCAAGTATATCAGGACTATGGACAGATTGAGTTTTGGAAACTGTAACTATATAGACCAAAATAAAGACCTTAAGAGTTTTATGAGGCAAGCAAAGCTGTCATTTAAAAGTAAGATATTTAATATTTATTTGAACCAGCTGTTTTCAGAGACTGTTTAAAGTTTACACAGGCTTTAAATCTACACCAAAGTTAGTTTGCTATATGCAGACCTTGAGTAACAGAATATGTTGTTGGCCTTGCTTCATGTTGTTTCTCCAAAAACACTTACTGTAAGCGTTGTTATCTTGAATTACAAGCGTTTTAATAATTCTAAAGTTGGGTTGTGTGCAAAAACATTTGTTTTGGAATCTACAGAGTCTCTACTTAGTTTAAAAATAATAAAGTTTTGTTTTTATCTCTTACTTTTAGATTAGGCCTCAGGAAATGACAGAATCCTGTTTTTGGGTTAAGGCAGAAGAGGACAAGTATGAGAATGCTGACATGCTTTGCAAATTGGAACTTACGTTTTGTTGTCAAAAGAGGGGTAAGTAATTGATACCTTTAGTTTTCAGCTTTTAGAGATATCTTTTAGATAATTAGGGTTTAAATAACTGTATACACTGTTATACTCGTTAACATTATGTTTTTAAATTGGAGTGTGTAAAGAAAGACATTTGAAGATCCCAGACAGCTTAAAGCAGTAATATTGAACTATTTTACTTCAAGGGTGGCAAAAAATCTGTGACCTCTAAGGAAAAACTTAACAAAAAAAATGAGAAATGTTTCCTGATAATACAGAGTTCTGAAAAATTCTGTATAAAATTTTGTCAGAACACCTTAATAAAATACTGTGACCCAAGCTAGAACTGAGAAGGTGATTTGTTTACTGTCAGAATGCATACATTAATTGATGTGTTTTGGTTGAAGGATGAGAGTCTTTTTAATGAAGTTTCTTCTCACAAACCTGTAGCAACACTGATATCCCTTGACATTTGCTTAGTTTCTTCAACTTTTAAAGACCATGGAAGAGCAATTTCTGAAATTATTTTTGGCTTTAAGCCTTTTCTCACTTTTTGCAAGTAAGTTGTCTTTCTAGTTATTACAGTATTATTTATCCAATATATAAAATGCTCACTTTTATTATTTGTCACTTTTTTTCATGCTCTTTGATTGGTGTTAGGGACTGAGTACTTTGGAACAGCTAAAGGGGCACAAATAAAAAAAGGTTCCTGCTCAAATTTTCAAATTGAAAAGACATTATTATGTTTTTAGTTTCACATTTTTCACTGATATTTTTATTTAATATAATGCATGGTATTCACAAGAAAACCCGTTTGTTTTTTTTGTTGTTGTTTCACTTAGCTTTTGTCAGAACAGGCTTTTGATGCTTAAGTTGATGTAGTAGCATTTCTAATGAGTTGAGAGTTACAGTTTATTGATGTCGATAATAATATTAAAAATGTTGTGCAATGATAAAAAGACTAGAAAACCTCATAGACCGTAGATATTTTCCCTCAAACCTAATAGAATAAGTCTAAAGATAATTGTGGTGCCTTTATAATGTTAGGACAATTCCCAAGAATGTTCTCTGAATTAATAAGTTGGAAGGTTTAAAAGCCACTGGAGGAAATACTGTTTCCTATGTGTAATTAAATAGTAAAATTTGGGAGACTAGATGATGTTTGGGCCAAACGTTAATGGCTCAGAAGACGATAGTGAATCTCCACAGACAGCAGGAACATCAGAGCTAACAAGATTAATGTTCCATCAAAGTTTAACTGAATAGACTGAATACATTGTTTTGACAAAACCTAATAGAAAAGAATTATTGGATCTACGGCTGAAAAATGAGTGAAATATACCGTTACACCAAACACTGTAATAAATGGTAGACAAAAAATCTTCATGGATGAATTTAAATTTTTTTTAGAGGTGGAGTTTACTTAACCCTTCTTTTTTTTTTTTACTTTTTTTTTTATTATTATTTTTTTGAAATCTTTTTCACTTGGATGGTGTGTGCCATCATATTTTTTTGAAAGAGGGGAAACTAAAAATTATATCCAGAACATTAGGTATGTATCTAAAGGGCAATGTAGAACTAAATTTCAGCTTTGTTCAAGTGGTTCACAAGAATTTACATCAATGCTTAAACTCCTGAGTAAGCAGCACTGGGGATCTCAGCGTCTCTTACTAGCAACGTGAATCCTCGTACACAGAGTTGTACAGTAACTAGTTTTCTTGGCCCTAGAGAGGAGGGATGCTTCTGTGTAGCTCATACATAACAAAACTTGTCAAAAAAATTGGAGACCAGCATTTTTCTACACCTCTCAATCTTGAAAAAATCTATAACTATGCTTTACAATGTCGAATCATCAAAATATTCACCATACTCAATTTGGGTACATTCCTTAACTGTTACTGAAACTTTGTCTCTTAAACCAAAAAGACAAGTCGAAAATGATTCTGTATCCAGTTGATGATGTGTCAAGAATGAACTAGTTTCTGTTGAAGCATCTGCTTATGCGCTCTTTTCATTGCAGTCATTGTGTAAGAGGTATCTCATTGCAGAAAGAGGGACCAGAATGCTTAATGATGCTTTAAGTAAATTTTATTCTGGTTAAGTAAATTCAGATTGAAGTATTCAAATGTTCAGCTACTGCTTTTACCAGCTGATGTGCCAAAAATATTTCAGTGTTGATTAAGGAGAGGAAATCTTATGTATACATATAAAATTCTTTGAAGAATTTCTATGTTGAAAAGAAATACAGAATAATCATAGAATGGCTTTGGTTGGAAGGGACCTTAAGGATCATCTAGTTCCAACCCCCCTGTCATGGGCTGGGTTGCCATACGGTAGATTAGGCTGCCCAGGGCCCCATCCAGTTTGGCCTTGAACGCCTCCAGGGATGGGGCATTCATGACAATAATATAGAAAAGATTTGAAGCTCTAGCAGATGTCTGTATAAAAGTTACAAATGATGTTGAGTTTGAATGAGTATTGAAGCAATTGAAATAATTGAGGATATAACGGAGGCATGAAAGAAACATTACTGCAAGTATAAAGTATACTTCATACAAGTATGAAGTATAGCTTCGATGTCAGCACAGTGAAGTAGTAACATGGCACAAAGATTACACGAGACAAACCACTTTTTTTTGACGATGTCAAGAGAATCAAAGGCATATTCTTAAATCATGGGATTTTGTAGTTTGGAAGGGATCTTGGGAGATCATCTGGTCCAACTGTCTTCTTAAAGTAGAGTGAACATAGTTCACGTTGCCTGAGGCTTTGTCCAGCTGAATTCTAGATATCCCTAAAGAGGGAGACGTATGGCTATGAGACTGGGCAATGTTTCCCATTGTTTATCACCCCTGTGGTGGGTTTTTTTCATAACATCTTGTTGCAGTATTTGTTGTTGAAACTTCTGTCTGTTGCTTCTTGTTAATAGTATACCTCTGAGAAAAATTACAATTAGTGCTCTCAGCCTTTCCTTTTGCATCGTATGTTTCAGACCTCTCATCATCTTGGTGGTCTTCTGCTGTGCTCATTCCAACATAGCTATATTTTTCTTGAAGTGGTGAGCACAAAACTGAAGGAGCTCTCCGTGGGAGAGAAGGGGGAGTAGAGGGGAATAATCACTCCTTGGACCTGCTGACTACAGTCTTAGTAACTTATTGAAGGACATGTTTTCACTCTGTCACCTGTTTAATAATAAATAACAAAGCAAAGCAATGAGTAGAATGACCTATTTTCTCCTAGTTGATTTGTTATAAGGGTGTATTTGTCACTTTTTGGAAATTAAGTCATACTGTGAAAGCAACATGTGTTACAAAAATTACATATTTAAGTGGGAACAATGAGAAGTACCAAAACAACAGTTGTTGATTGTGTTCTTGTAGCAAGCTATGAAAAACAAAGTGTAATTTATTTATTGAAAAGCTCTTTTTCTGGACTCAGAATGAATTTGTAATCTTAAAGAAATGTAAGAATATACATATGAAAGAAAAAGGCAAGGGGCATCAGTGTGGAAGTAAGGAATAGTCTTCCTGGCTGTAAAAAAAAAAAAAAAAGAAAAAAACCCAAATTAAAAGGGTCAAAAAAAAAAAA